>VZRQ01007802.1:1812540-1885273 GCA_013397975.1 Machaerirhynchus nigripectus | reverse complement strand
TTTTTCTCTTTTTTTTTTTTTTTTTGCCTTCAGGGGGAAGGGAAGACAAGGGGGAATTTAGCACTGCCTCCACCTGCTTGCAAAGGGTCAGGGTATGAAAATGTAACACTGTACTTATGGTACTCTTAGGGATGATTTCACTTGCAGTTTAATAACAAGTTTATTAAACTTGCTAATAACAAGAAATATTATATTAAATAATTATTCATATATTATTATATTAATATAATATTATATATTAAACTTTAATAACAAGTTTAGTAACAAGTTTTAATAACAAGTGGTTTAATAACAAGTGAATTCTTTCCTCAAAAGACACCCATTTCTCTATTACTCTACTGGAGAACTCTCTTAGAAAACTTAGATATACTACTAATAATAAGCCTGTGCTAAAATGTGTTCTAAAATATCATGCCCTAATCAAAGGTGTGCTACAGCGCAATAAAAATGTTGCTAAATAACAAACAGCAAGAGGGGAAGTTGATCACTCTAAAGCACTGAAGAAAACAGTAAAGGACAGTGCCAGTCTCTGAAGCTTTGTGGGTTAAAAACACAGGCTGTAGGGTTTAACTTTTTTTAACAGGGAGAAAGGAATACAGCTTCACTCACATCATGAAATGACAAATTCTATGGTGTTTACATAAATCCCTGCAGCCAAGAAGAGGCGAACTAATGTGTTTATTTAATCAGGAAAGTGACAACAGTCATTACTTTACTTTCTTCCCATATCTTAAAGGAATAAAGAATAAAAATAAAGACAGAAAAGAGCAGTCTTCTCTTCATTTTGAAGCCTTTTGATAAATACACTCAGTTAAACACCCTTTGTGCAATGACTAAATCTATTACAGATACAAAAAAATCCATACCTTAACTTAATAATTCTTCAGAGAACTTCATACTCAGCTCTTTGTTTGAACAAATTAAGTCGTCTCCTACAGAAAAAAATTACTAGAGCACATACTAGTGACTATGGATGTATTTTTTCATTCTGGTTTATTTGCTCACATGTGTCTATCCTTAAAACTACACTTGACAGGACTTAACTATTGTGCAGTAAGACTAAATAAATCAAGAGGAATAAGGTCTACAAAGTATTAATTGTACACTTGCTTCCCTCTCCTTGAAATAAACTCATTAAGTTAATTGTAGTAGAACAACTTAGAAAAACTTGTGTCAGCTATCTAAAATATTAAGCAATAACTACAGCAATTAATTTCTTTTTTTTTCCTCAAGTAACTTTATACCAATTTTGAGGAGCTGACAAGGAATTGTAATATAGATACGAACAAATCCTGGGTACAGAGACAGCCCCCTTATCAAAGAGGAGACACAGGGATGAACCAGGACAAACAGATGTTTGATTGCAGTCTGTAAAGACACCTTTTTTATGAGAAACTGCCCAAAGCAAATGCATGAGGACAACAGCCAAGCAAATACAGAATGCTTGGGAAAAAAAAAAAAAAAAACAAAAACCAAAAAAATCACAAACCAGTCTTTTTCCTAACCTGGTTTAGAACAATTTGCTCTGTTCCCAAGGATAGAGCTTTTAATAGAGTGTCTTCCTTATTCATTAAGACACATTTGGTATGATGCACTATATCCATTCTTCTGACTTGTCCTGTAACTAAACCAGCCAGAACAGAAACAAAAGCTGCTCCCTGTCCATCCATTACTATTGTAATGGGAACAGTAGAACCATTTTTTTTAATCTTTACAATTTCACCAAGAATTTTCTTGCTATTTCTTTAGTACGAACTCTAATAAAATTTCTCTCGATAACACATCGGTTTCAAAGTCATTTTGGCATTTAAATAAACCCTACAGAGAAGTTCATATACAGCTGAGTGAGTCCTTATAAATACTCCCTAAATTTTAGCATGCTATCCCCAATACAGACCCATCCCAAGCTGAACCTCAGTCAGTGGCTACAGGTGGGAAGCAATTTGTTTGGACAGAGCCAGCCACTCCCTGAAGCAGCAGGATACAACATGTACATACTAGAAACAAAAAACCCAAACAATTGCCTTAAGGTTTCCATCTTCTTTCCCTACTATAAGTGGTACCATGCCTAATTTTCCTCCAACCTTGAATTTCTTTGGATGAAACCCTATTAGAAGCAAGTCAACATCCCCCATTTTATTTGTGGATTCTTCTCAAACTTACACAACCATCAGCCTTTTCTCCAGCACAAACTTCTATTCACAACAAATGCTGCTCATGTAACCTGCTGCAGTAATCACTTAAGAAAGCTGTGAAAATTGTCAGTTCAAGTGTGGATTACTAAATGCAAGATCATTATTGCATTTAGACTGATACAAAATGATTCTCTGCAATGTGTTGAATTTTGGCTAATTTTAGATATTTATTGAAATACCATAATCGACTTCAGGTAAGTGTGACTGCATTTATTCAAGATATGATTGAATTTAATTGGCAACAAATGGCGACCTCTGTATTTCAAAATGTGCTACCTGACTGAAATTTTTCAGTGTGTCTTTTTTTACATCTCAGTATCTTGCTTTATCACTATAACACAGTTTGTGCAGCTACATTTTAGAAACTTCACACAAAGCTGTGAATGCTATGTTGGAGGTTAATTTGGGAAACTGGACGCTTCTGAGAAAGCTACATGGATTCTTACGTGAAGCTCTGAGTTTTAGAGTACCTATGGATTTAAAGCTTCACAGCCTGTTATACCAAAGTACAGTACAGTAAAACAATTAAGGTTGTTTATTTAAAAATTAAAAAAAATTTAAAAATAAAGCAGTTATACAGCAGCTCTGAATTGCATATACTATAAATCATGTGATCATAGCTGGAACTTCTTTTTTTGCACTATAATTCTAGTTTTTCTGATTACATTGCAGTAAGTTCCTATATTTCATCCCTTCTGTCAATGCTTTCAGTAATCATTCCCTTCAAGAAAGGCAATTTATAAACTACAATGTCCCCATACTTGAAAGTGTTTACTTACTAGCATTCACAGTGATGACTAAAAAGAAGAGAAAACAAAGAGAAACAAATATTTTTAGATATGGAAGGTATTAAACTTTCAGGTTCAAATTTTATAAAGTATTTTTATACTGTCACAGTCACCATCAAAGTCCAGTCTATTAGAAGCCGAGTGCTAAGGAGCATAGGCAGAGAATGTTTTTAAAGACAATCTTTGATCAAAATAATTACATTTATGAGGGGTGGGGGGAGGAATAAAGATCTCACTATTATGCTGCAAGCAGTGCTTCCTTAAAACAGTCATTAAGAAATAATCTTTGCCAGCCAAATGAAATTCCAATGCATATTATGCAGATCTTTAAATACAGAGCTTTCCTAAACTAATTTAGTAGAGGAAGACTGGCAGGAAATGAATTAAAATCAGCACAGCTTTATGTTTTACATAATAAAACACAACTCACATCCTTGTTCTATTGTAATTACCCTAGAATCAACAATATACCATGAAGACATCACATGACCGAGAATCTCTCTCACTGACAACTCTCACTGCATTACCTTTAGTCTAGCTGGAATTATGGCCAAAGATTCTCCCCAATGAAAATACATTTGTGACAACCATGGCTTGCCATTGTATGTCCTTACTACTGCCTAAATACAGCTGGGAGAAGGTCACCTGTACCTTGCTAAATCCTCACAAGCTGCAGGAGAGAACAGTTCATTTCTTACACCCTGGGATGTCAACTGGATACGATTCACTAATTATGTGCAAGCTACCCCTGCTTGCTCTTCCCTCTCTTCCTGTGTCCCACACTGTGTCCCTTAAGTCTATAGCTTAAGCTTCCAAGAAAATTCCTTAGCTGAGAGAAAACTGAGAAAAGTCTTTAGATTAGAACTATACAAGGTAAGAAAGGTAAACTTACAGACAGACAGGTTTGTTAGGAGTTTGTCAGGATTCAAAAGGAAGAATGTGGGAAGGGGCAAAACAGCAAAGAGGATAACCCAGTATCATCAAGGGTCTGTGGCAAGTAGTGGCAGTCTCCTGTCTCCCACCTGACTGACACCTGCCTGGCCAGCAGGGTCTGTTCAGGTGTCATCTGAGTGTCCCAGCAGCTTTTAAATCCTACCTATCCTTTGTGTGCATTAAGTTTGCAGTCAAATCTTTGCACTCTAAAATATGCGTGAATAAAGGGCCCCTGAGGTAGATGGCAACATCACACACGTGTTATCTGCAGTCTGTATCTCATGCTCACGTGCCAATTTTCCTTAAGTGCATTAGGCAAGGAATCTGAATCTTTAATACCGTGGTACTGCACAGAGCATCAACTTACATCTATTTAAAATGCTAATGGTATAAGCTATAAAGAGTAGCAGGGAACCCATTTCATTCCGAAAACTGTTACAAACCACGGGGATGTTTCCAAAGAAGGCAACAAGCCTTTACCTCCACTGATATTTAGAATTCATTACTGAATTGAAGGAAAACAAAGCCAAAAAATATTCCGGAGAGCTATGTTTAGAGAATTATGAGCCCAGACAGGTTCCCCTACTAACCAAACACTAAACCCTGAAAGATTTATGTTCCAGTTCATTTCACCTACTTATAACATCTCCTCAGTGGCAGATAAAGACTGGCAAAGTAGGCAATCAGAAGAAAGAAAAACAATTTTGGTGAAGAACAGCTGTTCAAGGAAGAACTAAACACCGAGCTTAACAGAGGCTGCTGAAGATGTTAGAAGACAAAAACATGTCGTTAAAGAGTCAGATCCCAAAGCCAAGCAGAATCAGTGGACCCTTTCTCCCCAGAACACACAGCGTAAGGTTTATGCAGGATTTAAACACTGGGTGGCAGAAAAGGCCACTGTCTCAGCATCCAAACATAGGTGGGTGTTTTAGATGCAAGAGAGCACCCGAGATACCAGCCCAAGGCTGGACCACAGGACAAGCGAAAAAAGCTTCAGGTGACCCACCCCACTCTGGAGGGGCAAGCTGGGAAAGAGGCCACCTACGCCAGAACAAACACACAAACTTCAGCACTTGACAGCTGCCCTGTTTCTGCAGCACTGACAGCAAGGTTAAAAGCAGTTTATAACCCACTTTAAGAAAAACTGAATTAACAAGAAAAAAAAAAAAGAGAGTACTGAGCTATAATCAGCTGTTCCACCAGCAGTTCAGAAGACCGAGCTGGAGAGAACATCTGGACTGGCAGCAGGGGACTAGCAAGTCATCTGTTGCCCTGATGTAAAAACTGTGGCTCGTGGGACAAAGTGTTTATATACACTAAACCCTACCTGTAGCATTTAAAAGCATATTTGCTGTGGATGTCACTTGGCACTTCATAAAACTGAAGGAGGAAGAAAAAACTAAATAAGAGATTTCTTCCATTACATGGCTTAGTTATGATTTTTAACCCTCAAAATATGGACACAATATCCAGTCTCAAAAGCCTTGAAAATAAGGCCTCAAAAAAGCCCCAAAGGAGATGCTGGGACATCTGCTGGCCCTAAATCCTTGTAACCAACATCATCTCTTACTGATCATACTGCTGCATTCAAGGAAGCTGGACTAATTAATATTAAAACCAGATTGTAAATCAACCTCTTACTTTTGTACCAAAGTAATCTCCTACACTGTGAAGTAACTTTAAATTCTGCCTAAGTGCTCAGGTAAAAAGGGTCATAGTATTGAAAAACCAAAACAAACCAAACTAAAACCCCCCCAAAAACCCCAAACAAACAACAAAACAAACAAAAAAATTAAGGTATCACATGATTTCTGAATTTTACTTCAACCATTATTCCTAAAGACTCACAGAAATATATCAGTATACCTATTGACATTCCAAATTGTATTAAGACAGAACAGAATCCAACAAAGTCTAATGAAAAAACAGGAAAAGCCTTAAAAGTCAAAGCAATACTCTCAGACCTCAACAAATCTAGAAAGGCAACATCATTTACACATTCTATTTATGTAGTGCTGTGGGAAAAATCTTTACTAAGTAGTATCTTGTTCTCAATTATTTTTAAATTGTGTTGCCTGATTAGTATTTTAGACACATTTGGTATTTGGAGAAACGAATTTAAATTAAAACACAATCAACCACTCTAGTTGTGATCCCACCTGGTCTCTAGAGGCTACAGCATCACTTGTAATGAACCTGACAGCTGAATAACCTTTGAATATGATTTTAGGAGGAAAAAAAAATTATACTTTGCTTGTGCAAAATTAATTACAAGTAGGATCCTTACTTAAGATGGGAGGGTGTTTACATGTATTTCAAGAGAGCTACCTTAAACAGGAGCACAACAGAGTCCATTAATTTCCTACAAAATTACGTAGACAGTGCCAACTAGAGTACAGGCACGGAGTTTTTGGCACCCCTTTTACACTAAAGCATTTCCCTGTCATGAATTCAGGGCTAGAAAAGTCTCAATTTTTAACAGGAACTGAGGCAAGTGATAAAAAAGTTTGTTTCTCAACAGAAAATATTAAAATCAACTGCAATTCTCACTGAAGCTTTGTGATTCTGGTTTTTAGGTTGGTCGCTGAGGGAAATGGGGTGGACACAGACATAACCAGGCCAGATGGGGATGATGGAGAGGAAGAGTCACCGAATTAACATATTTGAGAAAAAAACGCTCAGGATCTAGATTTTAGATAAACTCACAAGTATGTGCAAGAGCTATGAAAATTATTAATGTAGAAATTTATTTCTGAATATTTTTGGTTGATTTTTAAAGCACAGTTTGTATACTTTTATTGAAAAAAGTTAAGCAAGAAGTATTTTTCTTATTGGCTAGTTATCTTACCTGCAAGTTCTCATCTCAATGAAACCGAGTTTTTATTCTCCTGTGATAACACCATGAACAGCATAATTTTAAAATGCTATTCACAATTTACAGAAAAGCTCCCTGTTCATACAGCACTTGTATAAATATGGATTAAAAAAAAATAAAATACAAAACATGCCTTCATCTTTTTAAGTAGCACTGTGGTACAAAGATCCACTATCCAGGTTGTCCGCTGAACAGTTTTACTACTGCTTTTCTTGGAGCTACTCTCTACTTACATGAATTTTACTAAAAGATAGTATTTAAGTACACAAGGGATATAATCCTTTTTTTGGTTTTTTTTTAGCATGGATATAGATCTTTTGCCACATTCTGTTACAGCAGTATTCACAGTCCCCTTCACAGACAACTGAATAATCTTGCAAATGCTGTGAGATAAACTTACTTACATCTTGGCTTTCAAAGAAAATGCAGACAGACTAAACTGATAAAGCAATTGTTCCTTAATCTCTTTCACAGCAGAGAATTAGTTTCTCTCAATTCCAAAGTGAATTGAGCATTCTTTGCATTTGATGTTTAAGTACCTGTAGATTTAACAGTTCTTCCCTCTACAGAAGGAAAGGGATTTAGTACAAGCTCTGTACAGGATAGAAGGCTGTTCTAGCTGAAGAAATTTCACTCAGCAAGCAAGCTTTTCTGTAGACCATTCAACAGACTGTGTTTGCCATCATCTATTTTGAGCAAACTTTCAACATCTGCCAGCAACTTGAGTCTCTCTCACAGATTTTTGTACTCCCCTTATCCAGACTAGCACTGCTCGTCCACTGGTATGGAAATTAGCAGTATGCCAATACAGACTACATGGGGGAAAAAAACCCCAAACCCCAACATTTCCAATGAAATGTCAGTTTGATTCTTTCACAATTTTCCTTGGAACCTGCACACAAAAAGAATAGGGGAAAAAATGCAAGCTATTTTTAATTACTTCTGTGAAACTTACCATAAACATGAGGATTACATCTTTTCAGCCTTAGAACTTCAATATAAACACATAGAGAATATTTACTGTCTCAGGTATTAGGATGAAGAATCCCTTAATGACTAGAAAAAGTTCACAGATTCCTATGCTTGAAGGGGAAGGAAGAGTTTCCACAAACATTTGAAAAGAGAACTCCAAATTTGTTGTTGCATATCACAAGAGGGCAGGGGATGAGAAATGACATTTGAGGGATCTTCAGTCATCCAGTGCAGAGATTCAGTTTCTCTGGTCTTTGCTATTCCCTGATCTCATCTCTCCCCCTCACAGCTCTTTCCACTTCCCCCTTCCAGCACTCAGTCTATTCCAATCCCATAGCATGAGAAGAAATTCCACAGTACAGGAACATATCACTGACCAAACCGAGCCATGGAGGCAGTTCTTCACTTCTGAAGAAATATTTAACATTGCCACATGCTACCTACAAAGGAGCTTGTTATTTCTCTCCTTTATAAATCCTCCCAAACGCTCAGCACCACTTTCTTTCCCAGCAGGAAGAACCTGCCTCTGCTTGGAACAGAGAAAGGTCCATAACTGCATTCTATTTTCTCACAAGAGACATTGGTACTCACACACTTGTTGATAGCCATTAGCATCAAATGAAATAAACTGTGCAGTACTATCACATTGATATTAAAGCTTTCAGATTATTTGAAATACAATTTATTTGAATATGAATTTAAAGCTTACTAAGAAGGACTAAAATGGATTTCTTTTGAAAATTAAATCACAATTCAAGAACTCCCCCTGAAATAATCCATTAAATTGCCCCAAATAACAAGTAAATATAGAACAGCTCATCCTACTAAGTGTTGAAGTGCATAAGTCAGTTTTCACACTGGCCACTTGGTTTATTTGACACTGTGAGTTCCATTAAACAACTGGCATATGCTATGTAACATTACTTTTGTAACAGTGCAATGTAATCACATCCATCCAGTCCACGGCAATTCAATGCAAGCAAAGGAGTAAAACAGGGAAAAAAAGGAAACGGAACCTGCAGCACACAAAACCAAAAAACTAACAGACTGACAAGAGACCAGAACTCTACAGATCAGCCATCACAGGAACCACTCAAATGTAACCTTGAAAGGGTTAAATCAGAACTTTGCAATTGGTAAGAAGGTCCCACAAGATTATCATGCATCTTAAGGGGAAAACAAGAGATTTTATCCTGGAATAAGTGATCAATTCTGTATGGAATTTATTAAGACATGCTTTAAGGAGATGTGAAGATGTGTAAAACTTACTGTGGAGTGTTTAGCGAAACAAAGACAAGCAAAGGGAAGAATCAAGGTGGTTCAGGGATGAACTAATGGGAAAAAATGTGAGGAGGAGACTGAAATAAGCTGGCTGCTTGTGCCTGTTTCTCCATTTAAACAACTGAGACCTTCAGCATACAAGATCAATCTCCTTGCCCCCAATACCTCAGAGAACGCAGAGTAAACAAAATTAAATACTAATACTCATCTGGCATTAATGCGTGCTTTGACACACACTATATTTATACTGGTTAATTAAACTTGCTCAAACTGGGTCCCTAGAACTGTCTACTGAAAATGACCCCTGCTCTGTATTAGCTGTTGATTGACCTCCAGAAGCTCTTTGAAATGGAGTTAGTTGTCCTGAGGGGAAATTTCTCCTACATTTCAACAACCTGACAGTTTGGCAGTAAATTTCCTGAGTATACAAGTTTTCATCAGCTTTTCTTATTCTATTTTTATACACAAATATTATCTATTATATATATATATGCAATATACTATACAGCAGGAAAATACTGACATTGTATAATGCATAACATACACAATTATGTATTCCTATATAAAAGATATTTAAATTGGTATTTATATAGAAATAAATATAGAAATAAAAGTAACTCCACCATTATATAATACATACAATGAACATGGTATATAACATGCACATAGGTAGCCATAGATGACAGGAAAATAAAAAAAACTGAAATACTATCGTTAAGTGTTAGATTTTAGGCATTTAGGCAAGTAAAGGAATTTAACTCCACATACTGAAACTGCTGGACAGTCCAAATGACTTTACGAGTTTGGCAAAAAGTGTAGTTTTAACAGAATTGGTACGAAATAATAGCCACTAGCACAGCAGAAGTGGCATTTTATACTCACTTTGCATAGTCAAAGAGCCTGCTGTCCCAGAGTTGGTGATTGCCTCTATATCCAGAATGGAAGAAACAAGAATCCGTACCATCAAACTGGTTGAGACCATCTTCTGAGTTCTTGGAGGCGTGGCTGTGCACCACATCGAGCAGGACCGTGATGCCCATTGAGTGAGCAACGTCAATCATTTCCTTCAGGTCGTCTGGAGTTCCGTAGCGGCTGTGAAAATGCAGCGTGGTACAATCAGGGCTTAGGCTGGCAACACCGAGCATCCATCATGGAAACCACATCAAAGTCAGCAGTTCTTCACCACCCACTTTACAGATACACACAGGTCATTTTTTCTTAAGCAATAGCTATTACTTGCAAACTAACATTTCAAACCGTTTTTTCATTATAAAAATTCCTATATCCACGCAGTGTTTTGCAGAAATAGATTCAGTTATATTCATCTTTTTTTAATAATACATCAAATTCAGTGTAAAAGATAACAGATACAACTTAAAGCTGCTATTTAATATTGAACACTTCCTAAGTTCATAAGGAACTATAAGAATACATTCATATTGCTGGAATAAAGTAACACAATGATTACAAAAGTAAATGTACATCCACAAAGTCCACAAAATACACCATCTGCTGTTTTCCTGCTTAGTTATTCAATTTAGGTACTAGACCATTTTCTTATTTTTAAATAACGATTTTTGTCTCCTGTGCCTGACACACCTTTTTTCAACTAATTAAGCCAGTTAAAAACTTCCTATCTAAATTCAGCCACTTAAGCTGCTCTAAGATTAAAACAAAAAAAAAAAACCAAAACAACAACAACAACAACAACAAAAAAACACAAAACCAAACAACAACAACAAAAAAACCAAAAAAAAAAAAAAATCAAAATCACAACTTCCAGGTTTATCATGATTTTCTTAACAACTACCTGAATTCATTTTTCATCTATTTTCACCCTGTGCCTCAAATCTAAGCACAGTCTGTTACAAGTCTGAGAACAGGTTCCCACAGAACACACAGAGCCGTGATTTTAATCAAGTTCATTATGAAAAAAACCAGTGTTGAGGTCTTTTTATCATAAAAGAAAGCCCTACACATCCTGTTTGTTTCTGCCAAGAATTCCACAACCCCAAACCCTTGCATAAAGACTGCTGAAGGTGGATTACCCGGAATACGCTATGGCAGCTGAAGTTACTTATAAACTTCTTGTTTGTATCCTATCCAAAGTGTTTCACAGAGCAGCTGATCACTCTGCCAAACTGGAGGAAGACAGAGCAAATACCTAAGCCATTGCTTCCCATTATACACTTCACTGCAAACACACACCTGCAAGGCAAAACTCACTTCAGTGAATGGGAAGAAAGGGAAAAGGACCGAGAAGATGCTGGAGCACTTAAACCCACCTTGATGCTGCGAAGAAACTTGTGACCTGATAACCAAAACTGGCATAGTATGCATGTTCCATAATAGCCATCAGCTGGACACAGTTATAGCCTATAATAAAAACAAATATTACAAACAAATGCCTTCAGGACAGTTAAAGGACTATTTAATTGTAACATACCCATTCCAGTCTCCTCTCGTTTTAGCTGCCTCTGACCCTAATGGTTAACAACTAAAGAAGAAATTCCACCTAATAGTTTGTACTTACATGATCTCCATTACAAATGAAACAGTCAATTTGTCAAGTGATCTACACATATTGAATCTCCCAGATGTAGACTGAAATGTGTGTAATCTTTATTTAACTTCAGAATACAAGTTATGCCAGCCTGCATGTCCTGAACTTCTGCCTCACTTCTGACACCTGCAGTCAGGGGGTGTAGGGTTAGTCACTGGCTACACATACTATCATAGAATCACAGGATGGTTTGGATTGGAAGGGAACTGAAAGATTCTCTAGTTCCCACTCTGCTGCCAAGGGCAGGGACACCTTCCACTACACCAGGTTGGTCAACACCCCTTCCAGGGATGGGCATCCATGACTTCTCAGCGTAACCTGTTCCAGTGCCTCACCATCCTCACAATAAAGAGTTTCTTCCTAATGTCCAATCTAAATACACCCTCCTTCAGTCTGAAGCCACCCCATCCCTGGTCTCCACTTGCACATCAAGCCATTGACTGAAATTCTGAGTGTGACCATCCTGCCAACTCCTCATCCACCAAGTGGTCCATCTGTCAGGCTCACATCTCTCCAGCTTAGAGACAATACTGTAACTTCATGACCTATGAAAACTTTTTTATCCCTTCAAAACCACTTTTTCCAACTTTAACAGTTATTATCTTCCCTCTACAAGAGTCTTCCAAATAGAGAAAACACAAGTCTAATGTGTTTTTTTTCCGAGTTCATCTAAGAACCAAGGCAGTCCAGGAGGGCTGGGGGACGACACAGCGTCATATCATCTAAGATAGTTCAGTGCATTCTCAAGGAAGGGAACTCTAAAGAATCAGGTTTTATCCACAGGCTGTTGAGACTCACACCACCACCACCTCTCTATTAGTTTGAGGAAAATCTTCACTTCATTCCTTAGTTTCAACAAGATGCTATAGGATTTTTTATTCTTCCTGGGTTTTTTATTGCTGTGACATTTAAAACCAGAGATTTTATTAGAAGACAGTTGGCATGAGCTCAGCAATTTGTCAGATTCATTGCTGGTTTACAATTCAGGCTCATTGTACTTATTTTTATTTACAGCATTTTTATAAATAAACAGCAACATTGCATCAAATTAATCTCATTCAATTTGCTTGCTATTTATTTCGCTATTTGTCATGCACATATTTCTACAAACTAGTAATTCATCACAGTTCTCATAGAGTGATGTCTTTAAGCTTGTCCTAAGAAGTAAGACATTCCAAAACTGAATCTAACAGACCTTAAAAATATATTTTAAAAATTTCCACAATGTTTATTTAATGTAAACAAGAAGGAATGTTAGTTACCATTTCTATATATCCAACCTCAATTTGATACTGCTTTTATTATTTGGTGAATCAGTCTTTTCATGACATTTCTCCACAAAGAAACATTTGTGGGCAAAGCAGAATGCTTTCCTAATTCTGTAAATCCTATTAACTTCCTGGGACAAGTGACATTCCTTTGAAGTAAGGAGTCACAGATATGTAACGTAAAATCCAAATTTACTTTTTGGTAAGGACTTCCAGGTGTGCAAACACCCTCATCTCACCTGCAAGATCAACTTTATTGAAAGGCAAAAGCCACAAAACACTGATTCAACATGTAAAGCTACAAGAACATGTCTTCTTCAGGCACTCTGATAAATAAAATTTAAAAAAAATCAAACAAAAACACAGCTACCATCTACAGAGGTTTCAGCTACAGATGTCATGATTATTTTACAGCAGAGCGTAAAATACGTACTTCATCACAAGGCAGGAAAAGCCAGTAAGTTCTAACATTGTCCACTACAGAAACAGTGCAAAGACACCATGGGAAAAAATAATTAAAGAGAAATTGAGGTGAACAGTTTTGCTGTGCTTCCTGAGATAATGGTACCAGCTCTTTCACACATCCTCTCCAATATACTACAAGTTCTTTTCCTGAGGAAGATTTTTCACATTTAAAGTTTCCTTGTTCTGATACTTCAGAGCTACTGTTCAGGGATAAAAAAAGTCTAGCATGCTTATTCTGGCAAAACAAAGAAAAAATATCCAGGTATTTCTTTTGTCTTTCCTTAGAACTAAGTTTTACATTAGTAGAACCAATTAAGGATGAAGTATTTTCTGAAGACTGTCACAAAAACAGATCCTTTTTCAAGCTGAAAGCAAACCATACCAAAAGCAAATTGCCTGGTAATACTTATATAGGTTTTTAACAATCATATTTTACTTAAAAATCTGGAATGGTTTTTGATTCACATATCCTATTTCAGTCTTTGTTCTCCATAGATTTCACTTCTTTATAATTTTTTGCTCATTTGTAATGGGAAAATGCAAAAAAACCTGTAGATACCTGACAGTTATCTTTTCTAACAAGAGCACAGGCACATAAAAATCATCTCTGCAAGCATTTCTGCTATTACTTACCAAGATCCTTTATTCTAGGTAGTACATTGTAGGTGAAGTTTTTATAAGAAGCTACTTTCCCTTCTGGGGAAGCAATTCCCACATGTGATTCATAGATTCTTAGGCTTTTTAATCTCTTGGGGGAAGGATTCTTATGCTATAAGGAAAAAAACAAAGAGTTGTCATTAGGAACAGCTTAGGAGCCCTTCTGAATTACTATGAAGCTTGCTTGAAGATAGAGAGAGAAAATAGTAAGATAGGATTTTATTTTTTAAGCATACCTGCTTTTTGCAGATACGTGAAATCGCTCTGCCTTCTCTTGGTTGAAATTAATAAATGTTTTATTCCTAAAGAATATAGTTCCACAGCACAGAATCACCTATATCCTAATTACTTAGGATTAAAATATAATTAAAAGATCACAAGTCTGGAGATAAGTACACAGCATTTCTAGATGGCTGAAAATATTTGAAGAATACAAAGGCCATTGAAGTTAATATCCTATTTGTTAGTTTGTTATTCAGGTGAAATTTTGAAAAGGTAGAACAAAATTAGTTGAATACACACATGTGAACAGAAATTAAAGGAAAAATGTGAAGAACAAAACTTCTGGTTGAGGCTTGTGACCTGTGTTTTATTTCCACTGGACACCTCTCCTATTCATAAAAGGACTTTTTTTTTTGTCAGTAAGGCCTTCTCTTCACCCAAATGTTCTGGCCTCCTTTTCACTGTAGGTCGTAGCAATCACTGCACTTCCAAATACCTACCCATTCTTTTTCTTACAGGGGAATGAGGTGTCACACAGCATCATACATAGAGTAGGCCACTAAACTGTTAAGGACTACAGACTTTAATAAGAGTTACTGTACATAATATTACCTATTTTTTAAGAAAGTATTTTCCATGTCAGTAACCTTTTCTCTGTCAAGCAGTTGAATAATTTGAAGTTGGTGCTAAAATTCAACTCAAAATAGAGGCTATAGCATCTCTAATATAAACCACTGCATACCATTTTTCAGAGAAAACATCAAAAAGTTTAATATGAAACAACATCACTCAGACAGTCCAAAGTTTCCAGATGTTCTCCTAGGGTATTTTTCATATATCATGCAAAGAGTTCTCTCCCTTACAGCAGTGCATGAGAAGTAAGAGGGCTTTAAATTCAATAATGGAATTTTCCCGATACAAAGAAACTGGGATTTGACTGGAGCATGGGCATCTGCTTTTTGAAAGTTTTTTCCTGACTTCATACAATGTTAACAATGTTGAGTACTGAACTTTGCATTTGTAGATAACCAATCCGTAAATCCAGTACTGATAATTCCCTGCTCTGCCCCCTACCAGGAACAGCCATCTTGTCCCACAATACTTGTCAATCTTGCCTAACAGGTGGGAAACTGAGTTTAAAATACCACATTAATAACTACCTTTTATATATTCTACAGGAGGCTGAAAAAAGCAGCTCAAAAACATCCATCATTAAAGACACTTATTTCTGTCAAAGCCTTGAATAAAAGCCCTTCATTTCTCAGGTAGCTGTTTTAGCTAGTTTGTTGTCTCCTTTTATTTTCTTCGAAACAGGGATACAAAGATAACATGATACACCTCCTGAAAATAATATTGAAGCCTTACTATATACGACTGTGGTGGATTCCAGTGAACCCAATCGTAATTCACTTTGTCTTCATCACGGACCACATATCTTGCCCAGGGTGAAATACGATAGAGGAGGGCGCCGTTTTGAGCACGAATCACCACCTATAAAATAACACAACATATGCAGGCAGTCACTTATAACTCACAGAACACCTTCAATGCAAGCCATAGCGGGGAATGAAATAGTAGGCTACACAGAAATTTAATTTAAAGAACACACAAACACACAATGCAAGTCAAGAAAAGGAAGAACGACCCTGCTGGCAGAGATGATTTGCAGAGGGACAGTAAACCAGACATGTCAGACAGGAGTGATGTTCACCAGCAAGAGCTGAAAGGTGAGGATATATATGAGCTTTATATAAGTAATGGGAGAAGAAGCCTTCCCAAATGGATTACTGTTAGGTTCCCTAATTACCCCTGTCATTGCTATTTCCTTTCCACGTTCTTATAAATTAAAACAGACATGCAGTGCAACACCATTAGGATGAGAAGTGCGATTTGTTTAACTTTGCAAACAATCTAGTAAGGCAATTTTAACATCTTAATTTCATCTTCTTTTCCATGCTCTGTGAAGTCCTTAACAATGTGCCGCAGACCGGAACCACAGATAACGCAAGCAGCATAGGACAGCTTTTGGGTCAAGATGAAGAAAATGTTCCACCTCTCCCACCTCCTCCCACCCCATCCCACCTCCCCTCTCCTCAGCACAGAAGGAACAGTACCACTCTGGTTTTGCTTGGTATCTTGGCTGCCACTAAAACAGTAACACAGATGGTTTGCAAATTTAAAACCTAGAAATGTACAAGTAAGTGAAGACACGGAATTCTTAATTCTGCTTTTTTTAAGAAACTGATGACTGAGACTTTTTAGTTTGGTTGTTGGTTTTACAGGGTTTTTTGTTTGGGGCTTTTTTTTTGTAAGAAAAACTATGAAATTATAAGAAGCTTCAAATGAAAAGGGAAGGTGGTTGAGCTTTTTTCCCTTCCCATTTTTTTTTATTAAAAAAAAGCATATTGTCTCTACTCTCAATTCCTAACAGGTAGTCTGGAAGAAGAAATTATCAGAGAATTGCCTTTTCACCTCTGGCAAGGGTCTTTCATTGCTTTGATGGATTGTCTGTATCCTTCACCCAGCCCCGGAAGAAGGCAGGATCACAGAATCATGGAATAGTTTAGCTGAAAGGGACCTTTTAAAGGTCATCTAGGCCAACAAAGAGGAAAACCTGTATATGCAGAAGGTTAATGGAAGTTGACAGAGTAAGGCAAGGGAAGTACAATTGCTGTGTCTCAGTACATAGTCTTGTAACTCCAACAATTCAAAATAGGTTTTGTAAGATGGAGTAATTGATACCAAAAACCTCACCAAAAAAAGCTGAGAATGTTATTGCAAAGACTCTACAGTTGCATGGAAAATTTCTTCTGTTAGCTGCACTAGCAAAGCTGACCCAAAGAGTATTTCTGCAAATTTTATCAACCCTGTGAAGATCCTCCTTGCTGATAGCATTGACAATTTGCCAATTACTCTTAAAGTAATAAAACTTATCTCCTCTTTCTACTCTCCCACTTCTGATGATGCTATTGCTTCTTTTATTATTTTGTAATTTAATACAAATATTAAATAATACATTTAATATTTGTATTAAATAATTGTCTTATTTCTGTGATGGGTAAATTGGGACAAAATAATAAAATTCATACCAGTAATTCATACCAGAGAGGCTTATGAAGGGTGGGCACATTTAAGAAATGTGAAGTAATTAATCTACATTCAGAACATTAATTAGCTGTAGTACTGGTTTAATCCAAAGATGATACTGGAGGAGGAAAAAGTAAATTTCTTTATTATGATATATTAATCCAGTCATGCACTGTGCTTAATTTAAACCATTAAGCAATGAAAAAGTTGGGGGAAAAAAAGATATTAGAAAACCATTTAAATGACCAACCAGTTATTTCGCTTTTTAGTGAAATAAAAAGACTTCTTTTAGAAGTCTACTTAGACTTCTACAGATATACTGCACAACCAATCTCAATACACCATCCTTCTGACAAAGTACAAGAACTTCTGTTGTTCTGTAGTGACTTAAATTGACCATATGTTCCCTCATTTGTGAGACACCAGTGCATTTGATTTACCATTTATTCGGAAGTCATTTTGTTCCAGTACTACTTTTGCATTTATTCAAAACACTTACAAAGCCAAGTTTAATGATTACACTTTTCAGGAACTGAGAGACTTACAGGAAGTCATACAAGTTTCTAGCAACTTTCACAGACAGAATTGTAATAGATAAAACTAAAACTTCCAAGAAATATATACATTTATTTGTCATATATTATGACAGTAGAGCCATAAACAAGTGGTGGAAATCTACCACTCTAAGGGTTAGGTTTACACACTTGAACAGTCTTAGAGTCTCCTCAGTTTTAATCACAATCTAAATTTTTGGGTTCATTTGTTCTAAAACTTTTCTTCCAGTTATATTATGCAAAGATATAAGAAAACTCCCACGCTCTAAAGAAAAGGGTACATTTATCCAGCAATAGAAGTAATGAAATTTAACCATGCAAATATCAGAAAAATCTCCAAAAAAGTGGGGGAGCACTTATTTTAAACAGGTAATCATAAAATTTATTCATTGCCTTCTTTACAGTGTAGGTGGTCTTAAAAAATATTTTTCAAATATATCCAGCCATGGTCATAGATTAACCTCACCCCAACAGTAGAAACCTCATGTTTGCTCATTTATTGCTGTAATTTTTGACTAACATGGGCTGTACAGAGAAAGCAGAGTCAATAAAAACAATTATTACAACACTAGAGCTGGTAAAGTTGAATCCTTTTCTTCTCTGGTTTGTAGAAGCACAACCAACACAGTGTCCTTACACATCTATCAAGCGATCCCTGACAATTTCAATTCTTAGTTCCTATGCTTGTTAAATACCTTTCTTAATTTTATGTGAATACTGTTTACAGAGTCTCTCCTAGGCTTAATTATCAAGGTCTATACTCAGCTTATTCCTCACTCCTGATATTGTATAAAGTTTATTAATAAAGTTAGAAATAAAAATACTTCAAATAATGTTTTCTGAAGTTTCTTGAGACAGAACTCTCACACCATCATGCTTAGCTGAAGCAAGAGCAAAAAAAAAACTGGAAAAAGCTGAATGGCACCACAAAACAAAAAACAATTCAGCCCAAGACTGACAAAAATAACTACTGCCAACAGTCTAAGAAGCTTTAATTCCCGTATTTGCTTTGCTATTTCTTGAAACAATTACATATAAGTAAAAGTTGTAATAAAAGGAGTGAAAATATATAGCACACATAAAACAAAGACAGGTAAAAACTCTTGCTCCACTCCCCCCAAATTATGACTTGTGGTCCCTTTGCTGCAGTGTCCAGATATAAAAATTCGCTGCTGTGTATACTCTGAATGTGCTGTTACAGATTTTACATGCATAAGGAATACTGAATACAGTCATTACACAGCCCTTTTGACAGAGCACCTATAAATCTGTTTAACAGATACTGTACTTTTCCTCCAAATTAGTTTGACATGAGTAAAAACAAATTCCTAAAAGTTGCAGCCTAACTAGCTACTACTTAGCTCATCAACACTTCATAGCTGACTTTACATTTTCTAATTAACTCAAAAAATTGTTCTCTAAAGAACATATATAAAACCATGATGCACATTAAATTCAGCTTCTTTGAACTGGCCTCGGGATTTACCTACTTCATTTTCTAGAGGCATATCCCTGATCATTCCTCAATGTATATCAGGAGGCACATCTCATATATATATATATATATATATATATGATATGAAAACCAGACCCCCCATTAAAAAAAGCTTTTAAAATCCATACTGGTATAGCACGAAAACACATGTCAAGTGAACCAAGCATACTGCAAAACCTTAGCCACTCATCACAAGTAACCTGTTTTACACTTATTTAGACTTTAGTTAAAGAAATTCCTAGGTAAAAACAGTCCCCGGATCCTATTATTACAAAACTCCTGTGTTAGAAGCTTCCAAAGGGAAAGCCATCTTGGAGACTCTGGAAATAGGGGAAAAAACCCTCTTTTTAATAGAGCTCTAAACAGGTTTTAAGAAACTTTCCTCTCTGCACACACACACACAAATCATTATGTTGCCCATGTATTATACAGTTTGATAATATATTACTTTATCTCATGATTCAGACAAAGAGGTGGTTAATGTAGATGGTGGCTAGTTCTTTACATCTGTTATTTTGTCTTTGTTTCATTCTGTCTAAATTTGGGCAGAGCAAATGTAACTGTTGAGATACAGGTTTCTTCCTTCTTAACCAGTTTTTTCTGGTTTTTAATTTAGTTTTTTAACAAATTGAGGAGGATGCATTAATTTGTGTCAGAAACATGGATTTACTTCCCCCCCCCCCTTCCCCCCCCATTTCCAGAGTCTCCAAGATGGTTTTCCCTTTGGAAACTTCTAACACAAGAATGTAGGAAAATCAAAGTAATGCTGAATTTGCCTACACCAACTTTACAGACTGTTCACCTAAATAGTTTAGGGTTTTCCCCTGCCCGCCCTAGTGGTAAACATTAAAAATCCTTGATGAGACCTTTCAATGTCACATGATTCTGGCTTTGAAGTGAGATATTAATACATGTAAATAAATAGTCTCACACAAATAAGCATCAGAAAGGCAGAATGAAAACATCCTTCAAAAACCTGACATTAAAAAGTCAATTTGCTCTAAAAATGGACATGGCACAGACACACAATTTATGTAAGAAGAACTGCAAAACAATAAAAGTGAAGACCTCAACCCACACTGTACATTTTTTGTATGCAGAGGTTAAAAATTTATGTTTGGTATTCATTTTCCATTATAGGGATGTTTGGTGTATGTTCAAAGTTTCTGTCTGAAGCATTCAGCATCTTGAAGTTCAGCAACCCAAACCACTGTAATAAGTGCTGTGGATTTCACAGATTAGTACACCCAACATAGAAAAAACATGCCCTTAAACCTGAGTTTTACAGTATCAGTGCTACTAAGTGATTAATTTTGAAGAACTTTCAAATCCGAGTAAAAACCAGTAGAAAAACAAATGTATGGCTGTTGTCAGAGAAAACATAACCAACAAAGGCTGGCTTTGAAGGTATGCAAAAAACTGGTGTGCAAAAATGCATTCCAGTTTTCCAAATGCTGGACTGCGGGAAGAAAAAGCAGGACCTATTTCTCACAATAACATTAGTACCAAAGTGACAACGTGTTCCATGTCTGTCCACTAGAGGACAGGAAATTCATGAAGTGGGGAGTAAGCTGTAGGATAAAACTAAATATAGGGGTTATGAGTCTATTTGAAGATGTTTAAAACTCTCAAAAGCACTTTATTACAGTTAAGGGGAAACCATCACTCTGAGGTCAGTCCAGTATCATAAAGAAAAGGCAATAACACATAGGAGCAATTCAGAAGCTGAAATAGGTCTCATTTAATGTAATGATGCTGCCAATGCAGGACAAGTGAGATTGAGAGGTCTTGATTTTTCAGGCATTTGAGACTCTTGGGTATCCCATTATTCTGCCTTTCCAAAATAACACAGGCCTTTTATATAACCCACAGTACATCCACCAATTCCTTCTGGATGTCTTGGGGCATTTAAAGGAAAACTCTGTGTTTCATTCAGACATTCAGGCAATTTTCAACCAACTGTGACTCAGTGAGATCTGCTGGCTTTTTATGAACAGACACCACACATTTTTTCTTACACAATCTATAATAATAAAAAGTATGATAGGTTCACAACAAATTTAAAAGCTTTGTCACAAATACAAATTAAGCGAAAATGTAAATCCACCTGTAAAAATGGAGCTTAATGTGGCTGTGCTGTTGTCATGACAGATTAAACTCTGCAGTAACAGGCCACAGACTACCACATTTAAAATTCATACGTTTATAAATGTCCCTTTTTTCTTTGTATTTGCATACCTTCACCTTCTCTTCACATCAGCTCCATTTGGCTACCCCAGCTTCCAGTGTGCACATGCATAGATCTCCAGAACAGTGTGAGAGATTAATTCAAGGGACAGTTGCACAAGATCAGACAACTTCTCTGCTCAGCAACCACTCTTTCAGCTTTCAGTTCCTGCATCTAAAGCAGACCTCAAATCCATACATGAGCATTTCATTTAACTATGATGTGCTCCCATAAGGTGTCTGCCTCTGTTTCCATTAATTAGGAGACAGGGTCAAACATTAGAAATAAAAAGCCATGCTGTCATTCCTTGTTCTTCAGATATTTATTTTGATTTAAAACTAATCTTCTGGACTAGTTCTTTAAAAAAAAAAAAGAAAACTAAAGAAATGTATGAAGAACTTACACATATTTCTTCTGTTTGAGAAATTTATTATATAGTTGTTTATCATTTATACTCAAGTTGGGGAAAGGAAAATGAGGAAATGATAACTAACTAACTGACGAATATATGCAAGCCAATAAATTGCTCTGAAACACTGTATTATTATTTCATTACTTCAATAGCTTGAAAGCATTTAGAATAATTCTTGGTATATGTGGCTTTTAATACAAAGATGAAATTAAATTGGCCATCAAATCAACAATAGCTAATAAAATGAGAGAGTGAACTAGCTTTAATATAAATATGGAAATGTCAGTAAGTTGTTATATAGGGGCAATAAGCTATTTATTTCAGCATTTTACAGTCTGTAGTATTTCATTAGCTTCAGATCTATTCATTTCTGGCACAAAATTACCCAAATATAAAAGCCACAGGAATACAGGTGGACACATCATCTCATCTCAATAACATGCATCTGATTTAAAAGCAAGTTCAAGCCAAAACATAAAACATGGGCAGGACAAACTCTTAAAGACTCCATAGGAAGTTTATATTACATGCTGTGATAACATAACAAGGCTTGTTTTACTACATGAAATTTATTAGAAATTTAGCATCAAGGTATTTCCCTCCCTCAGTTGTTCTATAAGTGCATGAAGACTGAAAACAACTGCTTGAATATCAAGATTTTTTTAGTATAGTGTGCACTGCAGAAAATAAAAGTTTACCTTTCTATGTTTGCTGTAGATAAATAGTGTAGCCAAGAAAAAGCACTATAAATTTACAAGAATACAAAAGAATCTCACCCAATATACTTTGGACACATTGCTGCTGTAAGAAAACCTAATTTTAGATTTTATTTCATAAATGCTGTTCAGTTTCAAAGACAGGTCCTGCATTCAAGAACCCAATACAATCCTACTATTCTCTTTTTCCTTAAATTGTACATCCTTTTCTCAAAACCCTCAAGTTGCTCCAGAAACAGAATCGTAGAACTGTTTAGGCTGGAAAAGATTGAGTCCAGCTGTTAACCCCAGCACCACTGTGCTCACAACTAAACCATGTCCCCGAGTGTCATATGCATATGTTTTCTTGAAAACTTCTGGGGATGGCAACTACATGACTTCCCTGCTCCAATGCATGACCACTCTTCCAGTGAAGAAATTTTTCCTAATATCCAATCTACGCCTCTTCTGGCACAACCTTAGGACACTCCTCTTTGTCCTGTCACTCCTTACCTGGGAGAAGAGACCGACCCCCACCTTGCCACAATCTATCAGCTCAAAGTACCTTTCCCTGTACACCACTGCCAGTCCTTTTTCTTCCACAAAAAGTATCAACCCTGACTGTAGCACTCAGGATAGAATGCACAGTTCTGATGATCTTTTGCTAGTTGACAGTGTACATTGAGGCCATATACAACAGCAAATAAAGTCATGTCATCACCTCACAAACACAGAGGAAAACAGAGAGCAACTACTCCTTTCCTTCTACAGGTCAGCACTGGTTTGAGAGAGAAGCACTGGAGTAGAGAGGCAGCATTTTGCTACGTTTGGGTCTTAATACCTAGGACCACAGCAGAACATGTTCTGGTAACACAGTGCAACCTGCTGCAGAGCCCAGGACTGAAATCTAGAGTTTCTTGTCTGACAGTTCACTTTAAAGAAGCTTTAGATAAAAATTTGGGATTGAACAGCACAGTAAAGAGCATTATTCTGTAATTGTCTCACTCTACCTTACAGATTTTAGAGGCCAGAAAAAATTTATCTTTTTAATAACCTCAGAAATAGAAGGCAAGAAATGAAAAATCAAACAGCTTCTCCACCACTGCCTTGCTCTTCTTGCTACTCCACAGCTCTGTAAAAAAACTCAGGAAAGGCAGCAAGGAAGTAAAGGAATCAGAAGCTCTTCAACACTTCAGCTTCCCCAGCTCCCGAGTATCTTCCCAAATGAACCTTTACCCAAACTGGTGGGGCAAGAGGCACGGAAAATGGGACATCTTTCCAGAACTCAACTTTCCCTGAAAAACTTTACCATACTCAATTTTTACTGCCAAATAACCAAGAAATCGAGTGTATCTGTCAAGGTGCTTGTAGTCCTTGAAGTTATTTCCTTACAGTGAATTGAGTATAAAGCTTGAAATGAAGTTTTGGAAAGAATGGACAGCATGTTGCTTCTTCCAGGCTGTTCTCCTTCCTAAACTGCAAATTGGTTACACTGGAAAGAAAAAGTAATAGAACACTAGTCACATTATTCCTTCCCCCCAGCTTCATTTTCCTCATCAATTTATGATTACTATCAAAACTAAGTCAGGTGATACAAAGCTGTCTGGTTTGCTCTCTCTCTTCCTAACATTTCTCTGGAAAAGAAACCTGCTAAGGGGATAAGCATTTAAATCAAATATTGAAAAAATATTCGTTAGTTTTCAGACATAGTAGTATTTTTCAGGTGGTTTAAATGTTTAACAAACTTCTGCAGACAAATCTGTGCCGTTCAGAAATCACTGGAGATTTATTTGCTCTGTAAATATATCACAACATCAGCTATCACAATCTAAACTTATCATGGATATTCAATATTTGTTCACAATTCCCCCTTCTTTCCCTTCCCTTCTCCCTCCAGGAAAGAAAATAAATGAAAAACAAAATACAATCAAGATATGAAAGAGGCAAAAGCCTATCTTCTAAGCCAAGTCTTGAAGTCATGCCTCGATTTTCCAAAAGAGGGAGATGCAGCTCCATTTGTGATTTTAGAACTTCAATTGCATTGAAGAACTTCTGAACATCTTTAACTAGTTTACTAGATCAGGTAAAAAAGGAAAGCTTTTGTTCCTTTTTCTATTTCTGTACTTCTCTTAGAAAACGGAATTAGTATTAACAAAAAATACAGAAAACACTGTATTATGTATTTGAATAAAAAAAGTAATTCAAAAGATGGAGCCAGTAGCCTAGTATTATAAAATATCTATGCAGATAAAAATACCGTAGGAAAAGCAAACTGTCAAAATCTAGGAAACCGTAAGAGAGTTGTTAAAAATGAAAGCAACATCACACAGAAACATTCCCAATTGATTTTAACAGCCAAGTGTATAGAAAATACTTCACTTAATCATCCAAGTACACGGATTTATAACTGTTACCTACACAGAGGCAGCATTATTAGGTATGAGGCATAGCCAGTTTATTTTCACAAACTGAAAACACACATCTGAGGGAAAGCATTCAAACTTCTCTTTTAGTCTAGAATCCCGATTTTGAAAACCTTTTTCTAAAATACCACTAATAAATCAAAGGAAAACTGGAATCTCTAACATACACAGTTGAAAAAATATTTTCTCCTCCCTATGACTTAACCAGGAATAATTTACTAGAACAGTGATGAAGCTGAAAGACTAAAAAAATTTATATGCATAATATAAAAGCATTCCTATATGTATTCTGTTGGTCTCTTAGTTAAGAGGCTTGGGGTACAAGAGCGTGGTTTGAAAAGCAACCATAATAATAAAGCCCATTACACATACGATACACATACAGTAAGTGTAACTTATTAGAGTTGTTTCAAGCCATGTCAAGTTGAAAAGAAGCTGATGAAGTATTCAGTAAGAGCACCCAAGCATTAAGTATTACTTATCCTCCACTATAAAGCATTTGTATCAAGGACAACTGCTGCATAATGCACCTTGCAACTGGGTGGCTGTGCCACACTGCAGAGAATGTCAGGAGCTTTCCCTAGAAAGTGATCCTATCCCCCAAACAAAAACAATTCCCATAAGAATCACAGCCATGCACATATATTCTTAATACAGATTCTCAAATTCTATTTCAAGGCCTCTTCTTCTTTAAGATGTCTTCTTCTTTTCCTCAAGAAAAAAAAAATCACATTTTGCTTAAACATACACCTAACAGTAACTGAAACAATGAGTCTTCTGTGTGGATAAACCAAAAAGTAAAGTATTTTTAAATGGCAAAACCTCCTACCAGAGAATTGTACAATCTTCAAGTCACAGGAGAACTAAGCCTGCCAAAATAACTGAACAAGAATATTCTCAAATACTGAACTCAGTCCTCAAAAAAGGCTCCAAAGAACAACAGTCCATTGCTTAACAATGGTTCAGTGGTGCTACAACCTCTCCTATGAGTCCATGAGGAGTTCCAAATTGTTTACTAAAGCCAAACAGGCAACATCAAGAGATCATTTACCTCCCAGTGAGATAACAACTCTTCCTGCTGGCAAACCTAATCTGCAACCCAAAGAAGTCTACAATAACTTGCTGAAGGGTCATGGCTCACTATCACACAGTGAAACATGAAAGGTACTGCCACAGAATTAATGTTCTACTTCCCTTCAGCATGACTTATATCTAGAAATGTATATGGTACATGACTTCAATCCTGTTCTGTAAGGTTGAAAATCCCAGGAATGCCATGTCTGTTTCTTCTTGCACATAGGTTAGGTACCATGATGCTGCAGAACACTTGTTTCATTCACTGTTTGACTTTGAAGACCTGGTGATTGTTTTTTGGGTTGCGTTTTTTTGCATCCTACTGACCATTTAAGACACGACATTTAAGTGATACAGAATTTAGCAGACTGAGCAAGGCTACTCCCTCTTCCCCCAAGCTAAGGTAAAAACCAGAATAATTAGAAGTATTTCTATGCATACCTGTAAGGAAACAGCAAACATTTCTTCAGGAATGCTTTCCACTGAAATCAAGTTTAGTACCTCTGCTCAGGGTACCCACAACTCCCTTTCTAAAAGTCATCTGACTGCACATAACCTACCTCACAATGAGAACAATCTCCCCCGGGAAGTGCTGGATTCCCCAATGCTGGGCACTCAAGATACAGCTAGACAGGGTGCTGGGCCACTGTGACTAGGCCATGCTTTTGCCAAGAAAGGTTGGACCAGAGGACCCTCGAGGTCCCTTCCAACCAGGTATTTTATGTTTAAATTTACATCTTATAACCCTGAAAGTCCACCACATCTTTAACACCTCTGTCCCTAGAACCCTAGCCACCAGCCTGCCATTATTAAAAGATTTCCTGTTTTTTCACATTCTCATTATAAACACGTTTTTGACTCCAGACTGCTTGAAGTGCATGAGACCTGAACTCCACACCACTCTGGTACTACGCTGCTGCACCTCCTGATCAGTAGGGTCAGCTGCAACACCATCTATTTCATCGGTGACAGTAATTACACTTGATGAATTTTACTAGCAGTGGTTCCCTGACACAGATTAACCTACCTGCTCACCATATTTGATTCCTGTTCAAGGTTTACAAGTTAAACACAAGGCATGCAGATCTACTAGGAAGTATAGGATACAGTGGTAAAACTGTAAGGATTAAGTTTTAAAACTGTTCTTCACAACTAGCTTTCCTTGACCCAGAACCTCATGAATAGAAATGTACTTTTAAGTACTTCTAATCATGATTAATAAACTGTTAATGTTCTGACTCAATGTAGTTCTTCCTTTGCACACTTGAATATCAAAAAGGGTAATACATTTGGACTGGAAAACTATTAAAACCAATCGTAGTGAACTTTGAAAGCAGTTTGTACAAACCGATGAAAGAATTGTGTTGTTCACGCTTGCCTCGATCTTGTATTGGACTTGGCACCTATAACTCCTGTTCAGCAATCACTGAAACCACTCAAACATGCAAGAGCAGAATAGCAGTTACAAAAATTTTAATTAGTTAAAAAAAATTAATTAAAACAAAATATTAAAAATATTGTGTTAATTAGTGCACAAGATATCAAATCTAATCACCTCATTACAGTACAAGATACTCCCTCAAAAAACTATAAACGTCACCATTTAAATACATAGAATACATATATATATATACACACAGACATGTAAAGAAGAAAAGGATAAAGACTCAGCAAATAATGGAATGCAGAGTTTTTAAAAAGTTTCTGCCACTTTCTGAGGTGTTCTTTCCAGGAAGAATGTATGAACTACATTTCATGAATATACAAGTGTTATTTAGTTGCATATATAGATTCACGCACCTACACAGTACATTGTTAACTAAAGTATCAGATGAGTTTATTGAACAAAAAAATTACTGTTCTGGTAATAATTTCAGAAATCACATCTCTATTGTCATTACTAGAAAGTTGAACAATATTTTAATATATCCTCTATTTTAATATATCCTCTCCAGCTCACAAAAGAAAATTTAGTGGTTCTGCTATACAGATTCTTTTCCTATTCAATGTTTCAGAGGAGCAAGTAGCTCTATCATAAATGCCAATATTTTTTTAAGTACTGATCTTGCCATCTATTCTTCTTTAGATGTATGAAAATATTTTAGAACTTGACCATAAATTTGGAATTTATTTTCAACTAGGTTTGAGTTCTTATAGGATTCAATTTGCCAATTGTTTTCCATTTTCTGCGTTGTTCCTTGGCATTCCTATAAATAGTATTAAGCAAGTTCCCCAATGCAGATACTAAGATCTCAATTTTTGCCAATACTATCCCCACGCTTAAACTCCACTGACACTATTTAAAAATCAGGATCTTGCCAACTACAGTGAAAACTTAATTTACAGGTACATTGAAGCAGTTGGAAAAATCATTTAGAAATAAACAGTAAAAAGACAAAGTGGAACACTGATTAAACTCCTGCATTAATACGACCACACATGATGAGACTTGCTATAAAAGTCTACCCATGAAAATTTTTTGAAAAGCTTGCTGTCGTGTAAAAAGGTAATTAAGAATACCAACAATGAAGGAAAAAATTAGTCATTTTCTCCCACAAAAGACAAGTACTTGCACCCCAACTGCTATCCCTGTAGAATGACAAACATGCTCGTGTTTAAGGAAAATAACTTTCAAACTACCCCATTACAAATAAAGAGAGGTAAAGAGGCTTTACTTCTTAAGGCATAAAATTTGGTTTTGGGTTTTAATCTGTGGTCACCTTGAGGTCTGTCAGCAGCTTAAAAGCCCACACTACACTACCACAACAGCAACTCTATTTGTTCTCTAAGCTCCCAATTGATCCATGGGAGAAAGAAAAAGGATGCCCTTTTCTAGCAGGTAACCTTATTTTGTAGATGGATGTCAAAATCCACAAGGGAGTCACTCAACTGTCATAAGCATCCATCTCCTCACACAGAAAAGTGTCAGAAGATTTACAGCAGGTTTTTTAATTACTCATTTTCTTCCATGTTTACATTTACTTATGAGAAGACTGCCTGAAGAGCTAGAGTAGACAGCCTGCTACTGTTGAAAACAGGCAAACGTTTGACCTCTGCTCCTCATTTATCTTCCTACGAAAATATTTTGTGACCTGATCTAAATTAGTGTCAGCAACTACACTCCATCCATTTCCCATTCTGGCTTAGATATTACTTATTTAAAAGAAATTACCTTGTTACCATTTCAGAACTTGGCATTTGCCTTTGTAAAACCGAAGATCAAAAACACCATAGACAGAAGCTAAAGATAAGAACCTTCTAGAGGAGACCTTTCTTCCTCCTGCAGATTAATCACCACAATAATGTCTGAAGTTGACTATTTTAACTTAAATTATTAGGGAATCATACTGGTAAAATAAACTTTTAAAGCTGTGATTACCTTATGCTTCTTCAGTAAAGAAAAATGGGAAATACTTCCATTACTAGAAAGATGTCTGTTGCCTAGTCTAGTGCAGACACCAGTACCTATGTATTTCAACATTACCTCTGCAATCTGCATAGCAATTTCCATCTGCAGACAGCCCAATATTCTCAGCTTCTACATGAACAAAGGACTGCACAACTGTGCTCTAACACACAAGTCCTCAAGCTCCCAAAAACACAGACATTTATGAACAATCATAAACTAACAGAACCACGCAGCTTGAGGAAAACTTAGTGTAAAGCAGAAGTTTTCTGAACCCATCAGTGGAATGGGAGAAGATAAGATCAGCTGTAGCATGAGGGTAAGGTATGTGCCCACCATGTGAATATTCCAATAGCTTTTGTGATAAACCATCTTTGAACCACCTTGAGATCTTTTTGTTTTTTTCCTCTTAGTCCCATCATCTGACTACATCACAAGTACACATTGTGAAGTGTTAGATTCAGTCCAGAAGGCACCACGGGACAAAAACAAAGTGTCATGAAAGATTACTAGCAAAGCTACAGATGAGGCTGGGAGTAGCTCCATATGGATGGAGTCATCAATTATGACTATATACCATCAATTATGACTACATGCACTCAGGAATCAAGTTTCTAAATATTTGGTCTTTTTTTTTACGGAATATACTCCTAAGCAAATTTGTTTCACATGCAGACAGGCAGTCCCTGCTTCACAAGCCTGTTGGACAATAATGTATTTTGAGCGTCAGTGACAGCCACAAATCTTTGTCTAAAATTGACCATGGAAAGCATAACTTAAGTGGCAGGGTAGAAAAAGCCTAAAACAATAATAATTAAAAAAAAGAAAAAAAAACACAGGAAAAACTCACATTCTAGTCTACCAATGGATATCTTCTGTCTTTTCAGAAAACTCAGAGCAACTACAGAACTAAAACAATTCATCTTGCAAGTACAAGAGTACCAAGTGCAACCAGTACCAATTCTGCATACTAAACAAATTATGTATAATGTAATCTTTGCTTTATGGAGTTTATATTTCAAAGAAAATGCTGAACAGGAAAAAAATACTATCAAGATCTGTACTTCAAAATAAGGAGATGTGACCAGTGTTTATCTAAGAATACAGACAAAAAAGTACCCTTAAGTTACTCCAAAAGCATTTAAGAATCTATGCTTTTTTTGCTATTATGTTAATAATGATCAACACTCATCATCATTCACACCTCCTGTCTTTACAAAGAGCATAGGATATTCTACAGTAGATGAGTCAAGAGTTCTGTAGCTAAAACTTAGAAGGTAAATTTAGTAAGAATCAAAAATACAACTTTATATATTTACATAAAGTTATTATACATATATTTATATATAACTTTATATACTTGCATCTCAAAACCATGGAAAATATTAAATAACCATTCTGCACTCTCATACTGCATAATCACTGCATTTCTGAGTTGCAGACAACTGTTTTCTTTCCTGCTCTGTAAAATAAAAATAGCTTTCTTGTCCTTGAATGATTATTCCCAAATTTCAAATTATCCATATTTATTACTGGGATGATTTCATAAACCATAAGGAAAAAGCATGGAGATAAGCACACACACTGAGTAAGCATTTCCAGAGCATTTTTATGCGCATCTTTGTTTTAACAGATTTCTTGTTTCCCTAAGCTGATTTTCAGCAGAAAAATCCGGAGTTTCGTTGATGGGATCTCTGAAAATGTAGCAGGATTATACAAATGATCCAAGTTTTTTAGTTTTCCTAGTCTATAGACAATTTCAGTACATTTCTTTCCTTATCTACTTTTTACTGCCCTCCATTAGCACCCAGTATCTCTGAAACTCAAGCTCTGAGTGCAATGAAGCACATCTCTGATTTAAATCAATATTCACCTAGAAATAATCAACTCTGCTTTCAGTTAGTTGTCATTAGGTGTATCTGCACTAAGCATAACAATTGTGGCACTTGACAGCTCAAAGAAATTCTCCATTAATTTCTGGAAGAAAGCATTTTAAGCTCATGGATGCTCATGAAATACACCGGTATTCAGTTTCACTTACTTAAGCATTCCACTCAATACTCTGAATTCCTAAGAGACAAGTAGAAGTTTTACAAATCTGCATGTACCATTCAGTAAAGCAACAAAAGAACTTCACCTGAAAAGCCATGGTTAAAAAGATCACAAAAATTACCAATGTGTTGATATTTTAATAGGATCTTAACACATAGTTGCATCAAATATGAAAGATTTTCTCTCTACATTACTTAATTCTTCTTTTTCAGATGATCAATATGTAAACAGTTTTAATCTTTTAACTGCAATATACTATAACCACATTTCAGCCACATATGCCTGTTCAAAAAATCTAATTCTCTTAGTGATATTAATGTTTCCCTCCTTTAGGTCACTTTGCTCAACTAGATACACTGATTCTGCTACTTAGAACAATTAGAAGATAATAAAGTTACTTAAAAGAAAACAAAATGGACAACTGAGTAAGAAGGGTTACAAAAGTTAGAGGAAGTCTAGAAACAACACCTTTAGCTTTGATCCATGGGGCACAGGAGAACAGCCATCTTCAGGTGGAATGAATAACTCCCACTTCCCATATTCCAACTTCTTATATGGATGAGAAAATGGATTCCAGCCATCTGCAATATAAGAAATAGTACTAAGTGTTCATCTTAAAATGCATCCAATTACAATTCAAAGGTGTAAATCTGAGTTCCATCTGCCTCAGAATAAACTTCAGTGAGTGGAGACACAAATACTTTCATAACTGATACTACACACACATTCAAAAGGGGTAAAATGAAATGCCACAGTTTTAAGTCTTCAGGAAGATTCCTTTTTCATTAAAAAAATTTACTGAAGCAAGCTCAAATCCCATAATTCAAGATTCTTTGTCCTCTTTGGACTTCCTGAGCACTGGAGATATGCAAGGATGGTCATTATGGCCTGCTCAGCTGGACAGACACCTGCCAAGGGGGTCTGGAGTGTTTGTAAGCACATTCAAGGTCAACTCCTATGAATGGAGTGAAGGTATCACTTCTGAACTGACAATGGAGTCACTTCAGCAATGGAGTCATTTCTAGGCTAGAAGGAAGTAACAAGCTAAGTTTCAAAATTTTTTTTCTTTTTGCCTTGAAACGTCTATTTCACATAGATCAAGGCAACAGACTCTTAAGCTGAATAGGAACCAGTCAACACAGAAAACTGAATTACAAGACATTAAAGCAACACATGGTAATCTTCCTTCATGGTAATCTATTTGCATGCCATGGCCTCCTATAATAAAAAACCCAAAAAACCAACAAAACTCACACATAACTGAAAGAAGAATAAAGCAGCCTTCAGTTTAAGAATATTAACTCAGACTTGTATAAAACAACATTGCTACTAAATGTGTCAGGGTTAAAAGCATTTCACTATAAAACTGGATATTGTAACTTATCATTGAAACAGGATCATCACTTTTGCCACCATGGAAGTCACAGCAGAGGAGGTAGAGAAATGAAGAAGTTCTACTCATCAGCATTTGAATTTTCCTAACATCAGCAATCACAAATATTATCTGCTGTGCAACAAAAGGATAAGCTTCCTTAGCAATGTATGGATGTGTTGAGTTTCAGAGAAACACCAGACTTCTTTCAAAGCTGCTGGTTGCATTTGCACAGCTGTTTAAACCCGAGAACTGCCAATCTTTAGTCAAAGAACACTGAAAGACAAATTAAACAAGGCCACACAATGTGACAAAGATAACTATGCCAGACAAATATTCTGGTACATACTCATTTCACAGTCGAGGGTAAAACAAAAATGCAATTAATTCAATACACCATTTAGATGATAGTTTTTATCATGAATCAAGTATTTGGGTAGTGGAGCCAAATTACACATATTAGCAGAAGGAAAGCATTTACTAAACTATTGCTTAACAGCATTAGTTTATTATATTGGTATTATACATATCTATATGTATATAAATATATATATACTAATATATTATATATAACACTATATAATATATATTTAAATATATAAAAATAATAAATATATATCTATATATAAATAATAAATATATATTTAAATCTATTTTTATATACAATACTCTATATATATATTATTATATTAGTAAGATTTAGATGGTTCTTCCCCCTTGGCTTTACACTGAAGTTTCAATCAAGAAAAATAATTAAACACTGCTAATATCTAAGACCAACATCAAACAAACAATACCTTGGCAATAAAGCAATACTCCTTAATAAAATGTCTAAACTGCACACTACAGACAGTGTTCATACACTAAAATACATATATTTCTTTTATTTCAGGGTATGGTAAAAGGATTTAGAATACAGCACTTTAAAAAAGTTTGGTTTCTTTAAACTATAAACAGCTAGACTGTCTCAAATAAATATTCCAGGCAAAAAAAAAAGAAAACAGAACAAAGATGAAAAATGTAACAAAGATGTTAAGAAGTTGCAAGAAGTTTGCTTTAAAAACTGGATTTATGATAGTCAAGACCCAGGTTGGGGGATTTACTCTAAATTCTTTCCATCTTCTTCTGCCCCCAGATATCCCACCTTCTTCACAGCTTCTCAAGAAACTCTTTCCAGTGGAGCTACACATCTGATACAATGCACAAACTGAACCATATATGCCAAGTGATGAATATTGAGCAAAATTAAAAGTTACAGTAAAAAAGTCTTAGGCCCAGTTTTTGTTGAATTCACCCAGGGGAACCCTCATGGAGTTAATCATGTTCACCAAAACCACTGAATTCTTACAATATTAAAGATTTTCATGACCTCTACTAAAACCACATCTCTTCCCTCCTTCAGAAAGGGAATGGTTCCATCTCTTTACCTATTTAAATACTTCTTCTTTCCACAGACAGATTTGATAACTCTGCCAAAGTTGCCTGAACTTTCCCCTTCACCTGCCAGCAATGCCAGATGCTCCTGTTAATCCCTCCTGTTCCCAGCCACAGTCCATGATTGCAAGCCTGTGGCTCATGATTTAAAAATAAACGCAAACCAATACCCATCTGCCCCAGATGGTCCTACTTAAACCCACTGTTTACTAATTACCCCTGGAGAGGAGCTCACTTAGAAAGATTATAACAGAAAACATTGCTTTGTATGCCAGAGGCATAAAGAACATAAAACACCCTGGAAACTGAAGATTCCCTTCAAATAGAGAGTGGCCCATGATTCTCTCAGTTTTACTGCTTGGTTTTCTGATTTTCCAGCAAAACATAGCCAAAAATGCCTGAGGGAAGAAAAGTAAAAAACAAACTCAACTAACCAACAAGTGGTTAGTAAACTATTGTGAAGATGAAAAACAAAAAATTCAGAAGAAATACTTTTGTTTGAGAACAGAGACTTCAAAGATTCTGACAATAACTAAAACAGGAAAAGACTGAGAAGATTACCAGTAAAAGTTCAAATAACCAGCTTGAATAGGTCTTAGGGAAAACTGACACCATCCTAGAATACCCATAAGCCATACACAAAGGCAAGAGCTTCTGTGCAAAATTTCAGGCCCCAGCTATCAATCCAGCACAGCAGACATCTTCAACAGCCTGATACCTTGTTCTCTCTCATCTCTGTGATTAGATCTTCCAAACCCGGCCAATTATTTAAACATTACATCCTACCTCTGCAACAGGAGGCACAAGGGAACTTCCTGCTTAAAACTACACCCTTAGCATGCCAAAGAATCATGAACTGAGCTTTAATGTAGAATTGAATTCAAGGCTAGAAAGGTTTGGGTTCTACCATTTGTGACAAAACCTCAATTTAAATGTAGTATTTCTAGCTAAATGATAATTAAAGTGACTTCTTGTTCAACCTCCTGGTTTTGTTTTCACATTGACAAGTATATAGCCTCTGAGGCTCATGCCTGAACTTGGAGTTTCACACCAGAAACTAACATTTCTCTAGCTTCTCACAGAGGAAAGTTCTTTTCACATTTTAACCAAACCATTGACTTTGTACAACATAAAAACTGGAGTTATTTTTCAAAAGTGTAAAAACTTCTTAAACTAAGGCTGAATTCTCAAATGAAATCAACTCATCTCTTACAGCAATTATATTTCCACAAACTTTCCAATCAGCTGAAAGATGCCTAAAGAGACTAGAGAGCTCAGAAAATACTGACACAGCATCCTTGAAGAAAGCCAATCAGACAAGGAGCAGTTCAGAGGCCATCAAAATCCCAGTATCCCAACAAGATACCTTTATTCCACTTGATTAGAATATGCAGTCACAACGCAATTGGAGAGATTCTCCAAGGACACTATTCTGTTCTACACAGTGACCAATTAGGTCTTCCTCTCCCCACATTATTCACTTTTTAAGTAGATTATGTTAATGATCCTGCTGTTGAGTTGTTGGAAATTGAGCAAACAGCTCAAACACTGATATAAAAACAAGTGTCATTACTTCTTAGATAGGATGCTTCCCTGTATATTAATGCCACCTTATATTTCACCCTACTGCTTTCAATCATCTGCACCCAGAGAAATATGACACTATTTGACTTTACTCCTCAAACTTAGGTATTTTTCTATAAAAATCTTGGAAGGAAGCAGTAAGAACTTCAGTATGACATCATGACAGAACCTAGAATCCATTTCACTAAAAATCTGGAATCAAAAGCCCCAAAACATTCTGATACATAAAGTTTCCAGTCAGCTGTCAGATATCCAAAATATGAAGGCTGGTGGATTAAGGTCGCCTCTTTTCAGTCTGAAGGAATCCTGTCAGAGTTTAAGTAACAGACAAACATCCTCCCAGAACGAACTATCCTACTCTCCCTCCACCCTCCAACCCCAGAAGCCGTCCCCAATAGTGCAAGAAAAAGGAAGCAGAAACCAAACCAACCAGACATTCCAGACTGTTCAGTATTTTAGATCAATGTTAGCTGGGAAGGATGGAAGGGAAGACAAAGGAAGAGAAACCACAAACATAACAATGTATTATAGCAATACTGACTTCCAAATTAATATATGCATACTTACTCTCAAGCTTCTTAAAACCAGAAGCTTTCTTTTTAAAATTAAGGAATTGTTTACAGATAACCCACTGAGCCTCTGCATGACCAAATACAAACGTAAGTATTCCAATTGCCAAATAAATTCTGTGGGTTACTCTCAAAACTCACAGTTCAGTGACTTATTTTGAAATAGTCAATTGTAAAGCAGCAATAAATTGTCAGTAGTCACCGGGTTCCTCAGCAATAGAGCACACAAATGAAATATTCAGTGTTATCACTGAGAGCTTTTGAAGGAGCTATAATGTTGATAGTGCCTCTACTACTGGAAATTCAGCTGACTAATTGCCTCTTACACTTGATTTACTGAGATGCTGCAAGTACTAATTGACAAATCTTAATGTTTTTGGATGTTCATTTAATACTTCTCAGAGTAAAGCATCGTACTAGAACACCAGATACAATACTTTTTCTCTCTAATTATGTAGTTTTAAAGAGACAAAAACAGCTCTGAAAGCATTGGGATTTTCTTGAATTCATGTTTTTCATTCTCCAATCCACATACAGATTTGTTTGCTATTTCTAGCTTCTAGCTTTTTTTTTCTCCAAAATGCACAGTGATACTAAGAATTTTTCTATAAATTGGAGTGATCCCATTCATTACAAGTTTCTCAGAATTAGGTATAAAAATACCATCATTTGGGTCAAAATAACTTAGTAGCAAAGCTTTTATTGGCTGCTATAAAGCATAAAAGTCATTCACAATAAACTTTACATGTACAGGACTGAGGCTTCACATGTATATAATTACAGAAGTATCTTAGGCATATTATCTTAGGCATAATTCATAACAAAGGTATTATCAACTATCAGCTTAATTATAAATTTTGAAAAAAATTCAAGGTCCCTGTACACAACCTATATTTGCCATTTTAATTTTTACTAGTTTTTGGTCCTCAAAAAACTCGAGATGAAACAGCAGAGACTAATACTTTGTGTCTTTCCATGAAACATTAAGAGATTCTCAGACAATACCATATTATTAAGGAAAACACTGCTATCCATCTCCAAAAACAAAGCATCAATTGGCAGTTTTTATATTACATACCACCCTATTTCAGTTGAAAACCTAAAGAGCTTCTGCCATCTAAGTTCAATGTTTATTTCTTTATCTAAGATTTCCAACCTCCCCTGATGTGGTTACACTACAGTTCTCTTTATAAAAAAATATTTTAAAAAAACTTATTAAAAACCATCCCAATATCCAATTTAAACATAATATAATCATAAATTTAGTTTCAGACTTTAACCTGCTTGAAAACTTAAAAGGTTAAAGGGATTCAGTTTTAATTAAACATATCTGTAGCAATCTGACTCTAAATCTTAGGGTTTTGCAATCCAATTTCTCATGAGAATATTATTCAAGATCATCTGAATTGGATGACAATCTTCAATGCCTCCAGTCTTTTCAAGTACACTATTGTCCCCTTTGGGAATGAATACTTCACTATGACTGACTGATATATAGGAGAAACAGTTTTTCCACATTAAAATGAATTTATTTTTAGGGTTTTTCTCACTTCTTACTGCCACATTTTGTTCAGGTCTAGATACAACTACTCTAAGATATTAGCCCTAAATTTCTGCTTCATATGATGTATTACATGCAATATTTTAAATGAAGTAGGGTTTGGAATACCATTCCAGTTTCTAGCTACCCTATTCTGGTATACATATACTTCCCCCCAGCCTAAGCTAATTTTCAAGTTATAGCCTCTTTTCAAAATATAAAACATATGATTAAAAATCTGTTTTTAATATTACCATGTCTTAAAATACATATTTAAAATAAATGCATTCTAGTCTTTAGCTATGTTAGTAATTTAACCTACACCCACTGCATGAAGACCTTGAGCAATGTGTGGGGTTGCAGCAAGTGGAAGAGGGACAAGGAGGAGAATTTTCTTCACGTTTATACATATAAAATTGACCTATGAAAATAACCTGATCAGGCTGCCATGCAGTTTATATTGATACCTGAAATCACTATTATCTAGCAGTAGGTGAACTATACACGATTCATTATTCAGTTTTGAATTAGATGACATATCCGATTTCAATATTAAAATGCAAGAACTACACTAACCTATTTATCAATGTCTGTTCCAATAAAATGACAAGCAGTACTTCAAGGAAAGCTACTTTATCATTCACTAGCTTAATCATATCAAACAGGATCATGGCTGAAAACAGTCTTGCACTAACTTTTCTGCTCGACTTCTGCATCAAGAATAGAAGATTTTTTTTTAATAAAAACCTTCCTAAAATAAAGGGATTTTCCTTTCAATAATTTCCTCAGACAGGGATAAGGAATGGTAAACATTTAACTTTGTGTTTAAGCAGAAATAGTTAACTGCTTCAAAGGACTTTTTTTTTCCACATTGCTTCTTTGCAATATAAATACACTGAACGCTCCCCAGATCGGTATTTTTGTAAAATCAGAGTTGGATAAATAACACCGCATGCTTCTGAAATGCTGTTAAATGAACAAAATAATTTCACAGATAAAGTCCCTGTTCAGTAAGAACCAGCAATGCAAGACCTAGTACTTTGACAAACCTAACCCTGAAGAGAGAGTAGAGGTGACAGGGAAAAACAAAACACAGCTCTCCAAAACCCCAAACAAAAAGGAGAGAGAGGAACTACATTGCAGGATTCAAAAGCAATATGAATTTCACTTTCATTTAAAGATTTTCAGAACATAATTTGAGTACAGCCAGCCTTCAACTAAGAAGCAAATTTATATTTTTGTTTCAAATTCAAAGGGAATAGTCTTCCCGATTCTCAGAGCAAACAATGCAATTCCTCCTTGTAATGCTGCCACCTTCCCATTCTGCTAACATCTTTCCTTCTTCTGCCCTCAAAACAGAATAACTACTCTTTCAGTAGTATTTAGTTTGATTTTAGGCTACCATTTTTGAGTAGAACTTTTGCCTAAACTCTCATGACAGGTGAGAATTCTTCAGGGCCTTGGTCCTTAGACAACACTAGACTGATGAGTAAAAGAAGATAAAGCAAATTATTTCACTGTTATTTTTGCTTCTCTGCATGTAGTTTTATAAAAGCCTAGTTATAAAGCTTTAAAAAGAACTTCAGGTAGTTTGGACACAGGCTCAAGTTGCAGTGTGATGCAACGTGACATGAGTCATTGCTTTTGGGGTATTAAAAAAAAAAAAGGCGTAACACTGACCATGCAACAAAAACACATCTTCATAGGGTACTGCAACACAGAGGAAAATATTACTCATTTAAGCCACGAAATATATTTTTACTATCAGAATTTCATGACTGCAACAAAGTTTTCTTTAAAAGAAGGAAATATTGATGTAAAACATTGTTCAGGGGAGAAGAAATTTTCCAAAGAATACTTACTGAAGTCACCTGCAAGAAACACTGCTTCTGCTCCTGGTGCCCACTCTTTACAGTATATTCCACCGTCCTCAAGTTGGTTAACTCCGAAGGTTTTGTAACTTTTTGTAAATTTATCAAGACCGCCTTCACTTTCCTCAATGTTCTTCAAGTGGTTATAAAACAGAGAATACCTTGCAATGAAAACAGAGAACATTTTTTAGAAAGATTAGCTAGTGTCTCTCTTACATTAACAAGTGTAAAAAACCTAAAAAAAGTTAAAAATAAATGAAACACACTAACAGGAGACTCACTGTTCTCTACAGGAATAGAAAAAAAAAAATCAAATACAAACCACACAATTTTTCCATGGTTTTACACAGTCTAAAGTTGCAATCTTCATGTTTGTCAGTACTTTCTCTGCTTTACAGGACCATTTTGCACTTTCAGTCTAAAACTACAACTCCTGATTGGCAGCCAACAAATCCCAGTATTACTACACAACAGGAGAACTTCACACTCTGAACTTCCCTCCATCTTATTAATATCAGACACAAGCCTCCTAGGGAGAGCTGGATAGGCCTGCCACATCTCTCACAGCCAGTTTTAATACACAGACAATCTCAGGCCATTGAAAAGTTTGCAGTACAGCATGTCAGCATGGACTGGTCCTTGCTGGAAGGGGGTCATTAGGTGACCTCTTTACAGAGATGATCAGCAAGACTTTGCAGTCAGTCCCTGACACTGCAGCAATTTGGAAAAAATTACAGCTTCATAGAAGTAATTATTTGGACCATACCCTACTTACACCAGTAGGAACTGAAATGCCCTGAACCTGTAACATAAACTTTGCTAGGAACAGCTCAGAGTTTTTTGCCATATTTTGCTACGTTTTCTCCAAGTATGTTTCTGGAACTGATGGTAACATCAGGGGTACAATATAAACAAGAGAGCCAACTTTGACCCCTAAATTATGAGCAATTTTGTGCAGAAGCAAAGCTAAAAGCTGCAAGTTGAGCATTTAAATAATGCTACCAGTACACGGGGTTTTTTTGTTTGTTCAAAATATGACACTCCCAAGGTAAACTGGAAATGTATTTGTGTTCCCACAAATGATAAAGAATCTCCTGAAGTGTATAGAAACCAGTAAGAACCCCAGCAAAACCAAATCTGTCTGCCTTATTACGCTTCCTGTATTCTGCAACAGGAAATAGAAGTACTAAACCAGCACTATGGAATAACACCTTGTTGGTTAAGGAAAAAGAAGCAGCGGTCTGCTTGCAGTGTCAGGACTTAGAGCTCTGTGATCTGTTGTAAAGTTTTGATTTTTTGGCACTAATTAGTTCAAAGTAGAAGATTAAAATGTCTAATTACTAGTTAAGGTAAATAGCATTACCTGTATTAATTTAGAGTACTACTACTACTTTCAAGGTTAATCTCCCAGCAAGTTTTTATTATTAAGACTGATGCTCATCTTTAAAAGGAGAAAGATTTGAAAACCCCTCCAGGACACACTGTAGCAAACACACTCATAACTGTTTTTGCCCATCCACCTGCATTATTCCTTTAAAATTTGCTCATGGGCATAATCCTCAGAAGTGCATTACTAACTACTACTGCTCTGATAACCAATTTCATTTATGAGCTTGAGGGAGAATATTTTGTCAGATTTCCAACTATAAGTGTATTATATACATATACAAACTCAGTTGACTGACTTACATTTTAAACAACTGCAATCACAAAGATTTATATAAAGCTTAAATACAGAAACAGAGCAAGTCATAGAAAGCCTCAGAAGTTCAACATATGTCATCTGGTAAATTCAAATTAAAGGGCTCTCCTTGGGGATAAAAACCCAAACCAAACACTACAGCTTTAAAATTTAAGTCATTCTTTAAAATATGTTATGATACAAGAAGTATAGTTATATACATGCAGATATACTTCTTGTATGTGTGTATATATACTTAATTGGTTAAGGAAAAAAAAATATAACAAGAAGTATATTTGGTGTGTTATCTGCCATCCCTATTTCTCTGCCATACATAAGCTTTTTCAAAATTACTGCCTGCCACATGCATTGTTTTCACGTTGTTCCACTGTGGCTGAAGCAGGATCTGTTTTACTACAGGTAGGTGCTGTAACTTCAGAGAAGATCTAACTGAAGCAATGAGCTTGACACAGGTAAAAATAGACGAGGAGGTTTTGAAATATGTTATCTAACCAAAATTATTCTTTTCCTCCCCACTCGTGCCACAAATATATTTTCACAGCTTTAAGAACACGATTAGTTGGATGTGGCATTTCCCACACTGAGCAAAAAGTGGTGAGCTTCACTTTTAAACAAGTCAGCCACAAACCCTTGAAAGCTGCAGAAGAAGGAAATGGAGCCTTTATTAGCAGAGAAGAACAGCAGGCCATAAAGAAGGACTGAAATATCAGTGCAGAAACGAAAAAGGGTATGATGCACTTCACATCACCTAGAGGTGCAACACATGCCAGTGGCCTACTCCTCTTCCTCAACATGATCCCTCCCTAGGAATTAAACCCATTCATCTCATTCCAAAGAAAGAAACATCTAACAAATTCAGGATGTGAGTGGGGGATGGATGAAAATGGATTTTCAGAAGGCAATTATGTGATTCTGTATCTTTAGGGAAAATCACTGACAGTAATACACACATCATAAGCTCTTGAGTTTTGTCATAAAAGTACTAAGAATACACCCACTGCTTCAATTTCTGTGTTGCAGTAAATTCAGAGTTTAAGCAAACCATGACACAAAGAGACTATGGCATTTAATATATGAAATTATCAGGAGTATTTTTTGTAAAAAAGGACTACTCTGCTCACTTTGCAAAGAGTGATGAGCAAGATTACGTGCTCAATAAAATATTTTTTGGGGGAGAGGGAGGGGAGGCAAGAAAGGGAACAGGTTAGATCAACTGTTGAGCAAGAATTTGTAACATTTTTACAATAATGGCTTTTTATATAGGATTTGGAACAAGCAACACAGCATCGTGTGCATCAAGTAAGAATGCTCCTTCAATTTGTACAAAAGCACGCTGCCGGTAACAGACCAAGTTAATTCAGGTATTATTAGTGCTGCACCACATTGCAAAAATAAAGATTTTTGCAACAACTAGTGTTCTCTGTAATTGATTTAAAACTATATCTAGAAAGAATTTTTTTTTAACCACCTCCTGAGACTATCCAAAAAGGACTTGTAGTTTGCTCCAAGTTCACAAAAAAACCTACCAACTCCTGAAATGGATCAATTACTTTTGCTGTGAACTATTCCAAAAACTCATCTCAGGAGATGAAATACACCTGGACACAGAACAACATTACTTGTCATAGAAGGCCTTGTAAAACAGCAGGAAGATCTTGTAAAGCAGCAACTGTAGCCTGTTGCTCCTTTGAAGGAAAGGACTGAGTTAAGTACATGCTCATGTCCAGATTCAGGGAATTTTAAGGTTTTGCTTTCACAGATATTTTAGCTTTCATTTCTACATTACTAAAGCTTATTAAACACTTCCGTGTTTTTTAATCTTCCAAAGCAAAACCCCAGGATTACACACAAAAAATGACAGGAAATACTTATTTTTGTTCAATTCCAGTTATTTACATTGTTCACTAATATCATACAAGTCTTAAAACCAGAGATAGACACTTGATTAAGACTACATTTTGTGATCTCTTCAACACTGACAGTTATGTCATGGTCACTTACGCATATACATACTTGTATGACTTATGACAGACTCTGAATGCATTTCATAAGTGAAAATCTCAAAATTCTGGACATAGGAACAGTCAACCTCAGCATCTAGAGCTTTAAGTCATAACAAAAGACTAACTTCTGCCTTCATACTTTCAAGCTCTAGGACGTAGCAAGTGACTGCAAAGTCTCCTAAGAGTTTTCAACTTCCCAGCATTAACGTTGACACTGATGAGAATTACAAGGTAAAAACTGTACCCAAGCATGACTTGAGAAGTACAACCATTACCTTTGGGACAAAAAAACCTAAACAGAGCAAAAAGAGGATCCACAGAATTTCAGGGTCTGAAGTGACTGAAAGAAGCTGAACGTGAAGTCCTTTACTACAGGTACAGCAACACATACCTGACAAGTGCAGGCAGCAGAAGGGGGGCTGCTTCTGGTGTATTCCTGGCTCCTGAAGTTTTTATGAAAAAGCAAGATTTTTCAAGTTCCATATTCATTCATCTCACTTCTATTAATAGATCAATGTTTCTTAAAACTGAAACATTGGAATTGTTTTCTGCAGACTTACTGAAAAGTCCTAGCATTTCCCCAAGAACACTGAACACCTAGATTAAAATGAAGTACTACATTGTTACTGAATGCTTTTACACCAACATTTTTTCCGATGCCCATCATGATTTCACTGTGAAACACTGGTAATCATAAACATCACCTGAAACACGGTCACAACAGTCTTTTCCTATTGTTACATTCATAATTTGTAACACAGCATTGCTTTAAATCCCATGCTTTATATGCAGCTTTGTTTAAAGCCTTACAATAGAAGTGTAGGAATTGGCTGACTTTCCATAGAAGCAGGATTAAAACATCAAACATGAATTAGTATAACAGCTATCCAGAAAACAAGTATCTTGCCAATAAAATAACCTTCCAAGTGAACACATAAAGACAATATTACATCAGCAGCCACTTCAAGAATTGGCATGTCAGTGAGCACTTATTCATCACACTTCTACCACTGAAACACCCTCAAATATTTTGTCTTATGGATACGTATATATCTAAAATTTATACAGTAGAAGTAAAGAGTTCTCAGTTTAATGCAAAATTACACAGCCTTAAAAAAAAAGTGTTCTATTTATTTCATAACTTTGATATACAAACACCCCTGGTTCTGCATTTCCTATGACCACTGACTTAATTCAACTATTGAACCCATTAAAAAAGTCTCAGGGATATGTTCAAGTTGTTAGCCTCAATATGGAGTATAAGAAAAATAAATCTAAGCTTCTCCTTCCTGTCCAAAGTCGACTGCTTTATTGAAATAAGACTTTTGGCAGATTATTGAAGAGTCTAATGGTAAGTCAAAACACTGAGTTAGAGCTCCACATAAAGCTTTCACATCTTTATTCTTCCAAGCAGAAGAGATACAAACTCCTTCCTGGCCACCTCATAAAATAACAAAGAGGTATTGTAGTATTTTAAGCTTTTAGATTTAACCAGATTAGCTTTAGTTTCCTAGGCATAAGAGTAACCTAAACAGAAACTAATATAACCAAAAAGGCCTTGACAGCATACAAGGTACTCTCATTTAAAGAGGCTGGTGCTGGAGTCCAAGATGGCTGCAAAAGACATCTTTATGCCCATACTCATGCTTTTTTACAAAGCTCTTGTTAGTGCAGTTTATAGAACAGTCAGTCAGGTTATTTTAAGACCTGTGGCAACAACACTGAAATTAATGATTTTACCCCCCCTTCTGTTTATGATGCTGATTTTAGAAGCTATTCATCGCTTAGATTTTTGTCCAAATCAGCTTTTTTGTCATAGTTTATTTCTACAGTATTCGCCCAGTATTAATGCTAATTTATTCAAAAGATGAAAGCAAGTAGGAGAGACTTTGATAATGATATCTGGTATCCATATGGAAAGCCGAGTTCTGCAGATACCAAAGGGAACAGGATATGAAAGAAAATACCCAGTAAGGTACTGTCTGTAACCAAATCCTCCATTTTCCAGCAAATACAAACACTGAAATTAATGTCATTGTTACAGATAAAACCACAGTCCATAGCTTTATGAGGTTGTTCACAAATTACCTTTTTCTAATATTGCTGCAATGCCTTTGAAGATGCAGTTACAAAGACTTTTATTGACACCACAGCCAGTGCAGAGTCCCTGCTCAGATTAGTGAGGCCCTGAGTCTCATCTTCCCCTTTACTCTGTAGCCAGTTAGTCCCTCAAGCTCTCATCACTCAGTGGGTCAGAAAGCAATGGATTGAAGGAACACCAAAGAAGGGGAGAAAAAGCTCTTCTTAAAGCAAATTTCTGCAGCCCAGGCAGAAAGGGACAAGACCACGCTGAACTAGAATTATGCAATAGAAGCAAATCCCTGCTTGCAGCTTCTTCTTCAATTTCATTTATCACTAGTGAAAATATACCAAAACAGGAGTCTTGGGTTTTAATTCATTCTTTTCTCCACCCTCTGTTGTGCACTTTTCAATTAGCTGTTCAGAGTATTACACAAAGTAATCACACTTAAGGAAAATAGGAAGTAAAGGCACAGTACATCTTGGGTAGGTGTAACTACTTCAAATCAACAGATCTACTGTATCTTTAACTTTTACCAATTTTATAGTTGTAGCTGACTGACTTGGACTTGCTGCATAGACAAGTCCTGTCCTGTTCAGGCAATCTTCTTAATACACATTGAAATAGATCAAGGAACATTAACAACATGAGACACATGCAACCTTTGAACAATTCTGAGAGAGATGCTTTAGAAGCACAGGATAGCAATGGATGATGATTATAAAGATCCAGGAGATGACCACTTAATTTTGTGTTTCTGCAGGTTAAAAGTAAAGTTGTTACATGATTCTGAAATCATGATCTTAAGAAGTCTTTCTGTAGCTAAATCTGAATTTCCCAAACATTCTAATTGCTCTATTCAAAAGTTGTTCACTACAAAGCAATCTGCCCCTGTACAGCATCAGGAGCAATTGAAATCACACTTTTAGCTGTAAACTAAGGTTTCTGCAGGTTGGCCAACGATCTTAAGCTCCTTTTCAGGAGTAATAAAATCAACAGTTATCCAAATAAATGGAGGACATAGTTATTCCAATAAGGAACTTACACAGTTAAACCACTTCTGTTGTAATTCCTACCAAAAATGCGGGTTTTTTACTAGCTACTAGAAGACCATCCAGCAGAGAACTCATAAGAGTGAGCAAGAAAGGCAAAAACTTCAAAAAAATCTTTTCCAAATTTTCTCTACTTGGCAGGTAATGAGTAACTCCCAATTCTCTTTGGATGTTTCACGATTTCAGAATGCTGAGGTAAAGCATTTATGCATAGAACACTAATGTAGTTAACATCTCAAACTAAATGCAGCATCAAAAATTAGGAAATATTTCCTTGAGATAAATAATGCATAATCACTTGCTCTGTTGAAAGCCATCAAGACAAGGCATCTGATTCAGCATCAGCTCTTTTCAAATTTAAAGGACAGCGACATGCAAGTCAAGCCCTAACAAAAAGTCGAGTACGTAGAAGCACAACAAAAAATGGGCAGAAAAGGAGAAACTACAGATTTTCTTGACATCTTACCAGCAATTTCTAGCAGAGGTGTAAAGACCTATAAGCTGCAAGGTCTAATACAGATAAATATCATTCCATAGTATTTTAGCAAGAAGATTATTTGTTGCTGACCAGCAGCATCTTCCCTGCTTTAACCATTAAGGTAACTTAGTGGTTTTGGCAGAATTTGACAGCTGTAATGTTTTAGCCATCAGCTTCAGAATGAACACACACGGTTCTCAATTCAGAACCCAATGCAGGAGAGATAAAATGTACCAAATGCAAACTTAATAAATGATTGTATTAAAAATTCCTCCACTGGCTTATCTAAACCAATCTCAATCCTAAAAACAATCCCGCTCCCCACCCACCTCCCCCTGGCCAATATTTAGAGGCTCTCTTATACACACTCTTGTTCATCTCTCACAAACCTCAGATTTTTAGAAACACATGGATGCAGCTCACAGGGTAAAGTGTAACAAATTACTAATGTTTAGAAGGACCAAGAGGCATTTTCTTTCCATCAGAAGCCCAGCAAACTACTTAGAGACATCAATTCCAGGAGAGGAGAAGAAAGAAGCGTGCATGTATCAACACTTCCTGCGAAAAAGCCATTTACTTTAACCCTCTAATGGAATAAAAGGTACATAGTAATTTAAAAAAACTGAACAACTAAAGCACACACTCCTCAAGGAATAAAGTAAGACAAATAACCCAAACAAAGAAAAATGAAAAGCAAAAAAACACAACAAAAACCCACAGACAAAGCCCCAAACCTTACAATACTAAGCTGCATTACAACCTCCTGGAATGGCACAGCTGGAATGTATATTCTGTACCTGACTAAACACTCAAGACAGCTTCCCTATCATGAGGACACAGACTAGATAAGACAGCAATTACAAAATAATGAGAGTTCTATATATTTTTTCTCTGTATGTAAGGAGACAAATTTACCAGCAGCATACTTCATTTATTTACGTATAGGATTTCTTTATTTAATAATCATCGTCTCACTATTCCTTTGCTAAGTAGCCTTTATGATGCATGAATTGTACACTAAAGCCCCTCTTCTAGCTATAATAATTTGCTTCACTGTTGTGATGATATCTGAACTTGATGGAGTTCCTGGAATTAATATAACTACAGAGAAACCGCATCACATCTGAGCAGAAAGCTGCAGAAATGCAGCGACAGATTTTCTCGAAATCAGTAGACTAAGTTAGCTCATGTTTCATATTACACAAGAGAAAATAAACTGAAAGGTCAGTTGAACAGTTACAGCATTGCCCTTTTCCAAGGTAATCAGCAGAGCATGTAGCAAAGACGTGAATACAAGCGTGACTGGAAAGACAGTAGCTGATAAAGAGGCTCCTGCTGCCAAAAGTAGTGGGACAAGACTCTGCTCTCTCTTGGTGACTGTCGAGGAGTGGGGCACATGGCACACCTTATTTCACTAACTCTGATTTATTGCTTTAATTTGAAATTGTGTTCTTTTTAAACATTCAGGTTTCCATATTGCCCAAATGCACTAGAAAATGTAATACTGAACATTAATCACATTCATGGGTAACCTACAGGAACATTATAATTATTAATTTGTTCGTAATAGGGACACAGAGTCAAAAATTCATCTGGTTTACTAATGCATTTTTATTTTAAGTTCACAAATTCTTCTTGTTGTTCAGTACTATTTATCTGGAAACCATAGATTAGATTTTCTCCCCATGTTAAAAGCAGTTTAGGGTTCTTTTCTAAGCATGTATTTATTAGTGGAACATTCAAAAACCGTTTCTACTCATTATATCAACATATGCTTAAAAGCACCTTAATCTGGAAAGAATTTATATGTTTTTATTTACCAGAATTCATTTTAATGAAGCTGTAAACAGCAGCTTATCAATTCCCATTTGATTCCACTGCCAACTACCGCTAACAGATTACCTTTGTGTTAATAGAAATCAAGGTCTAGTTTGGGGGAAAGAGGGATTACTATAGCTCTACTACAAAGTTGAAATCAAAAAAAAGTAGCTGTGCAAGAGGCTTCAGTTAAAAAAACCAGAATTTTTGTAAAAATAATTTCTAATTCCCCTCTTAGTGGTCAAGTGTTATTAATTCTTGCAGGGCTTCAGTAGCCTGGAAACACCAGTTGGTACCATTTTTAAAAGATTTATTCGTGCAGTGAGAACCAGCTCACACACCTCCTACAGGCTGTAAAAGCCCAGCACAGTGACAAAATAATAGACTTCACTAACTCCTTAATTTTGTTTTAAAGCTGGTTTGTACACTGTAGGTTTCGATTTTTTATTAGCTTGCCACAGCAGCAAACATAAGCAGACATGGGTTTCTTTTCAAACTTGGATTTCAAGTCTGCTGCATCAGTTTGACTTCCACATTGAAAAGCTGCAAGTAACATTAACTGCAGCAAATGAAGCTCAACACAAGGCTAAGGACTTCTCTTTCTAAAATAAATTCACAGGAAATTAAAACTGAAAATTTTATTTGTCTACCAAACAGAAAAAAGCTTCTAAATCAGAAGTCAGAACTCCCTATTTATTTGAAACAAAACACCAGATATTCCTCATTACCTTTGCCACTCATCCCACTTTGGTGGGAACATGATGGAGTAAGAATTGTTATTTGAATTCCCTGACAGAAAACTGCCCAGCTGCTCTAGCTACAGCTTCATTGCTGATTTCTACAACTCTTATTTCACCTCCCTTAAAAATATCTTCCAGAAATAAAAAAAAAAGTCATGATATAATGGATCAGATCAACAGCTTGTATATTCAAACTATTGATTAGGTCACTATTTGTAAGATATGCTAGAAACTTAAGATTCTCATCCTTGATACATATCAAATGCAACCTCCCCTTATTATAGGGTTGTTTCTTCATCAAACTTGAAACAGATTTAAATAGACAGCCATCTTAAGAGTGTCAAAGAGATGGTTTGAGGACAGGTACCTGTAACAACACCTGGCTTCTTTACTGCCTCTCCAAACCCTTCTCCCTGTAACAATTTTCCTCTCCATAAACCTACAGTATTCCACCTAATTAAATAACCCCTTACATCCTATTAGTTTTAGAATGTGCATGTACTCCTGTACCATCCAAAAGACATGATTTGTTTTCTTTTAGTCCTGCACAAACACATACTCCCAATCCCTCTGTCATGCACACAGATATACTCCCAGTGTAGGTTTCTTCCCGGCCTTTAAGTATTTGTCATCATCCACTTTTCATTTACCTCTGTATTTTATTGTAACAAACAAGACTTCACAGTACTCCAGGAAAGAAAAGCCTGCGTGAGATTTTTACACAGCATCAAAGCTAGAAAAACAAGTATTAAACATGGAATGAGAAGGAAGGAGTATTGCTTTTATTACTGACCGCTATGCCAGCTTTGATCAGCCATCACTGGTTTGATCAGGGAGTGTTGTCTCTGCAGGCTCAGGAGCTGTGGGGGCTGTTCACACAGACCACACATTCAACTCCCCCAGCGCTCCTCCTCTGCTTGCTGGGTTCCCTGTAATGCCTGGGAAAAGCAGCCTTTGTAGAAGACCTCTAGTGACTGGGAAATAAGATCTGGGATATTTGGGGTGCGGGGAGGAACACCATTATCACACCAGCTCCGGTCACCTCAGCAGAAGCACCACAGTGGCTTCACAGCACAGACTTTTCTAAATTTAATTCTTAACTGCTTTCACTGCAGAGAGGACCAACAACGGAAGCCAAGCACGCTTCAACATTTATACAGTCCACAATGCCAAGTCTTTCTAATTTACTGTCAGTGTACTAGAAGTATAGTTAGAACTTGTGTACTTGAGAAGTGTCTGTAACTAGTCCCAGGCAGTCAAGTCTATTCCCACAGAAGACAAGCAAACAAAAAGGAAGTATTGTTGTTAAGGGCTGCTGTGAGTAGTTTATACAACAATTTATGTCATTCACGGCCAAGCATTTTCAAGGTGCAGTCTAAACACATTTTTTCCAAACTTCAGTCAGAATGAATACCAAGATAAAAAATACTAATCATTAACCAGTTTGTATTATCCAAAAAAGGTAAACATCAGCTTCTCCAAGTTGTTACAGTGAATATTTTAACCTTTATAGAAAACCGAAGACTTCAGCTTTTACACAGTCTGGCTATTCTTGCGAAACATTAAGGTACTATATTTCTTTGACATAATCTCTGACTAAAGCTGTGTGATTTGCTGCATCACAGAAATTTGTTAAGCACATAACTGCAGAAAAAAACACTGCCCAGCAGCTGTTGGATTCATCCCACATAGCCACTTCCATATGATTTAAGCTCTGACGTAACTTCCAAGACACCTCTCTTCTGATGGGATTGTAGCTGTATTGGATGTTAGGGACAGCCCAATAATCTCAGGCATCATTACTTTGCAGCCTCCGAGCACATGAATCTTTTCTACAATGCGACTTGTCTGTCACAACACTAGAAATCTTATGATTCAAGTTTTGAATTGATATGACTAAAGAAAACCGCAAAAAAAGACAGGAGAGAGTATTAACTAATACTTCATTACCATGCAAGACTCAAATCTCTTAATAACTCAAGGCACAGCAAGGCAAGCAAAGTGAAGTTTACAGCAAAATTTTAAATATCCGAAGTGATGAGGTAACTTGGGACACACAGAAAATCACTTGCAACAATTCAAAGCAAAACTGCAAACTCAGAAAAGCTGGTATTGCCAGGGTTAGTCATCCTGATACCCTGCACATGCTGGTGGAACTAGTCTAACTATGAAGTACTACTGGGACAACTTCAGGGATCGTGGAATAAACACTTGTCAAATGTTAGGAGTTAAGAAATATAAGATGAACAATCTATTTACTGGGTAGATAAAATTGGTTTTTGAGATTTCACATTTATTTTGTCTGCTTAAGCACCTTCTAAAACAACTACTTAAGTTAGAGACATCTTTCATATAAAATTTTGACATAAGCTTAGTTTATACAAAACCTTTTTTGTAGAAAATCAGTATTACTAAGCACTCACTTCAGAAGGATACGCTTAAACAGCAAATAGGTTGAGCAACATAGTAATGGATTATATGTTGGACAGAATTTCCCTTTTTAGTAATTTTCCACTTATGATATTCTTGTGACTACTTTGTATGGTTTTTTTTCCTCTGTATAGAGGAACTTAGACAATTTGTACAGGTTGGCCTGCTTGAAAAGCTGTACTTCAAAGTACCTGTCCATTTTTAAAGCACAAAATGTAAAAAGCAGTGCACTATAGTCTTGATTGAAAAATGTAAGTGTGTATGTGAATATCTGCAAATCTGATTGCTTACATCCCCTCTCCCACCTGAAACTCGTACAACAAAACCTAAAAGTAATATCTCTTTTACTGGGACTAAGCCTAGAAAATACTACTAGCTCCAATTCCCAGCCCGGAGAGCTGCCAAAGAAAAGCCTACAAACTGAAGCCAAGCAGGACAACAGGTTAGTCCCAAAGCTTCAGTCAGCACAGCCTCCTTATTTGAGGTCAACTTGATATGCACCAGCACGAGCGAATAACAAAGCAGAAAAACCATGAGCCCAAACTTCAAGTATTCAGTTTTTTTAGCAAATTAACCTCTTCATTTGTGACCTACATATCAAGAATAAAGCTCGTAATACTAATGCTCCCAAGGCATCAAGGAAGAAAAACAGTATTGTTAGCTATGAAAAGAAACAATGTGTTTAATTTGTCATCACATTGTATTCTTTACATCAGAGTAGCTTGGCTATTTATTATTCCATAAATAAATCTATAACCTGTAAACTGCATATAACCCTCCCAAAAAGCCATACTTAAACTTTTCCTTCTATTCTTGGAGACCTTGAAATCACATTCAGCTTCTACAAAGCTACACATACATTACCATCTATAGGCATAATCTCCTATTCTTTCCCTACTAACACACAGTTTGTGCACTGCCAGTTAGAAGCCTTTTGCAATTGTCATCTGAACTGCTACAGGATGAAAGATCTGCAAGTAAAACATATGCAAAAGTTGACAGGGGATGCCAGCTAGAGAGAAGAAAATAAGTATTCTCTTAGGACCAAGGCCCCAGATAGGGTGAGGGATCTCTGTTCCTGTAGGTTTGAGATGCAAGAAAACAAAATCCTCAGCAATCCAGTCCCAATTCAATATTGAGCCAGTCCTGAGCAGGAGGCTGAGACACAAATAGCATTGAGAGGTCCCCTTCGACCAGAATTGTTCTGTGAACATTTAATACTTCACATCTACTGTAGCTAGACAGTTCTGCTTTAAAAAAAAAAAATTAAAAACAACCACAAAGAATGTAAGATCTATAAAACCAACAATGGAGATCACGACAGAAATACTACAAGCACTGCAAATGCCAAAGCGTTCTAATATATCTTGGATTACTGGCAATCACATACACCTCCCCTAAGCTTGCATTAATTTTCTTTGTTTGTGTATCTATGCACACAGGAATTCCACAAGGCTAAAACACAAAAAACCATGGACAAAACCGCCCAGCTACTACCTTGAAAGTAGTTTAGCATCTGTCTTCCTTTGCAAAGCTCAAAACATACCTCTACATCACCAAGGAGGGAGTCAGACAGTTTGATTCATTGCAGTGTGACGGCTAGAATTAGTGTAATGCCACACATTACGTAGCCTCTTACACAGCAAAGAGCTGCTAATATGTACCTCCTTTATTTTTAAATCTGAAATAAGACTGAATTCTTACAGTCTATCATTCATTTACTCTCAGAAAAAGTCCTAATTATTCTCACATTTTTTTGCAGCTGAGCATTTAGTGCCTTTAAGAATGTGCACACTAAATGAACTCTTAATTTCTTTTAAATGTTAAGCCACAGAGTGGGTGATTGTAAATGCAGTTACATTTCAGGGCCTACATGTAGCAAAAGCTCATTTAAGGTTTCCAGCACAAGATGTACATATCATGTAAGGAGGAGAACAATAAGCAAGTTTCAGATTTAAATGTTCTTTTTTTCCTTTACATGCACTGGAAGGCACCCCTGTGCACGGCAGTGGGGTTGGAACTGCATGACCTTTAAGGTCTCTTCCAACCCAAACCATTTGATGATTTTAAGAAATACAGCTGAAAAAAAACAAATTTTCAACTTACCAGACAACCTTTTAAGAGAAGCTTCCTATATTTATCAATTATTCCTAATCAAGCATCAATTTTCAGTTTGCTTACTGAGGTAAAATCCACAAAACCAAGTATATGTAATGGACAATATGAACAAAAAGTGTTCTGGACAATATTATGGAGTCCAAAACAGTAATTCATCCCTCTTTTCTAGTATTAAAAGTGTTGCTAGAACTGCACTGCACTTATGTGTAACACGTGACTTTGGGGGAGTCAAGTGTTACACATCTATTCTATGTGCTCACATCTGTTCTCCAACACAAATCTCAACTTGCACCTATTATACAATTCTGTTCTATTAAACCCTTTAAAAGCACACAGGACCCACTCAGCTTCCCCACCAGCCCTCCCACTCAGCTCCTCAGGCTCCCAGCACTTCCCAAGTCCAGGACAAGCAAAAAGCAGGGTCCCACAGCCAGGACCTGACCTGTTCTTTGCCTACAACTTTCCTTTTTAGCAAGGCTTTCCTCCTCCCCTTCACCTCAGTTTGGAGCAAAGGCAGGCTTTGAACTCCCCAAGTAACAGGGCAACTTTTCTCCATGTAGGTCTTAAAACAGCTACAAATGTCCACGATACAATTTTATGAATCTGACATTTCAAATAGCTCACACATAGCCAAGACACACAGGAAAAAAAACAAAATAAAACAAAACAAACCTGTGAAAACAAAACAAAACCAAACCAATTCTGGTAAAAATTTAAGGAATCTTGAAGGAAAAAGCTGTTCTTTAATTAGCTCATTATTTACACATGAAATTACTGAGCAAAACAGGTAAGCTCTTTCTAAGTATATATTTTGGCAGAGGCAGATGTCAGCAAACATGTATGACAATGTGATATGGTAACCTTTTACTAAAACAGAATGCAAGGCCTAAATCTAAAAACTAACTCTTGTCTCACTGCTGGTCAGCTCACTCTTTCTAGACCAAATCTCAGTGTCAGGCACCCTCCATTTTTCCTTTACGAATGATTTCAAGTAGCAAGTAGCTGCCAAAGTGCTTTGTGGGGGGTTTTGTTTGTTGGGGTTTTTTGCTGTTGGTTGGGTTTTGGTGGGAGGATGGTGCGAAAGCAGCAGCTATGGGGGTGAACACGAAAGAAACTTATCTTAGCCTAATTAATTATGGATTTCCTATCTTGTTTGTTCTCCCAGAAACAAAAATAAACCTAAAAACTAAGTTTAACTTGCATTCAGGACAGCTATTCTAGGACCATTCAGTGAACTTCAAACTTTGCTTACTGCTAGAGTTCAGAAAATCCTCACTCCTTGGACAGCTCACAGAGGAATTCAGAGAAGAAAAAAACCAAACAAAACCACAAAACCCCACACCCAAAAGGTCACAGAAAACACACACACAAACAGTGCCCCCCCAATCAAATCCATGAATAACACACCTTGAACAGAGCTGAGGAGCCAAATAATCCCATTTCATTACCAACTTTGAAGACTGAAAAACAAATGCTGCCACAATTTTAGTTTGCACTTGTAATCTCCTTTTTTTTTGAGCTGTATGATGCCATGCCACTAGCTCCATACAAACTCACAATATCTTTACTCTCTCAGCCCTGAGGTCACCTGGTTCATGAGTTTTCATGAAGAGTTTCAGTAGTATGCAGCATATTCCAGTTGAATATTTCAGTGTTATTAAAATATATAAGTTTAACAATGACACAGAATCAGACAGATTTTGTTCCACATGTACTTTTATTCTGAACATTTACAACACAAATACCCCATAAACATAACAGAAACAATAAAAAAAAACTGTTCTAGATTACTACCAAGTACTTAGGTACTGGACCATAAAATTTCCATCTTTCTAAAATATTTTTCCTTCTTTTGTAATTAATGCTATGGAGTGAATTCCCTCCGCTACCTTGCAAAATAACCCAACTGCTGTATTTTTTCAAAAGAAAGAGTTATACTATCAGCCTCAGAATCCCAAACTTCTCAAAGACCATGAAGTGCTGGCTTGCACACCAACAATACACACTCCAGATTGCTCCCTGTGTAAAAAGAACACAATAAAGGCTTACAAGGAAATGGTTCTCATGGCAGGCAAAAGCTGGAATGAAGTAATTAATGTAAAGAGAAAACAGTAGACGTGAGGCAGATATTTGTTAAGATCTGAAAACACACAAGAAGTCTGTATATTTTATCCTTTTATAATACTTAGTTAAATTCAAGACACCTTTGCAGTGACCACAAGGTTTGTGCATTGTCAAAAAGGTATGATGACATGATTTTTGTTTTGGCTGGTGTGGTGGTTTTTTTATTTATTTCCCATAATATACAGCATTTCCTGAAGTACTGACACAATCATATCCAATACAAATTGCACCATGAATAATGCAGAAGCTATTCTTTCAAGATTTGACAGTTACCTGTATTTCCAAAAATTTAACAAAAAGCAGTTACGTGATTCTACCTACTAATAAAATTTTCTTAGTGATACTAGTCAGGATATCAGAACTGTAAGAATTAGTGAAGATTCACACTGAAATATGTCATTATCTCACCTGAAGGTCAATAGCCATCTTGCTCACATAGACACACGATACAATGATGCAATTATTTAAGCTCCCTGCATTTGGCCATCTCCCTTGTCAGCTATCACAGCAGAGCACAAAGGAACGAGCAGGCAAAAGCAATAATCCACCGCAAAAGTTATTGAGATTTCAGGTGATCTGCAATTACCATGTCACTGCAATAACCATCATGAAATGCAACACTACAGGTTGCAATTACAACCTGTTTGCTCCCGTCATCTTATGACCACACTAACCATTATTAAAAAACCCTACCCAGACAACTCCCATACCACACACTTCCCCTTCATAGCTGGAAAACAGAAGACAGCACAGTCTGGACACTTTTTCTGAAAGAGATGTAACCCAAGGTTTCACCACAACCTTTAGACAACCTTTAGGTTGTCTGCAAATCTGCATTTCCGATTTCCTTTTCCTTCTGCTCCCAAGTTTGCCTTGGCTCTCACCAAACCCACATCTTTTCTTTTTGTTGAGGCAATGAAGGTTTTTAAAACTTGCAGAGTGAAATTAGAGAAGACAGGAATTCAAATTTATATTACAATAGCCACTGTGTGTGTACATGCACGTGAGTGTATGAAATCTCACTGGATTCATCCAACACCAAATTTGTTTTGGCTGTATTATGAATGGCAGAAGCAGCAAAGTATATTAGAATCTTATGGTAGCACATGCAACACTATCCTAATATTTTATCCTCATCATGTCACCCCCTATCCAGGCTTCAAAGTCAATATAAGTTTTGAAATGCTAAATTTATAATCTGATATCCTATACTGCAACGGTAACAGACCAGCCTGTAGAGACATACACAACTTTAATATTGTTTAATAAATAGCTCTGTCATTGCATTAAGGTCACACATGTGATCCGTACTTGGCGAGACCTATCACTGCAAAGCCTCTCCACTTTATTCCACGTGGCAAAGGAACCTTTCCTGAGTCCATCTGTCAAGACCACAATTTTCTCTTTGCTTCTGTTTCCTCATGGTTTCTCTCATAATTTACAAGTGGATCAGTTGATGAAAGAGTATCAATAGAAACAGCAGGAAAAAAGAAAATCTTAAGCCAAAGCTTTTAGCCTAACAAATGATGCATTCATTGCCAAAGCACATGCACAACAGCACTCCATCTCTCCTGTTTTCTGGATGCCTCTTTACATCTTACAGACTGTTAGATTTTTACCAGGTGAAAGCTCATACCCCACTGAATTTTGAGGTTTCTACAATGCCTCTTCTCTTCTGAAAGGGAAAGCAAACCGCAGCAGGAACACCTCCTTGATGAAGCACAGCAAGACCCACAGAACTCTTAGCTGGCACTTTTCAGTTCCCTCCTATCTTCTCCAACAGAGCTGTTCATGCAGCCTCAGTCTTGGTCAGCCTATTCCGCACAAAGCTTTAGAAAGCCAGAAAAGTAATTTACAAGCTGCAGGGGGTGGAGTACTTTCTTTGCACTGACATTTGAGAATCAAAAACTTCAGCAAAATAGATACGGAAAGCTAATCTACTACAGATAGGTATTTTAAAAAAACCCACCTTCTAGTTTAAAATAAAAATACCTACACATCTGAAAAATTTTATGGGAATACACCACTCCAAAGTATGAAACACATTAAAAAAAAAAGCCACAAATTACTGCTTATGCCTACTCTTCTATTACAGTTTCCTTGCCACAAGAATTATAGTCCTTGAAAAACAAAAGCTTATCCTTATTCTTCTCCTACTCATCACTTAGGCTTTTGCATGATCAGAAACATCAAAGCCACTTGGAGCCATTGGTTTGGAGCCATCATATCAAAACTATGTTTCTCTGTGCCAGGAAGAAGCAGGTGTCAGCTTCCAACCACTCCAAAAAGGTGGTAAACAAGTTAATTTAGGAATTTTAAGATGTTACACCATTGTTTCTCTGATACAGATCTGTCTTATCTTGCTCTAACTAGCAGCACTCACTGGAAATACCAGGAGTAATGCTACCAAAAACAACAACAACAAAGAAAATCCCCACAAACACCAAAACACAGCACAAGCCACTTCTGGTCTTTATTCTCCTGCTTTTCCTCAACTAGTCATCATCATTATGGCAGTTCATGGAAAACCAAAGAATAAAACTCATACCCGCTCAAATCAACAGTATCTATGCGCTGTCTGTATTATACAACATTGTAACAGACGTGACTGTAAGCACCATGTTGTCTGACACCTGTCCTGGAGTAATACCAAGAGAATGAATGCTAGAAAAGGTTCCAGAGGCTAAAAGACTTCCCCCTTCTGACAAATCCCTGAATTTCTTACAGTTCCTGGCAGACAATCCATACAGCCTGGGAAAGAGAACCGAGATAAACTTAAGAAACAGAGTAAGGGAACTGAACAAAACAAAAAAAAAAAGATACTGACACACTTAGCCCATCTATTCTTTTGAACAGGCAAGGACTGGACAGACAAACCTTAGTTTGGAAAAAAATGTCAAAAAATTAATACAAAAACCAGTTTACTACTATCACATTGCTTTCCTTCACACAGACTAAACATGGCTTGTATTAGACAAATGTCATGAAGCATTTAATAAAAACCTATCTGCGGAGAAATCTCAGTGGCATTTTTACAGTTATTTAAACACACAATTACATACAGAGGCTGCTGACAAGAGTCAACAATACCCAGAGCAGCCTTTGAAACTGATAACCCACAGTAATCAGTGAAGTCAAATACCTGAAGTTCAATCTGTTTCCTCTTGGTAAAGTCCACAAGTTGCACAAATGTGGTGTCAGACCTTGTACTTCAGTCAGCCCCAGCACCATCTAAAGGAATTATGCAAGTGTACCCAGGATCTGCCTCTAACCTTCCCAAACGTGAAGATTGTTGTTCTAAAACCAGGTTTACATTAGAAATGCTTGTCAATGTATTAGCAAACACTACTGGTGAGCATTGTCCTGCTTGCTGCAGAAGTCCTTAGTGGATATGCCGTTAGATGAAGGAATTCATCACTACAAGTTTTGTAACAGGGAACCAGCAACAATTTGTATTATGAAAAGCATGCTCTAACACCATAAACTGTGTCAATATTGTATGCTATACTGGTAATGTCTTTTTGTGGACATTTACTACCTTCTGTGGACTTTCTACTCCAGTAACTCCCTCTTTTGGTTTCCCTGTCAAGGAGTGCAATTATTATCCAACCTACACCCCAGAACTCACTATGCATTTTTGAGGAAACACTTAAAATTCAAAAACAGTATCTGACAGGTACTGGGTTTGCAGCAAACTACACTGATCTCCACTGCATAAGGACAAACAAGCTGTTCAGTGAGATACCTGGAGAAGAATCAGATATTGACAGACCTGGCATTTCCTGCATCTGTAGGGCTTGGGAGGCGTTTCTGTCAGAAGTCATTATAGTCAAAGTGGTCTACAATGACACTTAATGGACATAATTGCCACTTACAGCTACCTCAATTTTAAGCTGGAAGTCACTCAAGACAACCCTGACTGTTGCTGAAAGCTCAGTCTGATGTCTACTTTGATGGCAATATGTTATTTATGGTATTAGGGAAAGTCATGCCTTAGTTCTTACTCTGCAACTCAAAGGCCCCCATCTCAGATAACGAAGAAAATCTGTTTATGTCATTGTTTATGCTACTTACTGCTAAGCAAAAAGCCAAATCGCTTGGCCAAAACACAGAATGCCTGATAGTCACACTCAAAGACATTGTTTGTTATCTTGTAATACTCAGGCCATAACTTCATGGTCCAGAAGAGATCCTATTCACAAAGCAAAGACACTTTAATCCAGTCATTGTTATTGTGCGGTAACAACATTCCTGCTTTACTGGCTCTGCTAAAGTAGTTGACATCCAAGCCCTATTTCGGTCCAAATTTAATAAAATTTCAAGTGAGAATAATCATTAGTTATATTAAGCTACCTAATCTTTTTAGGAAAGCTTTTCCTGTCCTTCCTGAATTCACGAGCTGTAGCTGAAATACACATATCTACAAACACAAACTAACAGTGTATTAATTTTACTCATTTGGAACCCACAGACACTTTGTACCCATTAAAGGTGTAAAGGACTAGATTAACTTCTGGTCTATGAACACTTTTTCATTCTATTATCAGGTCACAGAAGAAGCAGGAGATTGCTTTCCTCAGAAGAAAAAGCATATTTTTGAACAACCAGATTTATGGATTGAGTCTTTCATTGTCATTTAAGAACCTTATAAGCATCAAGAAACTTATATTTTTATTATCCAGTTGAAAAAATTAAGAGAAATGGTTTAAGTTGAAGCAATAGATGCATGGAATCTGTTGAATTAAACTGTACTGGGAGCTTGCAGAAGAGAACCCACTCTGCTTGGAGTTGGTCTTAAGGCTTGAGCAGCCTGAAGGTTCACCTGAGCAGCAGTCACTACCTGTGTGTGAGGACAAGGCAAATTTTAAACTAGTTTATGTGCCATCTTCAATCCTAAAACATGCTCACACTTATCTCTGGAACAAAATACCTTCAAGTCAGAGAAGAGACAGCTCCTGCTATAAATCAGCATTCACTGCATGGTAAATTCTGGGGACAGAGGGGTGGAATTTATATGCAAGTAACAAAGCTAAATGTGCCCACATAATAATAGTACATGGTAATATTGTCTGGCAGTAAACTTCTCTAACCTCCCCCAGTCTTGCCTCCTGCAAACTTGAGCTTTTCAACCATCATCTCCCACAGCAACATGAAAACAATACACCTTTCATACATTACTTGGTTAGACAGTGACATGACCTAAGGACCCTTTCCCAAACGGGGCAAAAAAAGAAACATCATACCAATTATTAGGGTTTTGAATTTTTGAGAAAGTTCTACATACACATCAACTGTGTGGCATCTAAAACTGAGGGCACAGGAGGGAGATGAAGGGGGAATCTTCAGCTTTGAAGTGTTTTTAACAAAAGGAACGTGCAGTGTTGAAGTGATGCAGCAAATAACCTGATTTATGAACTCATACACTTATTTATTTTAGGACAAGTAGCAAATAGAAAAAGCTCTTCTGTCCAAAATTCTTTGATGAAACAAAGAAAATGCAAAGAAGTTTGGTAAATATCTCTAAATACTAACACTTATTTATAATTTTTTGTCTGAAAGAACTAATCACTGTAATCACATTCAAATTACACTGCAATAGCAAGCAGAATTTTTAATAGTAATCTCCTATTTAAAGAAAAGACCGTTGCAAGCCTGGTTTTTTCCTTAAATACTTTCCAATTGTTGTAAACAGGATTAAAATAAAGCAGCAATATTTTGAAAAAAACTTTCAGATGTTTATAATATTAAGCATTAAGGAACTCTTATTAGAAAATTTGCAACAAATACGCCATAGACTAAGTCAGTGAAATCCATAAACCATAGTTAAACTTGCCAATGGACTGTAGTGGAGGCTCAATTTATACACAGACTAGCTAAAACTCCCCCAAAAAAGCTGTGTCTGTATACACTAAGGCATTAAGCACATAAAGTGCAATTAAGAAAGATATTTTTATGGTCTTTGGGGAAAATATATGAAAAGCTGTACAGCGAACAAATGAAAAACTAGCTTTCACACTCAAACTCTATACCACTAAAAGCTAAGATACAACTACTTTGAATTTTGCACAGATTAAATGCAGCTGTAGGGATCCACTTCCTCCCCTTTTTTAGGGGGGGAGGTTTGTGTTTGGGGGTTGCACGTGGAGGCAGGACAGGGAACAAGGAGTTAAAACACAGACCTTTCTGATACTCTTACCAGTACCAAACTCCTACTGCAACTGACCTTTTTAATCCCTTTATCACTTCAGACTTTCCCCTCACTGCCTGACAAAGCAGCCAGGAACACCTCTTTGGATTTGCTTTCTCCAAGAAAGGGGAAAAGCTGCTCAGACAATGGGCACAGACCGAAGTGTGTAACTCTACGGCTATGCTTTGCTGCAGCCTCTCTCCCAGCACTTTGGGGCTTGCCAGTGAAGAGATTATTTTTCTACTCATGCTACATGCTGAAATTAGTGCAGTAATCCAAAAGTACCTGTTGCTGCTCAATAGTTTGCTAGTTTGTTTTGTTGCTCAAAACAATTGATAACCAGCACCAAGAAAGTAGCCAAGAGTTGAAGGAAAACAGAAGCACAGGCACAAAGAGCAGCCTAACGAAAAAGAACATGGGCAAATTGGTACAACTATTTAAGCCTCCTAAAGGCTGGACCAAAGGAAGAAGATAGTACAGCCACCACACTACTTCCAAGATGAAAGATCTAATGATATTCTGACAATGATTTTTTTTAAGCTATATTTTTCTAAATAACTTCCTCCTTAAGTGACAATGAAAAAATGTACAGAAGACATCTGATACCTATTGAAAAAGAAATGAAAAAAAAACCAAACAAGACTACGTTGCACTGGAAAAAAACTCACATACATGTTCAGAGAGGCCATGCCATTGGCAGAACTAAACACATACTGTTTACTTCCCAGAAGTGAAATATTTTTTTGAAAAAAATATCCATCTATTCAACTTGAAAGATACAATGATCCATGAGCTTTCCAAAGATTAAGTTAAAGCTCGGGAGTTCACGTCAACTGAGAGAGAGGATTTGGTTGTTCAGACAGTAGATTTAAACCACCTGGCTCATTCAGTATGCAGAAGCTTTACCTTGTTCTCCACTGCTTTAACATTCTCAAAAGCTGTAGTCTAAGCAGCCCCTGTAGTTGTAAAGCTTGCCTTTTTTCAGCTCTGTTCCTTCCTTTCTTACCAAGGAGGGATTTTTTCCCCATTCCTTCTGTATTTCTCTTAGGGATGTCCAAGGTTTTCGGGGACTGAGGACAACTGCAGAAGGGTGGGACACAGGAGATAACACAATATGACAAATCCCATCAACACACAAACTGAGAAAGGATTTGAGAACCAACACAAAGTATTTATTTGCCTTAATTCTTACCTTGATGTACCAAGTATAGATTGTTCTCTAATTTCTACTTCTCAAAAAGGTAGATTTTAGCTCTAAGCTCTGGAGAGACCGTGTACCAGCTCCTGTCCCAAACCATCACATCTGCTATGTCACAAATGCTTCTGTGGAGTCATTACTACTGTTTGTGTAGCAATACAAACCTATTGTGCAAGTATTTACATGCTGCCCAGATTTCCTCAAAAAAGCTGGCAACCGAAGCAGTATTGCAAACTCCGTATTTCTTTAAAGCTTAAACAACTTCCTAAAGGAGGAGCATTTGTAAGAAAGAACAGTTTATTCAGGTCTAATTAAACCTTGCTGGAAGTGATCGAAGAGTCATAATTTCTTATGATGGAAATGGAGTTTTTTTTCTAAGAATGGAAAGCATTCATTACCTTACAGCTGATCAATCCCTATCATACCAGGAACATTTTTCCTGGGGATATATACTAAAATAGGTATCAAGCAATTATGTTAACTATAATAATGTTAACTTGCTTAAGCCTGACACACAAGACAGAATTTATTAAACTCTTTTTTTTTTTTTTTTTTTTTTTATGGTTANTTTTTTTTTTTTTTTTGCTGGGATAGCAGGTACGGTACAATCAGGATGCCCCCTAAAGCTGCTAAAATGAGCTGCTGACTCTTATGTTCATGCAGTGAATACATTTTAGATGGGCAATTTCCAAACAGTTGTGGTAGTGCAGCATGTTTTCATTTACAGCACACAGTAACTCAGCATGATTTTAATAGGAGTCTTTCAGACAATTCCCCCTGGCCCTCCTCCCTTTCTTCCAAATCATCTTATCAAATGCTTACACAACCAAAAACTTGGATCTGACGATGACAATGCATTCACATGTGACCATGGGGAATGCCTTGAGGTACACATCCTGCACATAAATGTAGCCTGCCTCTCAGGGACACATTATGAAAAAGAGAATGCCCTCAAACCAGAAGTCTGACTCACACACCATTGGCACAGTTTAGCCACCATCAAATATATTGTTTTCTCAAAAAAAAAAAAAAATAAAATAAAATAAAAAAAAATCCCCGTATTAACTGTAAAAAAACTACCTATATCTGTGATCAGCACTAAGTTTATTTTTCACTTGTCCCAAGGCAGTGTCTCCTAAAGACCTTTGTCTAGCAGCTTCCTCTTGAAGAGAAGGATAAGAACAAATGATAATCAGACCCTAAACAATGCCCAGAAATAGAGAATTATCTTACAATCACACAGATTAGCAAGCACCGTTCAAAACCAATGTAGTCTGTTTGCGTATGTCAACTTACCCACACTTCCAGAAGCCTTTTTTGGCTAAAAAGTAAGGTTTGGTTCTGAGTGAAAGAAATTAAAGAAGAAAATACTGATAAGCTTGAAGTCCACACTCTCCTAATATAATACTTTGGCAGGATTCCTCCACTTTTCTATTCCTGCCATAAAGGACAGCATCCTTACTTTGCCATGTCATACCTGAACCACTTGTGAGAGAATCCAGATCCAAAACTCCCTTTAAAGACTGTGAAACACACAAATCACTCAATGAACACTAGTTCAGGCAACAAGGGCTGAAACTCACATGTTCTATTCCATGAACTACACACATCTCAGTTAATTTTGTGTGACTGAGCATCACTCCATTCCTTTTGTACATCCAGGCCAATTTTTTTTTTTGAACTTGGCATAACCTTTTAGCAGTGGCACTCCTCTGGAGAATGTAGGTCCACCCTTACTGGAACTTCATGCTCCACTTTTAAACATTTTCTCTCTCCATCACTAAGCACAAGGGCAGACATGGTAAGCACTAAGAGAGGCAAAGCAACACACCAGGGCAGCAAGGATACAATGGAAGCAAAGTATCCTATGCCTGAACAACAGCTTCAAAGAGAAAAGGAGGGTGTCTAACAGAAAGCATTAGAGCTACCTCTACCTGCAAGTAATACCAGTCAAGGGAGTCAGAGCTGAATGACTAAACTGTCAGTAAGGCTCTTTTGCTGTTAAGTATACCAAGAGAGTAAGTTCAAATAAGCTTAGCCTTAGAAATTCCCAGAGTCATGGAACAGTTTTTTCAACATGTTCAAATAACAGAACAAATTGACCTGGGTCCTTTGACAGGTCTTCAGACATCTATTTTACCAAGAGCCTATACTAAATTTTAATTGCAAACAATGCCCAGATAACATTCTAATGATGCGTTTCCAAGAGCAGCATCTTGGAGGCCTATCCTCTGTAGAATGAGCAGGACACATCTCTTACAACTTCAATTTCTTAACATGAGGTGCTTTAAGAGCATCAAACTGTCAGATACTTGGGGAAGAGGCAGCCATATTCTAGGTAGAAACTTTTTTTGCTGAATATCCTTTTACCAGAAGAAAACTTATGTTTTAAACATTTTAAATACAAAGACCCGATCTTGTTGCACTAGACACTTTGCCTGAAGACATTCTTTTCCTTTTAACCTGATGAATAACTGTACGAAACAAAGTTTCAGAAAGTACAAAGCAAATGGAAGCGCGAGTGAGAGGTTTTAGATCTCTGACACTGCTCAAGCCAAAAGCAGCTATCTTTTGTGGAAGGCAGAAGATGAAGGAACAGCTAGGATTAGACAGTGGGAGTAAATAAAAGGTAACAGGGAGCCTGAAAGAGAAGTGTCTACACATAAATATTGAAATTGAACAGGGGTAGAAATGTATCTTCATGAGATAGGATGTCAATTTAAGACAATCCTCCTCAAGAATGCCTTCTTTACAGCTTTGAAGTAGTGAAGAAACATGCATAAATACCTGAATGTAAAGTATTCAGCAAGACAAAGCTTTTCCTCACTATTACAAGGAAACAGTAATCAGATTCCTGGTCACGTAATAAATTGTTCTAGAATTCCAGGCAAATTCTCAAAGTGAATCCAACATGCTCAGATACGCTAACACTACATAACAGAGCTGAGGGGGCCTCAATTCATTTTTTCAGAGAACACCAAGTTTTAATTTTTATACAGAGGCAACTGCTCTGCTAACAAAAAGCAATTCCTACATCCTTATATTTCCCTGCCTTTTTATAAATCTGGAAGCTATTAGCTCAATTCCAACTTGAATTCTTTGATGAGGACTACAATTCAACACACATACGCTAGCTGCACATTGGCCTATGTGAGTACTTCCTCACACACTTAAAAAATTAAGGTCATCAGTGAGGTAGTCAACTACACTTGTCACGGTTAGTAAGGCAAACGCACATGAGCTAGAGACTACCACAGTGCAGAAGGACATATTCCATTTAATTGGCAGGGTTCTAGAAGCCACAGAAGTCTACTGAACTTATGGGATGCCACCAAAACCAATAAAAATACGGCCATATATATGACATGGTTTTTCATGAATATTTAGTTCTGCACACCCAATACAACAGTTTGTACGAGACAATGGAAAAGGAAAATCCAGTTTTCCTGATGATACATCATAGTTGTGTTAATTCTGTGATAGATCATACTCCAGTCCTTCTCCTCTCTCCATCTTCATCTAAAAATAGGATTCCAGCTTAATCACCCTTCAACTGCCATTCCCAAGCTCGCTAGACCCCAACAGCTGCCATCCTACTCAGCCCTATCACACCCAAATCGACACCTCTTCATTTTCAATATCTCAGGCAGATACCCACCACTGAACATCTTCAAAATAGATTTAAAAAGACAAAACCATAAAGCAGCATGAAACTGATATTAAGCAGATACAAAATGGGAGATAAAAATGGAAGAATGGCAAGTACTTCCCTTTTGTAAGAATGGAGGGATCTAAGAACACTACAAGAAAGCTATGAACCAAATGGCAGGACATCTTGGTAACTGATACTGCTACAAAAGCCACTGAGCAGATGTTCCCATCTTGACCAACTCACCAACACTTCAGAAGGAATGGAACCTCTCTCTCAGCCCATACATATGGCCAAGCACTATCAGCAGCATTGTATCTAGCTGAACAAATCAATGTTTTTTGAAAACAAAGACTGAAGCTATGCATTAGTATTATTTTTTTATTTATTCTATAAATTGAACTATTTAAAAAAAAAGCTTTCACCAAAGACTACGAAATCAGTAGGTTACAGAGGCAGTTGCATGGACTGGTAAAATATAGTAAGCCATGCACGTTGTTATAGCAGAAAATTCTAATAGGCAGCACTTTCTAACACCAGTTTGTAATTCCATAAAATGAAACTACACCACAGGCATTAATGGTTTTAATTGAACCAATTATGCTCTAAGAGGGAAAAGACTTAAAATACATACTAAATTATACAAAGCCTTTAGTCTAAATAACACTTGAGACTTAACAAAATACTTGTGGGAAAACATATCGCAGATGGTCAAACAATGTAGCACAGCAATACCCTACACAAACACTGTAACTTGAGGATTTTTTGTTTGTTTTTTAAGCAGATTCTTGTTTAGAGATCTGAATAGTGTGTACTTGGGTCAAGGCTGAGCAGTTCGCTATATATACACTGATTTCCCCTCATCCCAAAGAAGATACTCCTTCCTTGACTCAGGATCAAATTCAGCCGTTCATCAAAAGCAAAAATTACAGATTTGTATTTTCCCCATGAACACCATTTGCAACATGCCTAGGCATGGCAAAGTATTGAAAAGGGAATGTGACTAGAAGTCTTTCTTCTCCCTAGTCACTCATTTAACTATGTCAGTCCATCCTCCATGCTTAGGGCATTACTAGGTCCTACAATCACATTTTAGGCATTACTTCTTTAGAGAAACCCTTTGTTCCTATCAAAGCACTCATTCAGTATTTCTCAAGGCTTTATGAAAGAGAGGAAAAGCAGTCAGTTGTCTAAAGCACAAAGCTACACTTTACAAGAGGTTAAAGCACACAGTCCTTGAAAGCAAGAGGAAAGTTTTCAGAACTTGAGGCAACATCACAATTCATTTCATCATGAATCTGGCAATTCTCAAGGTGAACCAGGATAATCATATTACACTGCAGAATCCAGTCTGATGTGACTAAAGCCTGTCTGTCCTTCAGCAACCCACTCCCTCTGCGAGAAAGCAAAAACAAAAGAATGCACAAAGATCTCAGCATTAGCTACGCTGCTGTGCAGACTTGGTCACCATCCTGATGGTGAAGGAGCATGGCACAGGGTAGGAGAGGCAGATGTGAACCCCAGTAAGAGAGACCTGCACTTGCTCAATGCATAGATGAGAAGGAACATAACTAGAGTCTCTCCAGAAGACAGCTTTTTGTTCCTGGTCTGTCATCTGCTACTTATGACACATAGGTAGGGCCTGAGAGATGGGTTTCCTCAGAACAGATGTGCAAAAGCTGTTGGGGAGGCGCGGGCTGCTCATATCCACTCACATTTTTGAGCTATCTACAGGAATGGATAGCTGGGAGTGCCTAAAGAAAAGAATGAGCCAGGCTGTATTCCAAGGGAAACATGGAAAACAGACCAGAAGCAACAAAGTTGCATCAAGTTTAGTTACTGTACTAAACAAGAAATTTCCAGAATCTGGGTAGCCAAACACAGGGAGAGGCTGTCCAAAGAGGCTGAGGAAATACATGCTCAAGAGACCCAGCACAACCCCACGAGGTCCTGAGCAGCCCAATCCAACACCAGAAATGGTCAGTCTTTGGGTGTGAGAATAACCAAGTCACCTGTGCAGCCTGTCACAGTCATGGATACACAGCTATAAAGCTCTCTAATAACAATCATCTGGCCATGCTAATACAGTGCCACAGATAAGCTCAAGCCCAAAGGGCAACTCAGCAACTTGCTGATGTCACCGCCAAGACTGGGCCCCAAGTCTTTTATATCCCATCACTTCTACAAAAGAACTTTTACTGAGCAAGATAAAAGAAAGAATATTTCGCATGTTACTGCACAAGGCATAATACAGGGATCTCCACCAACAGACATTTAAAAGCTTTGTTTCTCAAGGATCCTTAATCCTCTGTTGAAAGCCCCAATTTTTATCTCTTTAGGCAATACACAGTATGATAGCTACAAGCTATAAAATTTCCATCACTCCATGATGTTTTGGTTTAACATTAAGTAAGTTCAATATCACTGCAAACTCTAAAAAGAGATTCAGACTACTAGAGGAAATGCATCCATGTATATTGTATTTGATCAAGTCTCTTTCACTTCTCTTCTTTCCCAAAGCTTCCTAATCTAAGCAAGTAAAACACTTTTAGTGCTACAGGGTGCCAGGCACCAAATCTGCCTCCTGTCCCCTTTATCAGGAAAAGCTCAACCTCCTGAACTGAGAGACCACATGTACTTTTGTTGTCTGAACTATTCAAGTGGGGAAAAAAATGTCACTGGGCAGGGGGTACCAAGAGCAAAGTTAGAGAAAGTGAGTCAGCAGCATCAGAAGGAATAATGAACAGATTGTCACTGGTTCAGCAGCATCATTTCTACTCAGTTTTCCTACTCTACAGAAGTAAGTTCATTGTTAACAGAGACAGCCCTCCTGTCCTACCTATGATGAGGCCATGGCAAGCAGCTGACGATCAACTGTTGAGACATACATTTGCTTCACAGCACCTATTCCTGGCAGCTTCATCACAGCCTTTTCCTGCATCATGTATGGCATAGGAAACCAGATCCATTGGGTTATTTAACAAGTGCCATACCACAGTGATGGGTCATGCAACCACCAGTTAAATGCATCAGGATCCTTCAGCCTGGAAAAAAGATCACGTAGTTCCATGCTGCTCAGGATTTCAGATGCAGTGCACACAGCTTTGCACGGCTGTTCACCACCTCCCCCAGCAGAAGAACTGGACATAAAGTAAGCAAATCCCATATACTGAAGGCCCTAAAGAGCTGGTTCCTCACACAAACAGCAATTAGGCTGTAAAACTCCTTTCTCCTGGGCACTCTTGATAAAACACACCTGAAGCCACTAAATGCAGACAATCACAATTCATAGAAACCGCAATGAGCACTGCATGCAGACACCAACAGGCATTCCCCTGTGCTTCCAATTCCTCCCCCTTGGTACCCTCTACCATCCCCAAGATGTGCTGCTTCTTTGGGCTTAGAATGAAACATCCAGTTTGTCACAGACTGCCACAAAAGTTTTCCTTTATTCTTTTAAATTAATTAACAGTATGCATGTTTCCACAATAATTCTATGGCAAGTGACCAGCTGGAGGTTCAGGAGCCAGAAAGTGACAAGATACAGACAGGACCACCTGAAGTTCTATGCTCCAGATGCACAAACCTGAGAAGTACACAAAAGTTTTGCAAACTCAATGCACTCAGTACAGTCATACTATCCCCAGAAATACAAACACCACTATCCACAATATGCCTGTTTTGATGGTGGGCACATTCGGAAAGCCAAAATGTTTTAATGAATACTTTTATTAAAAGCCAGATCTGCCCATTTATTAATGCCTACACCCTGGTTCCCCACTGAAAAAATTAGGTGTTTTACAGCACTGTATGCATGGCCAGGAGCTTGTCAAAAACCATTGTATGAAACTCTCAGTTGTTCTGCCATTAAGAGATTAGTTTGAGAAAATGCTCTGCAAGTCAGCCTAGTAGTTTACTCAGTCCTTAATCCTATTTTACAAGATCTAGACTTACCACTATTCAATGCCAGAACCCAACGGGACACCTGGCAATGTTAAACCATGTAGAACATAGTAAAAGAAAAAAAAAGCCAAAGACCTTAAATAAAAAAAAAATTATATTTCCTCCCACATCCCTCACACACAGAGACTTTTCCAGACTTCTGGGACACAGGGCATTGGTCAGTACTACAATTATTTTGATGGCCAGAGGACCACTAGTGAAACACAACATAAATGCAGCATAAAAGCTCCCAATGGCTGTGTTCAACCAGCGGGTGAGGTTTCAGCAGCTTTTCCAGGCCAGCAGCCTGGCTCTGCAGGATGCAGGCCTCTTCTGCCCAGGCTGCTGCTAGCAGGCTCTCACCCAGGCCCTGGACAGAGGGTTGGTGTCACAGTTCCCAGCGAGAGGCACAAAAAAAGGGATGCTCACACCGGCAACCCGGCACCAACCTAACACGCACTCTGCTACTTCACGCATTGCAGGTCTGCCGAACAGCTGAGCTGGCGGTTCAGGGATACCTCAAAACATGCAGGAAAATTCTCCAGGAAGATGAGATTTGGGAGCAGTTTATTTACAGATAAACAGAAAAACACTTTTGTTAGTGACAGCAAGTCAGTGCATCAACCTCACATCCTGACTGCATCCATCTCTGGGATCCCCAACACAAGGAGGGCATTGACCTTCTGGAACGAGTCCAGAGGAGGCCACCAAATTGATGAAGCACCTCTCCTATGAGGAAAAGCTGAGAGAACGGGGATTTTGCAGCCTGTAAAACAGAAGGCTTAGGAGTGACCTAATGGTAGCCTTACAGTACCTGAAGGGAGCTTACAGGAAAGATGGGGCTAGACTATTTACATGTAGTGAGAGGTCAAGGGGAAATGGGTTCATGCTAAGAGCAGGTTTAGACTAGGTATTAGGAAAAAATTCTTTACTGTAAGGGTGGCGAGGCACTGGAACAGGTTACTCAGTTAAGTTCTGGCTGCCCTATCCATGTAAGTGCTCAAAGCCACGCTGGATACAGCTCTAAGCAACCTGGACAAGTGGAAGGTGTCCCTGCCCACGGCAGGGAGGTTGGAACCAGACGAACTTTAAGGTCTCTTCCAACCCCAACCCTTCCATGATTCCGCGACTGCCGCAAGCTGTCCCCGGCTGCGCCCCACGGGCCCGGCTGGCCCGGGCGCCACACCGCCGCCCCCCC
>VZRQ01007802.1:1788950-1811849 GCA_013397975.1 Machaerirhynchus nigripectus | reverse complement strand
GAGGGTGATGTCTGCCTGCCGTGGCTCGGCGGTCCCCCAGCTTGTTTTCTTAGTGGCTCTTTGATGTCTTTTTCAGCGTGTCAGCTGCCGGGTGAACTCCGCGTTCCCACACACATAAAGCCCACCGCACACCCCAGCCAACATCAACACCCCCCAAAGCAGATTTGGCGTCATCATGAGTGCTGGAATAAATTTCTCGACTGTTTGATGGGGTGCTGGCGTGCACACAGACAGCTCAGCAAAACAAGACTGGGGATATCCATGAGTTCTCAGAAACACCGTGTCTGTACTGCAGAATGTTGCTTTATCAGTCACATAAAATTCCAAACGTGGTAAGATTAGTTCAACTGATCCTAGCAGCTTTAAATGCTGAATAGCACAGGTAGATTGCTGTGGAAGTTTTTGACCTAATAGCAGCATGTCTCGTTTTTGGATAGGCCACCAAATATCCAAGGCAACTAATCACCAGCCTGACCATGCCTCTAGGCCAGCATTGAGCAGTTTTATTTAAGGTCCAGCAATTTTGCTTTGTTTAGATATGTAGTGAGAAAGTTTATTTAGAGGCCTCTTTTGAATGCTTTTCAGCCACAGTTTATAAACTTTACAGCTTCTAGATACCTTAACTCGTTCCCACAACCATCTCCAAAACTGTTGTTCTCAGTTTGACTCATCCCCTCTATCTTGGCTTCCTGTGAATTTAACTGCTGTTTCTCCTTCCTGTCTGACAGAAGACTAACAGCACCATGTGTGATGAACACTAACAGTTCATTTATTACTTCATGCAAAACTGGCTACAGTGAAAGTTTCCGTAATGATTTGTTTCATCAACAGTGCATGTACACTTAACTACACTGTATTTCCTTCCCTGTAGCAGTTTCTAACCACACAGGCAAAAATCCACGTACCTTTGTTCCTTTTTTGCCTTATGGAGTGCAACAAGTATTCTGTCCTGAGACTCTGTTGGGCAACAGTCATACTGTTAGCTAGAGCAGTTGTCCCAACAGGAGGCCCAAGGAGTTTTGCTTTGGTTTTTGAAAGAAGTAGCATCTATGCTGTAGCAGAACTACTTGTCGTATCCAGCTCTGATAGATCAAGATTTCCTTTTTTCACAGTGGCCACAATTTCTTCAGTCACTGGAGACTGAGAAACTGTTTTTAAAATTACCTGGGCTTCTCAAAACTTTCTGCGTGGCAGTGATTTCAGTGCCTGAGTTTAACAACTCTTACCATCGTCTTTTTGCTTCTTTCCTCATACCGTGTGCGTGTTCTTCCGCAAATGGGTCACCCTTACTCTCTTGCTTAACTAGCTTGGTCAACTAAAAGGAGAAGAGAAATTCCAGCTTATTATCAAGTGCCAGGAAATTGGGTTTTTTACAATAGTTGCATGTTACATGTGCTGCTGCTTTGGGGCTTCCAGCTGTTCGGTACTGGAGAGGGCACCTGCTGTTTGAAGTGAAGGTGGGAGAGCAATTCCTGCAGCCTTTGAATGCATGAGCATTGGAAACAGGAGCTTCACTCCTTAGCACTTTATTTTTTTGTTTGTTTTATTCATTGTCAGGAAGCTCAAGCAAGTTCACATCATTATTATTATTAGCTTTTAAGCATAAACACAAGAGAGACATCTATAAATCAGCATTAGCAATTTGTGTAGGATGTAGCTGTGTCTTGCACCTCCCTGGAGACAGGGACCCCTTCTAACATTCATTTTAAGTAGAAACAGCATAGCATCCTGTTGCCTTTCCCTGGGCTTAGAATTAAAAGCCAAACACGGTTAGAGGGGAAAAAAGGGTTTTACCTCGGCATTTATTTAAGGATCCTCAGGTGCACCACATCCAGGTAGAATGCACCGAAAATGCACCATAGAATGCACCGAAAATGCACCCCAGAATGCACACTGAAATGCACCCCAGAATGCACACCAAAAATGCACCCACAATAATTCGCGTATGCAGTTATAGACCTTGCAAATTAGCATATCTATCAAAGATTCCCCAGTGAGAGGCCCAAGAGAAGCCCCTGTCCTGAGGAACCTTCCCCCTGGATGGGCCTATCATAGTTTACAGAATGTGTTCTGGAGAGGACCTTGGTGTCTGGGGCTTTCTGATCCCCAGCTGCAAAGTTTCCGAGATGTTTGGTCTCTTGGCTTAACAGAACTTTGGGTCTGAGCTGGTTATCAGGCTTGGGGAATTACAAGTATGTGGGCTAAAAGCACTAAGGATACATAAAAGTTGTATAAAAGGGTATATGAAAGGGTATATAGGAGGGGTATATACAAAAAGCAAAAAAAATCATCATGGCATCAATCCAGCCTCATGTACAAGCAACCTTGAACTTCAGGAAGTTAAATTCTGCAGATAGCTCCTGTCCCTGTAATAGACAAAGCCCCAGTGATGTATTTGACACTCTGTGAACCAGGATATGAATGAGTATACCATTTGTATCTACTCATGTTTCATTTTACAACTTGGGTATGATTTTATCTTCCTGCTTTGTCACAAGTAACTCCAAGATACTAAGACATATGTTATTCTGATCATTGATTACACCATGATCCTGGTGTTCCCACAATGAGCTGAGGTTGGCTCTCAGGACACTGCCATTTAGTCCTCTACCTGGAGGCAAAACCAGCAGCTCAGACAATGAATATTGTCCCAACAGCTGATTGTGTCTTTGTGCATTTGGCAGGGATGGATACAAAGCTGCCAGCTGCTGCTGCCAGTAGAAACAGAAAAAGGAGGACTGTTGGGAATAACTGCTCTTTTATGGAGACAGCAGTGGATCACATAAGAATGGTGTTTAAGGCGTGTGTCTGGCACCCAGTTACCAGTGAGGCTGGAGTGTATCAGTTACTCTAAAGTAGTCTTTCAAAGGATGTTCATGCTTAAGTTATGTATACTTTAAAATTTTGCATAGTGATGCTGAGCAGTAACGGTATAGTTAAAATTACAAAATCAATTTAGATTTTTTTTAATACGCAAAGTTCAAAGATAAATCTAAATTTTTAAGGGAAAAATGGCTACTCCTATCATGCAGCACCTCCATTTTGATTCACTAATATTTTGCACTTACTTTGCAAAAGATGACAGAGATGATAAACCATAGGAACTAAGTTTAAAAATCCTTTTTTGTTGTCATTAAGGCACTGGTTCAGATTCTTCCTCATCAATAGTGTCTCTGTTCATATTTCAGCCAGAATGAATCTGTGAGGTCTCTGGCCTTGACTGGCTCTTACCGAGCAAATTCCTGAGCCCCAGGTTCTTTTAAACCAAGTGGCTTAGAGCAGACCTGGGCCCTGGTCCCGGCCTGGCTCTGTAAGATGCTTCCAGGCCTGTCTGAGTTGTCTTTGGGATACAGGCTTCTGCTCTGCAGCTCATACAGAGACTGCCCAATCCCACACTTTAACCTGTCTGAGAAGAGATGGCAGGTACCAAAGGCAGCAGGATATTTTTTAACTCAGTGTTGAGAACATTTAAGATTTGCTAGTCTCTCAAAATGACAAGTCACAAGGCATGTCCTTTGTATGGTTCAGTTCAATACTTAAAGGCTAGATCCAAGATTTGTTATCATTTCAATCTGGGCAGAACTTCCCCCAACTCCTTTTCCTGAAAGTCTTTTTACATCTAGATATGGTTGGCCCACTTTGCTTGCTTGCATGTAGGGAGATGCATGTTTTATTTATTGCTATTGCACCTTTCCATGACTTAATGAGAGGTAGTCCATGGCCAAGGACTGATAACCTGTCACTCGTGCCTATACTGGATCTCATAATGAGAACTATCAATAAAAGGTGTTTCTTTTATTTTACTGGACAGAGACAGCTGTTCAAAAAGAATTTTGCTTCATTATTCCAGAAGAAGGGATTCTTGAAGGATCCCCTATCCTTTAAAGAGGTGTCAGACATCTGAGTATGTTATGGTACCCATTTCAGCTTCCCACTTTTGCACATTCAGTACCTAACACAAAGTGGAGTTCAAAATTTGTAGGAAAATTAGCTTATTTTGCCACATTGGCCAGCCATACTTGCCATGTTATTTGTTCAAGGATCCGTAAGTATTTAACGGCACAGTTGTCATCCAGATCCAGTGCAAATGCCCCCCTTAAAAAAATAATTATCCTTTATCTCAGTAGTCTTCCCAGAGAGGTTAAACATTGGTCGTGGAGCTGTAGCTCATTGCAGGGTGGTTGTAGTAGGTGACCTTTAAAGGTCCCTTCCAGCCCAAGCTATTCTGTGATCCCATGACACTTAGCCCTATCTTTGGACTCGCCAAGGTGAGACATATAGGAGAAAAGAAATGGTCAGTGTTGCACAGCTGCTGCCAAACATTATGTCAGCGTTCCATAATTAACACTGTGCTGCTAGCAAGGATTCAACTGTTTGATTACATATGAAGAACAGATCCTTGAAAATTGCAGAAAACATTCCAAGTATCCGTTGATATATCTATAAATTAGTTAATAAGTTTAAGAATTTTAGGGTTGGGGTTTATAAGAAATGTAGGGTATTGATACTTTTTTTTAAGGTATTACCTTTGCCTTGTCATGGTTTCAGGAGCTTTATATAACAACACATCTTCAAAGATCAAAACAAATATACAATCTGAAACACTAAGAAGCCAGTTTCAGGGTTGTAAGATTCCAGTAAGCACAGTTGATGGGAATACCATTTTCACTTACCATTCAGAGCAAAATAAAAACACATTCCAACAACCTGAAAGTCCTAAATAATGCCTGCTTCTTGCTTTCACAATATTGCAGTGTGATTTTGCTTTGGTGTCCTTATTTTATATAACAGAATATCAAAAAGTGTAAATATCTTTCAAAGTTGTTTACACATTAATCAAGACACTTCAAACTGTGATACCAATTTTAAAATATCCACAGATGTAAAACAATATTTGTTGTGAAAATGTCTGTAAGTCTTACTAAAAAATCAGGTAAGAATTTGTGAAACAGTTCACAGATACAAAATACAAATAAAACCTTCAAGAATTTCATAATATTTTTGGATGTTGTAGATACTCTGTTGGTTGTATGCCTTCTATATTTCTCAAAAGTAATTACTGCCAGTAGTAACAACTTTCTACAACTCCCAGTACTGCTGTTGTTCGCATATGTGTTTATGCATTGGGAGAACATAAAACATTCTGGACTCTTTCCTTAATGCCATACCACAATGCTTGGGTAGCTGTCACCTCTGTCTTACCAATGTGTGTTTAAGCAAGTAAGTAGCTTGAGCTCTCCAGGATAGTTGTCCCACAGGAATGTTCTTACTGTTATAGCTTCGGCTGCTGTAACAGTATATTACTATTAAACAGGCAACTTATTAACACTCACCAAATATTGTATTCCTTATATCCAATACACTTAGAACTGAGAATGGAACCCCACAGCATCAGCAGCAATTTTGCTTTCTTGCTGTTCGTTGTCACGTCCTTCCTAAAACCCCTGAGGAATGATCTTACCTCGGGCATTTCTTGGTTGCATAGGCTCACATTCCTTCCTGAAACACTACAGGCATTTCGGCTGCCTGGCCTTTTACTCAGAAGAGAAAGTGAAGTTGCCAGATAATCGTTCAGAGGGTAACACATCTAATCCTTTGGGAGGTCAAGTGGGGTGAGAAGGAAGGAGGAGATGCATACTGCTAATGCTCTGACAGCTCTGTCAATATAAATTCATTAGTATGTATAGAACTATTTTAGTTTTCAAAAAGCAGAATAGTGCCTCAGTTGTATTCATGAGTTCAAGTCTATGCCGAGTTCACTGCAGGAAAAGCAGATGACTCTGGTGCAAACTGTGTGTGAAATGCAGAACTTTTGGAAGTCCAAAATTCTTTCCACAGACAGCCTTTTAGATCTTATCAGTATTAGTTCTGGTTTAATTTTTAATGGCAGTCAGTGGCATTTGGCCCAATTGATTCTCAGGTGCAATCACCAGTGTTGATTGCACAGAAATATGGGACAGGGACCAGATCCTTAGTGCTACACTCAAAATCTTTCTATAGTCAGAAGAAAACACCAAATATGGAACTAAGAACTTCGTGTTAGTCAAATGAGTATTTAAAAAGTATAATTTTTCAAAATATTGAATTCATTTGGAAAAAACAAAACCAAACACCCTCATTAATAATGGATTTATATATACATCTATGCAATGGATACTTGTTATACAGAAAATGCTTTAGCACACAAAAGGATCTGAGAGTATAATTATGTATAATTGTAAAACCACTGAGCAACTAAAATTACAACTGTAGGGTGTAAAGCTAAGCTCAGGTTTCTGCAGATGTCAGAGACCACAGTTCTACTTTTAAAGTAATGGTGTCATTTGTATCTTTACATTTCATATGTGCCTGTCAGTGTGCATTTTACACACTCTTGAGATGGTGCACAGTGATTTCTGAATGCATGCGAACATAACTGGATCCTACATAGATAATTGCACAATGACTGGAGCTATTTCATAATTCCATCTTCATCAAATTCTGATCTAGGCATTTATCAAAACATGGAAAACATGGAAAACTATTAGTTTAGATAACTCATGCATATCTTGAGCTGTTGTTTTTCTGGAATCTGCCTAAAGACACTACGAAGTACATCTATCACGTTCAATTACCCATCTTCATAAGTACATATCTCTCACCTCAGAAATGCTGTACCTCTAGATCTCCAAAGTTACCTGAATTAATTGAATAATCACATAAGGTTATGTATTATTAGTCACATTTACACTGTCAGTTTAGTGACCCGTAGTTTCCACTATTTTCTGTCTTAGAATATCCCCAGTACAGTAACTGAAGGTGCGGCCTTCACAACTCCGGTGATACAGAGCTACACTTCCAGCTGTGCAATCCGTTGCCATAGGTGATTGTATTGTATGCAACACAATTTTCCCTAGAAAAGTTTTTATGCCTCGGTGATTCACCTTTTCCTCTTAGAACACTCAAAACTCTACTTTTATAAAATACAGAAATCTTCTTCCAAGACAAATATATACACACAGACATTTTTGTTAGGAACATCAATATTCATGGATTAGGAAGAACTAATCTGTCTTCACACAGGTTTTTTCTTGCTTAGAGATAAATCCTTTAGGTTGGATCCTTTTTCCCTTATTAGAAAGGTTTATATCATGCTCGTTTTTAAAATCAGCCATGGCATTTCAGTTAAAAGTAAAGTGGTATGACTTTCACTTTTTCAATATGTATGCGGCTTAATAAAATTATGCAGTAAAGAAAACTAAGTGATACACAGCTTACAGTGTGAGTACATTTGGAAGGGATTGCTTAAACTGTGTTATCTGTGGGAAATAAAAGGAGCAAATACAATTAATAGTTATCTTAGTTACTCAGGCACCCAGCACCTCTCTCAGTATGAGTTTCTGAGGATATACAGGATTATTAGCTGCATTTCTGTTTCCTGAATATTTTATGTTGAAGTATGTACTAATAAAACAACTACTTCATTACTACTTAGTAAGAAAATTTTCTTCATATTATTAGGTAACTTTTATTAGATGACAGTTCTTTGCAACAAACAGCTAAATATTTTTAATCCAAATAGCAATCTTCACCGGTAATATATTAATTACAATCTTGTATTATATGGGTTAATTTTGGTTTTCCAAGTTAATGCAGTCCCAGTTCCGTTAGAATAGTTTAAGTGCTGATATCTCTCAGTCAGTTTTCCTCAAACACCCTTCCTTTTTGATGTCTCTGAGCCTTCTGTTTATCTCCCAAAATTCTCTCTGGATGTTCTATTCCATTACCTAATCCTACTCAAAGAACTGGTTAAAATTCATGGTTCATATTCAATGGTTAATATTCTTATTTTAGCTTAAGCAGCCACTCAGTGTGGGTTTCCTCACGCTTGTACCATCAGCTCCTGCATCAGGGCATCATCACACATCAGCAGTCACCTTGCTCACAGCAGTTCTGATTTCTACTGCTTGAATATCCAGCTTTTTTGTTTCTTTCTGCATTATATTATCTTCTCAGGCAGCATCCAGGCTCTTCATTTTACACTTGTCCCACGGTTCCACCAGGAAGGCAGGCCATCCCCAAGTGGGGTGGTTCACCTTGGTGTCTGTAAAGGCGGGGCATAAGCAATTAATTGCACTTTTCCTTATGGCACTCTTCAGGTAGTAATCTGCTAGTTCCAGGATTGCATTCCTTCCCCAGTTTTCTTCTGTTGTTTCCATGTGTGTTTGTTCTAGGTCTGACTATTTCCTTACTGCACTATTTCCTAGCATTGCATATGTGCATGGACTACTTTTCCGCCTCTTTTCACTTTGTCATCCCCCTTTTGCCACTTTTACCAGAGAAGAATATATGAGAGTGAATGCTGACAAAAGGAGAAGTTTTTACAGCATCTGAGTCATGCACTCTGATGGACTTTTTGTTTGTTTTTCTTGTTTGCTATTATTTAGTGTCCCCTGGATCGCTTCTTCCCTCATACAGCTTGCTAGCTCATTCTATGCTGTTCCAGTGTCTACAGGGCCTAAAACTAAATGCATTTCTGTGTCCAGGACATCCACTACGGGTCTTAAAATACACCCTGGTCATAATTCAAGGCTTGCCTGTCTCAACAGAGACTTGACAGTGTTTTCTGGTCCTAATAATATATCTCTGCTTTCTTTTGGCTTGTGATCCATCCCCAGATGGTGCAATGTGTCAAATTCTGGGCCTCCTTTTCAAGCTCATGCAGTGTTACACATCCATTCACAGCAGGCAGTTGCTACTGCAGGAATAGCTGGTTTGCAAGAATCTGCATCTCCAAGACTTAGTCCCTGCTGAATGTGCCGTTCCCTCAGCTCAGCCTCTACAAAAAAGAGAGAAGGACAGGTATTTCTTCTACAAAAAGAGAGAAGGACAGGTATTTCTAGGAGCAGAGTGGGCATGTGTAGTAAGAGGTTGGATTTGGTTTTCTCTTTCCTTGGTTCCCCTATAAGTCTACCTGGTTTTGTCCTTTACAGGTAAAAACATAATAAAACCAGTCTGTACTCAGCTGGGTCATGAGAAAGGGGCAGAGAAAGAGATCTCTTGATCACACAGGACTAAGATCAGAGGCTTTTAAGGAAAGTATCAGCTTTCATTCACTGTCCACCAATCAGCAGCTTGCTCTGACTGCAGTCTGTTTTCTCCTCTTTCTCTCAGATTTTCAACAAGGTTTCCTTTGTCCCTCACAAAACCTGCAAGGTTTGGCTGGAGTGAGTCACAGCCAGATCATAAATTGATGTAACTACTGTTTCTCTGCTTTCCTTGGACCGTTAGTGACCCTGAAGCACCTGGGTTACCCAAAATTACTTTATTTTACAGTAAATGAGATAATTGCCAGAACACAGAACTGCACACCTCTGCTGCATTCATTCCCTGTCTTCTATGAGGACTGTAAGCTTCCCCCTACAAAAGCTTTTGCAGAGGCTTGGTTGTTTACCAGCTCAACTAGAAGGGTTCACAGATGGGTTTGCCCATGTCTTCCCCTGATTTGTTACACTGAAAATCTTCTTTTCTACACCATATTCACACTGCTAAGAATTTACTGTTAGTCCAGTAAATATTCTAACAGTATGAATTATCTGATTAATGCAGAAAACCCTCACTTTTCTGATGTTTTGGTCATGCTTCCAGTGTGCACCTAAGTCCTGAGCTGGGCAGTCTTCCTGATGCAGACAAGAGACAGGACTTGCTTTATAAGTCATCAGCTCCTGTGGCCTTCACAGTAACAACAGTGACGTTCACATTGGGGGATTCTAATTCCTCAGCCTTGGGTACATTTGCTTTTGTTTTTAAACCTTTTCCGTACACCATTTGCTTCTCTCTTACCTATTCCCAGCCAGTTTGAATATTGCACAATCTTTACTCCAGGGCTCTCAGATTTCTGCTATCCTCTGCAATTTTACTCCTCTATCACTCAACCATTTACTTTACTAAAATCAGTAGTTTCAGCAATATAAAACTGTCATTCCTTAGTGAAGAATCCAGGACACAGGCTAGAGACAGGTTGATTTTTCAAAATCACAGTAGTTTTGCTGAGATGCACAGTCAGCAGGGCTGTATAAAACTGGAGTCACTGCATTGTTTAGTTCAAATTTGTCATTGAGCTACTCAAGAAAAGCATCTATAAATGGAAGACATCATGAATGTTTATACTGTTCAAAGGCCTGTTTTACAGCCTGCCTGCAATTCAGTAGTTCGTCAGTATAGAACATAAAAAACTTAAGTCCAATATCTCTTCCAATTTATTCTGCTTTTATAGAATTTACCAAATATATGTTAAAATCCCAACAGATGTTACAAAAAACCTTTTATCTGTGGCTTTTGGGACCACAAGCAAATCAGCTCATTGTGCACTAGTCTTACATTAGCCAACTGTTGATAAATAGGCTCTAGAAATACTGTATGGTGAAATGCTGTAAAAAGTATTCAAAATGCTATGTCCTGGTAAAAAATCACAAATATTTTTATGTCTTCTTTTATTCCAGCTCTTTTTCCTCAAAGAATTTGAAATATGAATAATTGTGGTGGAATAAATGAGAACACATGGACCTGTAGGTATTCTGAGTCTCTTGAACCCATCTGCCATTTGTTTTGTGCCATCACAGAATCTCATAACACAGTGTTCCAGGTAAAATTATCATTACAGATTTATATTGTTATAGGTTATTATATATATTATTATAGATATATAATACATTGTTGTATATATAATATGATTGTTATATACATTATTATATTTATATATTGTTATAGATATATATTTTTGCCTTAATGCCAACCTTGTATATATTTAACATTTTTTTAATGAGTGATGCAGTTCACTGTCTCTGGTCAGTCAAGCTGGTAGTAGTCAAGTAGTAGCCATAATAGTACTCTCTAGTAGGAATAGTACACTATAAAGTAGGAATTTTTTCAAAAGTCTTTCATGTCTCACCCTCATTAAAACTTAGTCTCATAAAGCACACTAAGTCCTCTCCTGAAATTTTTCTGGTTGTCATTATCAGGTTCTTTTACTGTCTATGGCTAAGGAATTAATTTATTCAAATAAAGAGATTTCTTCATTCATAAGATAATTGTCCATACTCGTAGAATTATTTGTTCTATTTCCTCCTTCTGCTGTTTCAGCTGCACACAGTTAAAATACTGAATTACTCTTAAAATTCATGAATTATCTGTTGCTTCTTGACTTAAGCACTCCTTCAGCTGTCTCCTCAGCACATCCTGTTTTGTCATCTGATTCAACACATGCACAAGGAACACTTACAAAGGGAGCTGAGTCATTCTCTAAATCTGGACCATCATCCTCTGAACACAAAACCTTCCTCTGCAGGACCTAAGGGCAAGTATTAGCTGTCATTTTGCATAGGATTTCTTAGCTTCTCTTACTTTAAATTACTTGTGTGTCTGACTGAAAAGCATATAATTTAGCTGTATCCACCAAAGTTTTCTTTGTGTTATTTGTGTTACATAGTGCCAAATACTTATTTGTCTTTTTACTTCTGTGTTCTATTTTCTTTTCTTCTATTTAATTGTCATTTCAAAATAGACTCACATCTTCACTGGACTGTTTTTTGTACATACATGTAATTTCTGTGAACTGTGACTACTTTGCTGTCATTCAGGAACCCTTGAGTCTCAAGGAACATAACCTTCTGTACAATCAAATTGTTATTCCAATCGTACCATTAAAAGACCCTCACTGTGAATATCAATCTGACTTAAAGTCATCTGATATAACTAACATTTAAAAGGGCTGACAAATGAGGACATGTATTGGACACCCTAAAAGTGAGGATAAAGCAAGACCAACTATTCATTTCTTATTTTTTTTTAGCACTATAAAATATCATACACATTCTTTGTATTTTTAAGTGGATGGACTTGTTTTCAGTCCTGTCTCTGTGCTTGCCAAAAATGTGTGCTCTGATAGTTTGAAACCACTCTAGCACTACTACGAGTGATTAATACTAGGATTTTTTTCAGGTTTATGTCCAAGTTGCTGGGTTACTTGCAGCTCTGACTAAGATTTACATGAAGACTTGTGAAGAGCTCTGTATCTGAGTTGTATTACATTGCTTGAAATAAAGCTCTTCAGCTGACTTCTCCAGTGTAATTGTTTTCGTGGTTTAGGAATTTTCATGCTAGCTCTGTTTTTATAAATACTGCCTTTATTAAATTTGTAATATCCCAAAGTAATACTTTTTGGTTTAGATTTATTTTCTTGATTTATGTTCTTGCATGTTTATCTTCTCCCTCTTTCTTTTCTAGTTCTTTCTTGATTTAACATTGCTTTTTTTTCCCATTGTTTTACAGTAAGTCGTGTGGCATTGACATCCCTAAGGAATTTAAAGTTACATGGAAGAAAATTGAGCAGCATATCAATGGATGAGATAGGCATGATGGTTTCTCCACAACGTCATTGCATGTTGATGAAGGGACAGGGCTGTGAAATATGAGATGCAAGTGTCATCAAAATATTACCCTGGTTTTGCAAGGAGTTGCACAAGGAGTCATTCCTTTTCTGCAAAAGGAAGGCTTGATTATTCATAACTGCAAAATCAAAAACTAACACTGCCTGCAACAGAAAAATAACTGCCATATGTTTCCTGGTTTTCTAATTTCCTTTCTATTCCATGAAGTATAGATATTCCTAATAATGAAAAAAAAAAGGCAATCATCCCTTGTCTCTGTTTTTCTGAAATCTAGAAATATTTTGCAAATTTAACATAAAATAGTCAAATGTCTTGCCCTGTTTTTTTCATTTTTAGAATAAACTGAAGTATTTCAGCTTTTGGTGTCTGTCCTGCTTGTTCACATGATTTCATTTTTATATCAGGGTTCAGTTTTTCATAAACACCAAGACCCTTTCCAGTACTGAGGAACTGAGGTGGGTTCTGTTGTATTTCTGTACTAAATTAAATTAATTTTATAACCTATTCAATACTCAGAAATATGAAAACAAGTCTTTTTCTGAGTTTAAATTTGGTACATTATTCCTTTAAGGTTAATATATTTTACATAGTGCTTTGAGTGCAAGATTGCATATTAGCTGAAGGAGGTTTGATCAGTTTTATTCTTTTCATTCTTTTCAAAAAAGTCGTTTGCATTGTGTATTATCTCTATTAGTAAAAGGTATAAAATCTTCTCTGATAACTTTCCATTATGTTAGAGAAGATTCAACAAAGCCTTTAATTTCTTTTGTCTTACATTGTGAACCAGGATAGTTAAGGAAAGAAAAATCTTTCAAGAATGTGGTATCTGCTTGTAAATATAATACTGTCATTCATCGTTAGAGATAACACGCAGGGGTTATAGCTGTGTGAGCTATTTAAAAATCAAAAGCAGCACACTCAGAGTGTGGCCATATTTGGAGGAGCAGTACATAAAAGTTACCCCTCAAGAACATATCGTTCTGAAGGGTAACCAAATATAATTATTTCATGTGGTGCCGTATAACTGAGATGACTTGGAATTCCCCTTCTTGTAACACTTTTGATCTGTCTCTTAAGTCTGACAGGGTAAGGTTAAATCTCCTTCTCCTGTAATGGGTTGGGAAATACTTCTGGTGCTAAGAATAGCTCATTAAAGGTGTATGGAAAGTCTCCTTTTCTAATGTACATATTAATTACCATAACACTCAGTGAATGTGTCTTTGCTGGCTGAATGACATACCTTGCTCCTGTATCAATGAAAACTGAGTTTCTTGTTGGTTAAAACTGTCACTTGCCTGGAATAACTAGGTCCAATGAAGTAAAAACATGGGAAATGGAGCAAGAGGTTTTTTTTAAATATACGCTTCTGTTCTAAACAAGTCAGCATCTATTTCTTTTTAGAGAGAATTTGAATTGAGCACAGGACTTCTGAGTTGGTACGCTCAGATGAGACAATCTGCTGCTTTTCTCGACCTCATACTCCAGGTGCTGAATTACTGACTTTACAACAATGCCACTCATGGCAGAAAACATTAGTAGGAAAGCTTACCAGTGTGCTTGAACTTTAAAACTTGAGGTGAGTGGTGCCAGGGACATCTGTGGCCTGGAGGTAGGGACGAAACACTCCTTTGCTCCTACAGTGTACATGGAAAACTCTTGGTAAGGCAGAAGGGCTGGAGAATATATACATCACTAGATTTGAATGTACCCCACCAGATCTGTGTCTCTTTGTTTCCATAGGACTGCCCTTGCCCTTTCCCACATTCCCTGCCCCAGCACAGGGAGAATCCCTGTGTAACCACAGTTTAAGATGTGGCTACAATGCCATCTTTTCCCTATCTACCAGAACTCTTTGACTCACCTCCTGGAGTGCAGTGGATGGTGAGTAAAAATATCACAGAGTGGGTCAGGTTGGAAGGGATGACAGTGGGTCATCTGGTGCACCCTCCCTGCTCAAGCAGGATCATCCTAGAGCACATGGCACAGGACTGCATCCAGATATTTCTGGTATATCTCCAGTGAGGGAGATCTCTGGGCAACCTGTTCCAGGGTATGGTCACTGTAAAGTTCTTCCTTATATTCAGGTAGCACTTCCTTATGCACCATTTTCTGCCCTTTTGCCTCTTGTCCTATTGCTTAGTACCACCAAAAGAGCCTGGCTCCATCCTCTTGGCACCTCCAAATATATCCTAAAAAACTAGTAGCATATGCAGCCTTGTTTGATTTTCATTTCAGCTGTTGAAATAAGATCCTGATTTTCTCTGTGTATGTAGATGGATGTCCAGAGTTTGTGAAATGCCAAATGTGCCACTTGTGGGTAAGTGTCAGGGAGGTAAGGCAAACAAGGAGCTGCTAAGCACTGGGTAGTGACAGTGCTTGCCTAAAATCCAGGTAAGGATTCACTGTTCCTAGTAAAATGGGCAATCCATCTGAAAAATTTTTTCAATAGCACAGGCATTCTCCATCACAACTGTCATCATCACAAAGCAACAAGGTATAAAAGAAATATTTCAGTGCACATGCAAAGCACGGGGTACTAGAGGAAATCTTACAAAATAAAATTTTCTGTATCTTATTGGAGCTTGTCCAATTTTTTAGCAGAAAACTAACCAGAAATAGTACATAATTAAGTACTTTACTATGTGCACTCTGGTATTGAAGGGAAATACAGAGCATTATTCTTTTAGAAACTTTTTTCCCCAGTTACTTAAAGTCTTTTCTGTGAATTTAAAATCTTGTCTGTGCATTATTTTTGATCTGTAGGTAATCCACAGATAATCACAGAAAAACAGAATGGCCTGGGTTGGAAGGGACCATGATAATCTGGGACTAGAATTCATATCTGGAAAACTGAGTGCCTCTGTCTTGTTTCAACTGAACTTGCATGATACTCGTGTTACCCGTGGATACTTAGCACACTGCTGCTGCTAGACATTTTAACACGGCAATTCAGATGCCATTTTGAGTGATTTCTCTGTAAGGCTATGATTATCAAAACCCACAAGGAACATTACCTTACTGAGCATCTTCTTTTACCAATTTGACAAAATATTCCCAGAAATGTTTCTAAGCATCCACTGACTGGCAGACAGCAGTGCCTTTATATCCAGTAGCACTGTCTCCCATGGGATCAGAGCAGTTGCTGGACTTTGCCTCTGCCTAATCTCTTCAGTGCAGTCTTTATGAGTGACAGGGCTCTGCCCATGTATTACTGTAGCAGAACTCCCCCGAGACGCCCTCCTTTGAACCTGAGGAGCCTATGGCATCCCATATTCTTTATTTCTGAATATAAATCTTCTCATAAGTGTATCCCTTTAATGTCTGGCTTTCAGTACAATTGATTTTTCCTACTCTGAGTGTCCTACATCAAGCAGGTTTTGATGAGCCCCAAAGAAGCACACCTCTGTTTCTAACCTTACTGACATAGGAAGCCAAAGGATGATTTGCCCTGTGTGACAGTTCTGTCTGGGTACCACACTACTGTGCAGTGACTTGCAATCTCCCCAAGAACTGTTTTACAGAAGAAAGCAAAATGTTTCTCCTTCTGTAGCTTGGTGGAAAGTTTATCCACTCCACTGCATGCAGGAAGCCATCCTGCCAACAGTATGCCAAGCAGGATTGCCAAGAGCCACGGGTGCCCCTGGGTGTTTTTCACTGCTGCTCTGGGGATGCAGCCACCTGGCTGCGTTTGCCCTGAGTTTGGATTGTAAAACTTAAAAGTGGAAAGCAAGGCTGTAAACTGGAGAAGGGCAAAGTAAGTCATTCCTCAGTTAACAATTCCACCCCTTCTTTTTTCATAACTCTTGATGTATTCCTGGAAATACTGCCAATCACAGTCTGAGTCCCTGCTTCCTTGATAAATTTCAAGCAAATTCACCATGGAAATATTAAGCAGCTGAAGTGAGATATGTGAAACATTCCTGAAGCTGTTATTCCCCCAAGTTCCAGTCAAGTCAGAGGCACTTACCCTGCTGGTTAACTTTCACTCAGATAAATCCACTCCAATAAAGAAGGATCAAACTCCTATATTAGGTGTTAGAGAAACCTAAGCCTAAGTTTATTTTAACTACTGCATCAGCTAAACATGATTGTTTGTAACAGGATGATTCTTAGTAGTATTACAGATGGCAAAAAGAAATTTTTTTGGAGGACCTGGTTCTTTAGCCCCCCTAGGCAGCCATCTTATGTTCCTCCCTTCTCAAAGAAACATCTGTGGGAGAAAGGGGGGCAGCCTGAGCCCTCAGAAGAGTTCTCAAAGCACAGCTCACAGATAAGCCAGTTTACTGTAATTCATTTCCTAATCTACTTCATACTGCTCTACAGCATTATTCATTCTTCTCACCCTTAGGACTTAGGTTAGCCTGCCATACCAAAAGGCAAGTTACGGACTTTATTTAATCCTGAGGAGGAGGTATGTTAATTGGGTTGAAAATGGTAATAATGCATCTAATTCTGTCTTATCTACACTGCTCATCCTGCTCTCAGGACACCTGAGTGCACCTGCATCCCAGAACAGAGGCTTGAACACGTATCTTTCTGTGTTATACCCAGCTCCTCCCTTGACCCATTATCAATGGCACATTACCCAGTGCTCAAATATGAATCTCACAATATTTCCTCTCATTCTGTTTCTGAGTAAGAGCAGGTACATGCTCCAGACATTTTTGATGTATATTGCTTCAGTTAAAGCATAATTAGCTCCATGAAAAGGAAGCGAATTAACCAGCCCCACCTTAGCTAAAACCTCTGTCACCTTTACATTTCAGACTTTTATTCAGTACTTCAGCTATTTCAATTACCAGTCAAGGAAGGTTTTAAGTCCGCAGCATAATAATACTTGCAATTACTAGTAAATAGCATTTCACAGCATTAACTAGTCTGTCCTTACTGCATCCATTTCAGGCAGGCAAATAAATGTTATTATCCTCATTTTACAAACACATTGATTAAGTGACTTACCTAAAGGCCACACATCAATTTCAATGTCAGTGCCAAGATTAGCACAGAGGAACTTCTGCATTGCAGACACAGAACAAAGTGATTTGTATTATCAAGCCCACCCCCCTTCAGAAACAAACAATCATTCCTCAGCTGTGTAGTCAAGTAGCATTTACCCTCCTCACATCCCCCATTATGCTTTGTCCACCTCAAGCTGCTCCTTGATGATGGCTCAAAATGGTTCCCAAGCCTGTCTCTAACACGGGAAGCTTTTCTTATCTGCCTCCTGCTTTTACCACAAGGGTTGGAAAGCACTGCCTGGAGAACCATGAAACTCCCACGGTGGGGGCTGAGCCTGTGGAGTCAGAAGGTGAAGGTAGGGAAAAGTAGAGGGGCTTCACGCTGCTCTCCAAAAGGCAGTGTGAAGATGAGTAAGGATAAGAAGAAGCAGCAGGGGCAGAATTAGGTAGAAATTAGGATGACCATTTACAAGCTCATTTTAGGAGATTTATTGCCTCTCCAACCAAGCAAATTTTAAACTTTAAGGTTATGTACAACAGGTACAATTCTCTTTTCCACTGCTGCTATAGCTACTGTTTGGAAATTTTGGTAATTGCATTGGTAACACTGGAAGCTGAGCCTTCAGCTCTAAAGCACAGCAGCATCTCTAGTCCTCAGTCTGCTGAGCTATTGGGTAAATTGCTCTATTTTAAAGCCCCTTCTTTTGAATTTGGAAGGAGTTTTGGATTTGGTCTCTGTTGTCTGGTTTAGACACACAGACTGTGTCTGTTCAGCACCCTAATTGATGAGCACAGAACTTATTGCATGCATGGAGGTAAAACAAGTAATACCAAAACAGGCAAAAATGTTAAATGTTACTAAGTGTGTAAAGGTAAAAATCTGCTCTGCTTACAGGCAGTTATCTCTAAAGAAAAATATATGATGGCTATATTTGTTTCCCCTCCAGAACAAGTCTTCCTACTTGGAAAAACAAACAAAACAGAGAGACTCAGGACAGCACTTTTAACAGCTAATTAAGGCTGTCTGTGTGTAAGGGTGGCAAGCTTTTGTTCTGATTTAGGTACAGGTCACAAGATCTTCTTGGCTCCACTTCTAAATGTGACAAAAAGTCAACATAACCATAAATCTTTTGAACCACAGTAGTTTGGTTCTTCAGCAGATTCACAAAGCTGCCATTAGAGCCCACAGTGTCATCTGCCAACACCTGAATTTGACCTAGTCATTGAAGCTGATCCTGTGCCAGTGTCTGAAAGCAGATACATTGAAAAACTGTTGAGCATTTATGATAGATACTGGTATTTCAGAGCAGACTACCAGGCGATGAATTATATCCTTAATAAGCAGACATGACAAAGTCAAATTTAGAAGTAGAATTTGAAATAGTTGCCAAGTTTTTAACTGAAGGTCATTTATTCCTTTTATTTTTTTTAAACCATGTGCATGGAGACACAAGAAATGTGTGAACTTACCTTCAAATTACCTCAAATATTAACCATATGAATTATACATTTGCCTTTTACTGACTTTTAAAAGATTATTTCTTGCATAAAACTAACATCATTCAATTTATTGCTTGTGAGTCACCTGTAGATTGCAGTATCAGAATTATTCAGTAGGTTTATGCCTGTCAGAATTTTGTATTAGCTCCATTATTCACTAACAGTAAAAAAAAGAGGCATCTTTTTAAATGAATGCTTAAGCATGGGTGTTTTCTTGTCACTTCATTGGCTTGTCTTCTGTGCGATTCTAGTCCTTGCTCTTCCAACTCAGAATTATTAAGGTGTCATATAAAGAAATTATAAGTTTAGCTGCATCAAACTGTGATAGAGGGTTAATCTTGCGTAGGGAAAAAGCAAAACATGGCTGGATGGCCAAAGATGTGATTATGTGTTCTGAAGCCTGATAAATATTGTATCATGCCACAATTTAAGATTCCCAAGGGCTTCACAACTTTAATTGCATTTTAATCATGGCAACTCTGTTCAATTATGTACTTCGGCTTCTTCAAAAATAAAGCACTTCAGTCTTTGAAAAGATGTTATGGTACATCTCACCTGCAGGGCTGCTGCCCTATTTTCTTCAGGGGTGCTTCTGGGTGCTGAGAAATGCAAACCAAAGGCTTCTGCACAGGGAGAAAAACAACATAACTAAAAACAGAATCAAGAGTAAAACAAGAGGAAATAATACAGCAGACAATAAAATAATGGAAGAGAGTGTTTTCTTGAAAATGGTGCATTCTCTTTAGCTTGAATGTTCTTGTACTAGTTTGAAAACAAACCAGTGGGAGATCACAAGTCAGAATTATAATTTAATATAAATTTCCTATTTTAATAGGAAAATTAAAATAAATGCAACAGTACAGAAACACTGACAGAGTCAGGATACAACCTGACACCCTGTGAGTCAGGGTGGTGGTAGCAGTCCAGATGAAGTGGCCCTGTCAAAGCAGTGATCCTGTAGAAGGGTCTGGTCTTCCCCTGAACACCCAGTGGTAGCTCTTGTCCTCTGGGAATCCAGCAGGTAGGGCTGCTTGTGCAGTTCCAAACCCCAGATTATATCCAGGTGGGGATGCTTGGCTCCTCCCCCCTGAGCGGAGCATCTCACAATGGGGTGATGTAATTCTGTGAGTCATGCGGTGGGTCCTCGATGGCCAATTAGCAGAGATAGCCTCCCAGGAGGGACTTATCAGGGATGAGTCATGGTAGGAGGTAACGAGCACTGCCCCACCTGCTTTAACAGCTTTAACAGTGAAGATGATAATAGAATACATACTTTTGGTTACATCTTAACACTGTAACCTAGGGCAGTTCTGCAGAGCCAGTAGCACCTAGTGCTTCCTGAGATGCAGTACACTACACAGTGGGAACCTCATTTGAGCTTGATCCTTAGCTAATACCACGAACATCACAGTTGAAAAGAAGTTTTTCTTACAGTTCTTTCTGTTTTTTAATTTATTTTACTGAGGGTCTCATAAAATCTGTTCTATCTCCTTGCTAAAAGAACTTAATGATTGTGACTAGGCACTTCAATTTCAATCTACTAAAGCACTTAGAGGCATGCCTATGTCTTCTGAAACTTTTAACACTCTCATTGCCTTTGGTGAAACTTCTCACGTTATTTAGAGTCACAGGCACGCTTTAGTGTTTCACTGGGTTACGACTTTAGCCATTTTTCCTTTCTTTGCATTTATTTATGTGGTGTGGTTTTTTAAATCTCCAGTGGGTTGATGATACCTCAGCATTTTATCATGTTTTTTAGCTCAGTTTTCTTACTCGAATGTTCAAAGATAACTTGTGTCTTCCATTCACTTCCAGAAATCCACTCATGATTTTAATAAATACCTCAAGTCAGAGATATAATGAAACTAAATATTCAGCTGTGCTTTGAAAAGAAGTTAAAATTATCTAGTGAACATAAAGTCTTGGACAGAAAGCCTTACTTTGACTTCAGGGAGCCCTTACAAACGGAAGTACTGTGTTTGTCCAGAAGCACAACTTGTGCAGGAGCTGTGAGTTAAATTCTTTTTGCTTCTCATGTGTGAGAAGTCAGGCCTAGCTGATCAAAACACTCTCTTGTGGCCTTAATAGTCTCTGATGAATTTTGAAGCATCAGATCAATGATATGTTATCTTTGTTTCAAAAGAACAATCCTCTGTGATCATTACTGCTGTGCTAGCTGATCATTTTAAATTAACATAACACAAAACAATTTCACAAAATCAATTCATATTCTTCTCTCCAGAGTTCTAATTTTAAATAGGGGAAAAGTGGAGCCAGAAAATGGGTATTTGCAGGAAAAAGGTGCCTTACATTTCCCAACCAACAACTCTGTTGTGGGTTGACCATGCCTGGACACCAGGTGCCCACTAAAGCCACTCTTTCTCTCTCCTCCTCATGCAGATAGGGGAGAGAAAATATAACTAAATGTTCATGGGTTGGGATAAGGACAGGGAGAGATCACAAACTGATTACTGTCATGGGCAAAACAGACTCAGCTTGTGGAAATTGGTTTGATCTATTGCCAATCAAATCAGAGTAGGATAATGAGAAATAAAACATAAATCTTAAAACATGTTCCCCCCACCCCTCCCTTGTTTCCAGGCTCACCTTCACTCCCAACTTTCTCAACCTCTTCTCCTCCAGCAATGCAGGCAGACAGGGAATGGGGTCTGAAATCAGTTTACCACATCTCTGCCACTCCTACGTCCTGAGGGGGAGGAATCCTCTCACTCTCCCTGTTCCAGGGTGGAGTCCCTCCCATGGGAGAAAGTCCTCCATAATCTCCAATGTCAGTCCTTCCCATGGACTGCAGTTCCTCACAAACTCTTCAAGTGTGGATCCTTCCCATGGGCTATGGTTCTTCAGGAACATGCTGCCCCAACATGGGGCCCCTGTGGGGTCACAAGTCCTTCCAGAAAACCTGCTCCAAAATGGGCTTCTCTCTCCACAGGGTCACAGGACCCTGCCAGGACCCTGCTCCAGTGTGGACTTCCCATGAAGTCACAGCTTCCTCCAGGCATCCTCCTGTTCTAGATTGGATCCTCCCTGGGCTGCAGGTGGATCTCTGCTCCCCTGTGCCCTACTGGGCTGCAGGGGCACAGCTGCCTCACCATGGTCTCACCAGGGACTGCAGGGGAATCTCCTGCCCCTCCTTCTCCCCTGCCCTTGGTGATGGCCGGGCTGTTCCTCTCACACATTCTCACTCCACTGTCTGGCTGTCACTGCACACATTTTCCCCCCTTCTTAAACATGTTATTCTCAAGGCACAGTCACTGTCACTGAGTGGGCTGAGCCTTGGCCAGTGGCAGGTCTGTCCTGGAGCCACCTGGCATTGGCTCTGCTGGACATGGGGGAAGCTTCCAGCAGCTTCCCACAGCAGCCTGTAGCCCTCCCTGCTACCCCTGTAGCCCTCCCTGCTACCAGAACCTGGCCCACTCAATACATCCTCCGTTACCTCATGGTGCTTTTCAAATAAATGATTTCATGTAACTCACGACTTCTGAAGGGATTTGAAGGTTATTGTGTTCCATTCATTTCCAAGTAGATTGGATACTAAAAATAAAAAGTAATGACTCAGAGCTTACCTTTCCCGAATCTGGAGCTGAAATGGTAAATATTTAATGAGGGAAACTCTTTACCAAAGTTTTGTTCTTCTTTGTCCTTCTCTGTAATAAAAAGCAAAACTAATTTCTGAGCACCTCACTGTCCAGGTACCACACTCATGGATAATCATGTTCCCATAGTGTAGATGCACAGTCCCCATCCTGCAAAAACCTGTGAGGATGAAAATAGCCCTGATAAAGACAGTGAGAAAATAATTGAAGGGCTACTGTTGACTATGGGAAAAAAGCACCCAGATATACAATCTTTCCCCTCATGCAATGCAATGGCTAAATGGACAGAAAAAAAGCCTGTTACCATATACTTTACTGTCTTGATATCACTATCGCAAACAACATTTACATACAAACAAAATATACATATATGTATTATGCAGATTACAGTAGATATTT
>VZRQ01007802.1:1659500-1788920 GCA_013397975.1 Machaerirhynchus nigripectus | reverse complement strand
TTTTTAAATATATATATAACATATATATAAAATAACCATTCACATACTGGGGAGCAGAGGGCACAGTGCAGCATTTGTCCTTTAGCCTGCTTCTCAAGCAAGGAAAAAGGCAAAGACATAAGGCTGACAGTCCTTGGGCTTTCCTTGCAAGGTCTGAATAGCTGAATATAATTTGTTTCTAATTCTTATTGTTAAAAGACACTTACCTAGAAGAAAAACCTATTAGGAGGAAACAGATGATGCTTTGTGCATAACCAAGTGAACAAAAAAGTCTTTTTACCAGGATCCATCATCCCGAGAAGACACTGCAGCTCCTTTGGAAAATCTCCCTCAGAATAGACCAATATCTTTGGCTCAAGGTAAGAGATAAATAAGGGTGTGCCAGCAGGGAGAAGTGTGAATAGGGAGTACAAGGGAGCAAGTACAACTAAAATTGCCGAGCTGGATATTTCAGCTCCCTCTCCAATCATCTTCCCACACTGTCAGATCCACACAGGCCTCAGCTCAGATCCTTGGTCTCTGAATGATTTCAAAGACCCTTTTTTTTTTTTGCCTTAAGAGGGGGATATAATGTTTTGTAGAAAGTAGCTGGCATAGAAACAGCAAGTCTCCACAAATCTTTATTGATCCTAGCAGCTCCCTGCCAAAAGCAAATGCACAAACCGAAGGCACCCAAGTCCAAAGGAGTTCTAAAAACAACTTACATGTAGGAAATAGCAGGGGTGTTCTCTGGGCCTCACGTCTCCACGAGGAGATAACGTCAGCTGGGTTGGAGATAATCTCACTCCAACAGCCCCTGGGGCTCAGGTTGCCTGTCCTGCTTCCTACCTGGCCTTCCCATGGCAGCACAGCCACGGAGGAGCCTTGGCAGGGAAAGCGTGCTCAGGCTGCTCAGTAAATGCACATAGCTCAGGACAGGAGGGTGCCCATCATGTATGAATCCAGCCTGCAGATCTCAGCAGGGTCATGAAAATCCTCCGCTCACGCATAAACCTGATTTTTCCTCGTGCTCCATCACTGGAGATGTTATCATTGTAAGAAGATGTTATCATTGTCCTGTTGCTCCGCCGAGTACACAAAAGTTTTTCCTGCTAGTAGCATGAAAACAGACTCCAATCCTTCAAGAAGCAGCTAACAGAATGTATCTCTAGTAAAAGACACAGCATAGTGCACAAATGTGTGTACGCAGCCCCTGTGGGACGTAGTGAAGCTGTCTGACTGCTGAAGGCCTCCTGGAGATCAGCGTGGTGCAAAACTCACTTTGGCATCTGGTGTGATAACCAGAGCTAGCTAAGGTTCAGCTCCTGATGCTGAATTGCCAGAGTAATCTACTTTAAAGATATCTTAAGAACACCTGCACTCACCTGCAGTTCACATATCTTAGAGGTATGTTATGGATGATGCCACGGCTATTCTTCAGATTTTTATTTTTTTCCCCTGAAGTATACTACAACTGGAATTGTAATGATTAGATCTGTTCTAAAAGGTAAATTTGCATCTGGGATTAGATTTTAGTTTAAGATATACAACAGATATAAAAAACAGCCCATGAAGTTCACAAAGAGACCTGGATTTCCTTAAAAGTCGCAAATGATTGAATATTTCAGAGACGATTTTTACTTCAAATGTAGGGGTATTTCCTAGAAAATTCTTACCTCTGAAAAAAATTCAATTTCTCAGTAACTTGGACTGCAAGCTTTCCTTACCTTTTGCTTTCCAAATTTTGTCAAGGTGAAACAAACATGAATAAACTCTTCATAAAGAGATAAAATGTAATTTTTTTCTAACAAATACATTTGCACCTTGAGACTCAGGATGCTTTGGGAAGACTGAGGGATGAAAGCTGCCATTTTTAATTAACTGGCTGTTTTACCAAGGCATGGTAGGAAAACAAGATGTTTTCATGCTTTACTTTTCTAGCATGTATTTCTCTGCATTTGGGGGAGGGCAACAGGAAGCTAGGAGAGTGATAGAAGGACCCAAGAGGAACAATCTTAATGGAACACTTATAGCTTCATTTTACCCATCAAATGATGCCAGCCTAGGTTATGTCTGTTGGATCTGTATTCCTTGGCTAGGAATCTAACATTTAATTTCTTTAATCTCTCCCAAGACAAAGTAATGATGTTACCAAACTCTTCCAAACCTTGTGAGCTACTCACAACAATATTATTTGTGTTATTACTTTTACTCTTCCTCACAAAAAATGGGTGATTTGGGAGTCCAGGCATGAAAGTCAAAGTGTCAGAGATACTCAGGGGTGCTGCTATCTGTTTCCTTCTGCAGGCTCAACAGCCACTGCTTGAGCCTAAGAGAAGACTGGTTTTTGTATTCCCAGGTGGAAAATTTTCAGTGGTGCTAATTAAATAGTGTGCACGGCTCCAGGTTACAGCAAGTCACATATCATTCACAGTCTATTGTTGATTGTTTTTATTGTTTAGCTGTTTGAAAATCTGTGTGTCTAAGACAGATACAACACTTTTTGGGAGATTCTTCTGTAGCACCAGTCATACTTACAATTTCAAGTAAGTAATACCATGCCTCATTATGTCCTTATGCAAAATCAGAGGAAAAGGATGAAATTATTTTTATGTAATTGTAGAGCGGAACAGGGAAAGAACTCAATCCTACCCTCCTCCCTCCCAGCAGCCTCCACTTGCCCTGTCTCCTGGACCAACTTGAGGACAAGCTGGGTGACTACAGGCTTGCTGAAGTGCATTTGTTTCTATTGTCTTGTCAGGAATTTAATTTCACAACATCACATGCTACCAACACAAGCGTGTCATTGCAATTTAACATGCATTTTGTTGGCATGTTCAGTATCTCATTAAAGTCTCATCTCCTTAGCCAGTACCATATGCTACTCATCTGTAGCAAAGCTCTTAAATGTAATGAAAAAGGTATAATTGCCATCCAGAACTGAGCTGTCGACCAGCAACCTACTGGTATCCCAATTCCACAACACCGCTGAGAGAAAAATTATTGCAAGAGCAATCCTTTATAAACCTCTAACATCATTGTCTTACAGGAAAAATTATTGGTCTTAGAGATGCTTCAGTCATTCCAGTGCCGTTACAGGATTTTCAGACCACCGGACAATGCTGTGTCAATGTGAAGGGCAAAGATCAATTTCTAACTTTGTTTTTTTTTCAGCTGAGAAGAAAGTTATGCCATACTGAACATCTCTGTTTTCAGAAATATTAATTAAAGTTAAAATATTCTGAAAGCAGTTCAAGACCATTAAGCCACCTCATTAAATCTGTTGACAGGTTCTCTTTCTGTCGGATTTTTATTGCTTTTGAGTCCCAATAGGAAATTTAGCAATTTTTCTGACAAGAGGTAAATACACAGATAGTTTTTAAAAACTGATGGTTTCAAAGGAATAACATATTAATCATTACAAATTTTATTTAGTCATTATAAATTGTAACTAGTCATTATAAAACAAAAATAAAGGAGCTAGCGGTGATAGAGATTAATCAGGTTCTGTCCTCAGATGTGTGAAGATAATTATGACAAATCAATGTGAAAAGCAGCTGGATTAGGTAACAAACCAAGTTTAGACACAAGACCTGGAGGACAGGCTACTCAGAATGGCTGCTGATGGTGCAAATGTCTGTCACTCTGCTGATGGGGGCACTCACCTGCCCCAGGCACTGGTTTGAGCCCGTGGTGGCTACAGCCGCCCAACCCAAAAGGCAAATCCCACTGTCAGTGGGAGTGCTGATAAAGCAAAGGTAACTTTTACCCCTTCGGTATCAACAACAGCTTCTTGAAGCCATGTATCTTGACTCCAGTGCATCTCTAATTAAATCTAAATTAAATTTCACTGAGCAGAATTTCCGGGGCCTAATTTTTCGACTGTGATAAATCCTGATGCTGACTGCATGTTCACTAAAAACAAAGATCCACTGAAGAACAAATAATTTTGGCCTTTCTTGGTATGTTAGGTCACATCACCAGAACTAAGCCAGTAGCTTTCTTTGGATAGGCAGTATAATGCACATTTATATTTAGGCAGACATTTTAGTTGTATGTACCATAAATTATGTTTGGAGCTAAATCGGAGACCTTAAGATTAAAAAATAGCCACATATTCAAAATTAAACTTTTCTATGTTTCTTTGGTGGCAGCCTCTTTAAAATACTTTCTGTTCCTACATCTTCCTCTATCAAAGCTCTATAAATGTGTTAATGGTTGCTTTATTAATGGCTGCCTTGGTCTCACTGAAGTTTTTTCTTTCTTTCTGTTCGTATAATCTATCTTTTGCATGCCTTCCATCTGGAAAAAATTGCACAGAATTAGATGGACCTTTATAAAAGAGCACAACTTAATGTTAAGTTTTAATTAAGCAGTCTTTTTCATTCACTATTTTTTATCCTAAGAGGCTCTAAATCATAGTCTGTTTCTGGCTGAATATACATAGATTACTGCCTTATTTTATCTTTATATTTTCACTTTGAACAAACTTGGATGAAGCTTAAAACGTTTCTGAGGATCACTTATAAATTATTTCTCATATGCTCCTTTTCTGTAAACACTGAATGAATAAAGTCATTTTGCCAGTCAAGCCCTGTAAAAACTGATTACCATTTCATTAATCACTGACAACAAATTAGTATTGTGAAAAGAAAATGACTGCATTCTTATGAAAATACCACATTCTCCATAAAATTTAGAAGATGACTGATGATTTTATGTGCCTCAGTTTCTGAATGCCCAGCCTAAAGCTGAAAGGCCCAGAGTACCAGCTGGAAAACAAGGTTCTCTAGATGTAGTCAATGGATGGGTCTAATTTGTGCAGTGTGTGGTGGTGAGGAGTGTGGCGATGCTTGCAGTTCCTGCCACACTAAAAGGTCACTTCCCTGGCTTTGCTTAAAATTATCAGTCTTCCTTACAGCCTGTCTAAAGCATCTGCCTGTGCTTTGTTCAGGCTGACAGCTAGTCTGAAATCCTTAAGCAATTTTGACTATTAATAATTAGCATTTCTTTCTGGATAAAATGATTAAGAAATTTCTATTCCAGATGTCTGAACAAAGATATTTCCCATGAATGATGTACCCTGAAAAAAAAAAAAAGGAGTGAATTAATACCACGCATCTTTTATAAATAATAAGAAACTGATTCTTAAATAAAGATGCTTACATCTGCCTCTTGCTCCAGATGGTGCAATTTAGCTGCCTGTGTTGGTTTTGGTTTTAAACAAGTACTTAACCCAGCAATTGTCATATCAAGAATTCTCCATTTCTTACAGCTGAAACCTAAACTGCATTGCTGCTTTAATTCTCAGAACAGGGACTTTCCTGTCTCACAGGTCAAACATACAAGGAAAAAAAATATTTTTAATATTTCAGTGCAGCAGCCACACTTGTAAAATTGCCTGATACCGTACCCTCTTGTTAATAGAAAAAATTCAGGCAGCAAACTTAATCTAAAATTCCCACAAGGTCTGACAATGTGCAGACAGTAGGGCAGACCTGAAGCAACTTTTTTTTCTCCTTTTCTTCCACATCACCTGATCACTGAGTTTACATTTCTGTTCCAGCCCCTGGGAGTATCGGTTCCAACTCACAGCAAATCCTTCAGCATACATAGCAAGGCTGTGTCCTTGCCCTAAAATCTGCCCAGGAGAAGGCAGTGAGCAGGCTGCAGCTCTCTGCCAAGGAGAGACAGGTGCTGGATGCTGTTTTCCTAGGAGAACCACAGTGGAATGGCACAGCTCCTCCTGGGGAAACCATAAAAAACCCCAGTGTGTACGGGATGTCCTGTAGGAATATAAAAAGCACAGCGTGTATGGTTTGACAAGGTCCTGGCAAAGTTATGGCCCAGATCCACCATGTGAGGAGAGTTTATAGAGATCTTTGGATGAGATTGACCTGTTGGCTGGCATAAGAAGCAGGGATGGCTGAGATTATGCCATGCTGTGGCAGCAATTTTTGCCTTGAAGCTTTACTGCCAAGTATCATAATTTGAAATAATACTACATTCTAAATTAAACATTTTAATACTAAAAAGATATAGAGTTATTCCACTTTGATTTTTTAGAATCGTATTCTTATAAAACCAAATTCTTAGACTGATTTTAAAACTTACAGTAGTCTTGAGACTTTCACAATAAAATCAATGTGTAGTTTGAGTGAACTCATTACTAGCTAGATCAAAAACAGACTAAGTGAATGCTTTTCCAATTATTTTTTTAAAAGGTGATTGGAAATCTCTGGTTTCAGAAGCTTGGGGGAAAAAATTACAACTGCTTTCCTCTATTTAAATGAAAAATCTAGTTCACTGAATTTTACTCATGGAGTAATTTTGGAGCCAGAAATAATTGGAAAGGTAAAACTTAAATGAAGGTAATTTTTTATTAAGTATTTCTTTGTATGTTTCTTTACTATTGTTGAGGGTTTGGGTTTTGTTTTTTTTTTTTTTTTTAATTGGTTGCCATTTGATTTTTTTTTAATTAAGAAAAACACTTGGAATAACTTAAATCTGATTTGATTTACTTCTTCTTTAGCTAAGCTGATACGTACTTTTATTATGAAACTTTCTCGAAAGATAAAAATCTCTTTATTCTCATTTGTCCAGGAAAAATAGTGAGGAGGGTAGCTACAGCTACTTAATCTTAAAGGGTGTGTGATGAGTATCCAGAACTTTTTACCATAGTGGACCATCTGATCTGATTTTAGCTGAAGCTACTGGCAGAGCTGTTTCAAACAGGAATAGTCCCATGATGCCTGAAAATATGCAAATAAGAGCCAGGCCACTGTAGCCAACCAGACAGCAGGAGATTTGGGATCACATTCTAGACCAGGATGATCAAAACTTAGGTCTATTCTAAGGAATTTTCCTACAGCTAAAATGTCTAACCAAAAATCCTGAAATGGAAATCCAGTAATACTTGGGCTGGTAGCCAGCTGAGAACCAGTCCTGCTAAGCAGCTCCCTGTTTGAATGAGTAGTGCAAGATAAGGGATACTTCAGGAAACTCTTCCTGGCTACCTCGTGGCTATTAGTATAATTTTTCCACCTTTTACAGGTGACTGGCTGTAGGAATGTGTTTTTAAGAATGGAGAACTAGCACGTCTGTGGAGGTGAAATGGCAGGAAAGAGCACCCCTTGTCAGCTCGGAGGCTCCTGCCAGCTGCACAGGAGCTCTGCTTGGAAGAGGGGCCTGGGTCTGACCAAGCACTAAGTCACAGTTCACACTGGAGATGTTGGCAGAATTCTTTGCTGTGGGCATCATTTTAACTTCCTGATGCTGACAGACACCTGTGCCTCTGTGCCTGGGATAATTAACTGAGAATGCCTAAACCCAAGTCAATAGCCTTTGCAAAACCAGCTTAAATTAAAAACATACTCTCCCCAGGCTTTTCATACAGCTTAAAAAGAAATGCAGCCTGAATGTTGCTGTCTCTCTGTGAGACTGAGCAGTCATATCAACAAAACAGAACTACACCTAGCAAAGCACTGCCCTACTTGGTCCAGTACGTTCATGCAACATCAAGTTATCACCATTTTGTTGATATAGAGTTTTTATAAATCTGCTAAGCTATTGCTAAGCTGTCAGTTCAGACTGTTTCCTCTAAAGCTCAAAGATCTGTGACTGAAAATTATGGGGTTTTTGACTCTCCATTTCCCAACACACTTTGACAGTGGGTCCCCACCATTCTTTTTTCTGATGCACTTAAAGCCCTTTTACAGTCCATGAGTGATACCTGAAGATACTGTACAGTACCAAAATCTTCCTAGGTACAAATAGCCAATTATAAAATGCAACTCAGGGTTGAATAAATTATTTACTGACCCTGTAGGTAATAAAGTGATGGCCAAAGGTGGGAGGTTCATTATCTGTATCATTTTCACAGCTCATATGACTCCCATGTTAATGCCAGCAATTAGTTTGCTCAGATTGTCCATGAGAAATTTTCTGTACAAACCTTGCAAACTACATCCTGTTCGCTCTGTTCCAGCTTCCCAAGACAGAGACATAAACACTGTGAATGACCAAATATCTGTTGATTATGAGCTTGGACAGGCTTGACACCCACACAATAATAAGACATGTCCAAATAAGCATTAGGGTCCAAGGCAGATCAAGCATGCAGCGATTGTACCTATCAGCCTCATTAGCTAACCCTGACCATCCTTCATGCTTCACAGAAGTGCTTTCTGCATTTAAAAATATTGTTAATGGGGAAAAAACGTGTTTGGGATCTCAGATTATTGCTTCTGTGCAATGTTTTTCTAATGTGTTTCTATGAGCATTGGAACTTGCTGTTCATACATAATTTGGGTTGCCTTTCTAAGCCATCAGAACCACTCCTACACAGGACAATGCTGTACCAGCTGTGGCTTACGCAAAATAGAAACTGCAACAGAGAAATGCCTAGAGACAACTACCTTTAGAAGCAGCAGTTTTATAACTTGCATTGGTTGTCTTCCCACACCAGAGGATGCCTTCCATTTATTCATGTTCCCATGAACCACCATTACCATCCCTTCCAAGATGTAAAAAAGATGGGTGCTTTCCTCTAGTCCTTGTGCTTTGCCAGCTAAGGAGTCATCAAGAGCAGAGGGTGTAGCTCACAAGCCTCCTTGGTAGTGAGAATGGAAAATGACATTAAAACTGATCAAGAGACAGCAATCACTTTTGTTTTTAAATTCCAATTTTTGACACCTAACTTTTCATCACACTGAAATAAAAAGTAAGCCTATCAAGAAAATGATACAAAATATTAAGGGCGGGGCATATTCAAATACTTTCTTTTTTGTTTTAGGATGTATTTATTAAGATGACAGAATCCTGCCATGTAGTAGTCAGGATACTGTGCCCTAGGATGTTTTCAAGTAGCATGTAGAGAGATCATTTTACTTTTTGTTATTTCATACAACACACACACACATATATATAGATAAAATACATACATTTATATATACATGCACGTGTGTGTGTGTGTGTGTGTGTATATATAAATATATATATTTATCCCCAGAAATTTTTTTCATCAGAGCAATAACTTGAGCATCTCTGTGTCTTCCAAATCTCAGGCCACTGTTGTAGTTGCCAGGCTACAGATCACCAGAGTTCTTAACTTTCACTGTACCCATTCCAGCTCCTGCAAAACAATATACTGTAATGATGTGAAGCAGAACATTTCTCAACAAAATTTCAGCTACCTTTAGCAGAATTGCTCCTGTATCTTTCCAGATATTGCCATAAAAGCAGAGAACCTAAATACAATAGAAAGTGTTTTTTGACATTACAAGGCTATAAATAGGACAGTGCAGCATAAAGAATGATGCATTAACCAGAAGTCTGACTATTATTTTGGGTATTATACATGGAAGTATCCCTTCTGGTCTATCTCTGCTTGTAAAAATAAACCACTCCAATGCCTGCTTTCAATGCGTGATCCTGCCTTCGTGCCTATTTGAAGGTGCAATTTGGCAGGCCCTTTAAACTGAGATCCTAAGTGGCCATGCTTTATGAGTGCTCCCCTCAAGAACCAGCTTCAAAAGGAAGAGCAGAGAGGAGCCTGTCAGTGAAAATAGAGTTATGGCTAAATCTGAGGTACTCTGTGATATAAGTTACTGAAAAATGAAAACAATCTCGCAGAACATCATTGTGCACGGCAAATGAGCCATGAGAGAGTTGGTGGGTAGGATGAAAGGTAATACACCACTGTAATAACTCCAGCTGCTTAAGGACAACCTGTGAACTGAAAGTACACAACAGCCTCAGTAAACACAAAGTTTGAATGTCAGGAAAGGTCTAACCTGCAGTCCTTTGAAACAAAAGGTGTGCTTCATCTTTTAGTAAAAGTTTGATTTCCATAAGCAGACTTCAGCTTTCAATTCAGGACTGCTGCTGATGCTGAAAAAAAATGACATAGACGTAGAAGTAAAAAATCACCCCAATTTTACCCTTTCATTGCTATTCAATATCTTTCAGTATCAAAAACATCAGGATGCCTTTTTCTTGAAAAAGACTCATTGTTGACTCATTATCTTTACTTAATATCTACCTCACACACATCAACAGGATTTAAAGGTTCACTTAAATAGAAACAATAACATGGACATGCGCTGCCAGCATTATCCCTCAAAAAGTTACATTTGAAAAATTACTTGTAGACAAATAACTGCACATTACCTGCTGGACAGTAAGATGATGTTCCCAGTCTGCTACCCTAACCCCAAGCATGGAAAAAAGCAAAAATAAAACATTTTCTAAAGCTCTCTTATAAACTAGGAGCTTCCAGACAGCTTAGAAGGGCTTGTTTGAAGGAACCCATCCCTCATAAAAGGCTTGTTGCAGCTCTAGGGAGGAGTAAAATAGCTACTGATGACATTCAAATCATGATCTGTCTTCTCAGTCATTAATTTTAAATATGATTCATACTCCATTATGCTCTGGAAACCAAAGAAATTATCCTTTATTGTGTCTAGCCATTTTTCATCACTGTGTACTCATAATGACCAATTTTGCGCTTCCCTTCTGGTATGTGCTTGAAAATGTGCAAAAATTAACCCCGATATTTACATTTGCCTTTAATTCAGCTTCATAAGGGTTTTCCAGTGTAAATACATATTTATACAAAAGAACAGAATTATTAGCATTCAACATCTATAAACAACATTAGCCTTTAAATTGCTAAATATTAGGGTTCATAAATTAGAAACAAGTCCAGGTCAAAATTCAGGGAACAAGCACTATTGAGCTTTATCCTACTTAAACACAAATAGATACAAAAACACACATTTGAATGACTGTCTAAATCTGTGTGCATTTTAATAACCATTGAGGTTTATTCCAAAAACCGATGGATTTGTAATATTCACACTCTGTTGCAATATCTATGAATTTTTAGTTCTTGTTTTGCTTTGGTTAGTTTTTGAAAAATAGAACACAGAAAAAGATTTTGGCTTACATTTTCGAAAATCCTAATGCACTTCCTTGTTTCAGCTCTGTGACTTTGGACAAATCATTTACTCTGTGACTCAAAATCCCACCTGTAAGATGGAAGTTTTGATTATGCATTTCCACACAAAACAGATACGTTGCATAAAGCTGAGGGACCACTTCCTTCACATTTCAGAGAGAGGGTGCATCCTGTGCATCCTCCCACTTTCACCCAAGTCGAGGCAAAGTTCTTCCTCCAAAGCCTGTATGAGACATCACTCTGCTGGAAATCCCATTAATCTTTATTCCCAAGGGGCACAGCAGTAGAATACTATTTTTAATGTGCCTCCCTCCTGCCCCAGTGCACATTCACTGAGGAGCTGCAGTAGGGAAGCACAGAGTAACTCTCCATCACTACAGAATTACTCAAATAAATACTGAGATAAGTTCACTGAGCTAAGTCTCACAGCACACAGTCCAGTTTGACAAATATCTGATTGATTAGGACGAAGAACTAAATAATATTTATTAGCACAAGCTACTTACTAAATAGGATCACAGCATCACAGGACTTGCTGAGTTGGAAGGGATCTATAAGGCTCATCAAATCCAACTCCTGGCCCCTGCACAGAACCATCCCCAAGAGTCACAACCTCTGCCTGAGAGCATTGTCCAAACATTCTTGAACTCTGGCAGGCTTGGGGCTGTGACCACTTCCTTGGGGAGCCTGGAAGCAGGGCATGGCATGCAGCATCCTCACAGACAATGTCATTTTCATCCCCGCCTGTTCAGAGTAAGAGTTCATGGGCATTAGAAGTTGAGTCCAATGTTGCTGGTTTATTAAAAAAAAAACAACTCATTACTCTTAAAATAATTTTGATGAGTGCAGGACATAACAAAGCTTGTAAATTCATCTATTTTTGTTTTCCAGAGTAAGGAGAATCAGGAATTACCTCTACCAGTGAGGGAAAACAAATGATATTATGCAGCTCATACAGCTTGTCACACGTGAAGCAAATCCCACACCTCCCACAAGTACAAGCTTCAAAGAGCACATTTTCAGCTTAATCACTGATTCAATGTTAAATTAGGTTATTGATGGATTGCAAGTAAATATGAGATTTGAAGTGGGGAAGCCAGCACTGCAAAACCTTAAAAGTGCTACAAGAAAAGAGGGATGATGTATTTAGGTGTGGGGTGTCTGTGTCAAGGTGTTGGCAGCAAGGGGGCTGCAGGGGTGACCTCTGTGACAGAAGTCCAGGGGCTGCCCTGTCCTGGACACAGCTGGGTCCACAATGGATGTGCTGTGGGACATCAACATCAGTGGCACTGCTGGGAAAACACAGTTAAGGAAGGGGAGAGAATGCTGGACAGGAAGAAAATGCTGGACAGAGAGAAAATGGACCAAAAATAATGTGAGAAACAGCCCTGTGAGCACCAAGGTGAGAGAAGGAAGAGGAAGAGGAGGAAGAGGAGGTGCTCCAGATGCTGAAGCAGCCTGTGGAACAGATAACCACACTGCAGGGGGGTGTGACCTGCAGCAACTGTGGCCTGAAGGAACTGGATTTTCCTGAAGGTTTATTCCATTGGACTGTGGCCTGTGGGAAGGACACACACTGGAGCTGGGGAAAACTGTGAGGAGTAAGGAGCAGCAGAGAGGAGTGATTATGGAGTGACCACAACTTCCATACCCCAATCCCCCCATCTTGGAAGATCTACATAAATTCTGAGTGTGAAAAATACACAGATACAGCATTGATCCAAAGAGAGACATCTGTAGGATCAGGTAGGGAGCCCATGAATAAAGGCAGGAAATCTTAAAGTCATTAAAAAGGTAATTTAATTAGCCTTCTCTCTATTCAGCTTTTTCAAAATGTACTTGGCAAGATCCCTCTTTGGCAATTATGTGATTCTAAGCCATTAATTGTTTCAAAGTTTCATTGCCAAGAGAAAGAGATAATAAAACATAACTAAGGGGATATTCTTGGGAGAAAAGTATTGGTGGAGCTGTGGAAAAGGCAGGAGTTGTGACAATATGGCATTTGGCATAATTTTTAAATTGCCACTTTAAGTTCAAAATTACTCAATAAACCAAGTTGTTTAATGATTCAGTTTAAATTTTGCCATCTCTTCAAAACTGATGGATTCTGTCATCTAACCATTATACCATTTGTTTTGAGAAATGGAAAGCAAGCTACTGAAATAGCCATTTTGAAGCAAAACTAAGTTACAATTTCATTCCAAGAACATTTCCATTCTTATGAGATTTTTCTCCTTGATTTTCCTTCTGTGTGCGTGTTTGTTCCACCACAGATCTACTTAAATTCAATGCTGTAGCATATCATTCAAGCTTAGGTAGGCTTAGGTAATTACAGGTCTAACAATAACTGTAAGAACAGAAGGCTACTGTGTGAGGCTGCATGTTTGTGAGAAATTAAGAATAAGGACCAAAGAATTAGTTTGGGATAGTCTGCAAGACCAAAGGCAGCATCCTGATAGCTGGAAGTGCATTAATGAACGTAAGAAGCACCCAGAAGCAAGGAGGAGGAGAGCAGAAACAACCAACCAGGCAATTCAATGGAAAAGCTGAGCCTTGTTCAGCTTCCTCTGCATTATTATGGATTACAGTCATTTATATCAGAAGACAACTGATCCATACCACGTTTTCCTAATGGAAATGCAAAGGCATCAAATATTGGCTACCTGATAAAGCAAAAGAAAGGTAAACTCATAAAATTTCTAGGCTAATTGTTCTCACGAATTTACATAATGCTAGCCAGCCACAATAATTACTTCCCGTATCAATTTTTCATTTAACCCTGCCACATTCCTCAGAATTTTGCTTTAAAAAAAAAAATGCATGTTCGCAACATTTTAAGGAAAATATCAAAGTTGTTGTTGAATTTGTCTTGAATAAATAATCCAAATCCTCACTTAAAATTGTTCCCATTTTGACCTCTGACTTGTCAGAGGATAACTAATAAGGAGACAGGCCAGCTGTGCTGCCCAAGTAATTGGTTGGAACCTAAAAGTCCCCCATACTTTGCTCTTGTACTGTGACATCTAACTTGCCTAAAGTCAAGAATCTTGATCCCCCCCAGATATTTTGTGCATTAAATCAATTAAAACACTAGTAGAACAACAAGCCACAACCTGTAGAAACAAGTAAAGACAATTTAATTGCTGAATAGAATTTCTGAGCATGAGAACAGTACAAAGATTTTGTATATCTGTTCTCATAACTCCTTCAAGAAGTAGATTTCAGATTGCAAAGTAAGCAACCAATGAATGTATAGCCATTTTCCCCTCACCTTTTTTTTTATCTTGTCTCAAAATGAGTGATAGAATTGAAAGGAACACTGAAGCAACACATCATGAACCAATTCATGAAATTGAATGTCCTAAATTGAATGTCCTCTTGTTCAGCATGCCTGAACAAGAAAACAGTGATTTAAATGCAACACTTATGACCATTAAGTTGTTTATATTGTAGATATTTGCTGTGATTCTTTAGAAAGCTTTAAACAACCTAAGATTAGCAATCTAAATTTACTAATCTTAGTAATCTAAGAAATTTTTTTAAATTAACTGAGAGGACTGGTGCTAAGAAATTAAAATGAATTATATAGAAGTGGATGTATTATTCAATTCAGCTATTGAAATTGTCTTAGCATTGCTAGCAGTTAAAACCCACTTCTCCAAGTGATCAACATGTATTTCCAGAACAATTTTGGGTACTATGCCCAGTTAAGAATAATGCTGAAATTCTTCTGTGAAGCAGCTCAGGAAAAGATATTTGGATAGTTACTTACTAAGTGTCAGCTAAGATCCTGACAGATTAGAAGGCCATGTGCTGCAAAAATTGTGATGTATCTAACTTGACATAAATGGGGCTCCAATTCCCAGAAAATGTAACCAGAGAGCCACATTTTGCACTGGTTCCCATTCAATAGATTATATGGAGAAACACAGCAGAGAATATGTATATGCAATACACTAAATAAACCTATTATAAGTTTGTTGTATTTTATTATTTCCTTTTATACTGTTCTTCAGGAATGACCGCTTTTGAAACAACATTTAATTTGTGAATCACACAACCTCATAAAATCCATGCCACTGATTTGGAATGGTTTTGCATCAAACTTGTAAGGTAACACCATTTCAACCTTGAACTGGCCCTGCTCCTGTTCATTGCATACTCAGCTCTGGCTTAATCCTATCTACTTTTGTATTAGTGAAAGTTTATCTGTGTCAACAAGGCAAAAGCAGAGCGTTAGTTCTTTTGCTTTACATGTCTTACTACCAAAAAAACCCCCTCAAACCCTAAAAAAACCAAAACAAATCAAAAATCAAACAAAAAAAAAAACTACCAGAAAAACCCAAATTAAAAAAAAAGCTGTTAAATTCTCTGCACCTATGCTATTTCTCTTGCTGTTATTACTGTGTACTGGAAATCTTTTAAATTGCTAGAGATTTTTTTCAGTGAAAACATTATTTAAAATCTTGGGGAAAAAAACATCCCATGAGTAGTATGGGGGGAAAAAACCCTCTATTTTTTAATGGGAAAAATATGTTGCTGCAGTAGATGTTAGTTGTAGTTTATTTTAACCCCGAAAAAAGGATTTAAGCTCACCTCAAAACCCTTCTATACCTCACTGAGGCCATGTAAAATCTACCATAGTGGCTAAATGGAAGCAGTTTCATGTGGGTTTTCATGCTGTGTGTAACTCTTGGACTTCTTGAGAACCGTGGCTCTTCTAGCCTGGGAAAAGAGAGTAGCCACACTGGAGCATACATTAGCTGGTGCCCCAGAACTCCCCATGGACACCAGATTGGGGAGAGGAGGAATCCCAGATAAACAAACCCCATAATTATGTAGTTTGCCGAGTGGGAAGCCTACTGTACAGGAAATAAAGGAGTTTTTTCTAAGCCACTGCTAAGGTTCTCTCCCTTTAACAGACTGTAGAAGGGTCTCAGCGTAAAGAAATTAAGATTGAGCTGTCAGTTTCTGATGAGTCTCCTACACACACTAAGAAAGAACTGTCATTTTCTGTGTACATTTGGGGTGTATATCCTGGCATTTTCTTACCGGGCTACTCAGTTTTAAAGGAGATATCAGTTAGGCAAAATTTTACTACTCGAAAATGTATATTTCGACTCATAAAAAAGAAGGCCTTATAACTTTTGCTACATCAGAGTCTGAAGAACTAAATAAGTTTCTGGCTTGAGTATGTGGCTGGCATATTTGCTGTGCTGTGTGCTGCAGATCCTATGGATCACCGGATCAACCCCAACTCCTGTGCCAGTCTATTAGCTTCTGCTGGAAACAACTGGCATATTCTGACCTTCTTAAATACTGATATAAGTCCCACTTACCCTCCCTCCCTATACACAGAGACTCCTGTGCACCAGAATGAGAACACCATAGAGATGCATACATGCATACACGTGGATGTAAATGTAATCTCTATAAAAGCAGTAGAGCATTTGCCTTTTATTCAGCTTTAAGCAGAAATTCAATAATGTAGCTGCAAATATCTGCATATTGCTCTTGGCAGAGAGCTAAATAAGTCATTTGGATTAAACATTTTCAAGTAGAACATTTTATAACTTAAATAATATTATTTTTATTCAAGATTCCATTTGGTTTAATGCAATTTGTCTGAGATCATGTACTAATTTCTGTTCCCGGCATAGCCTTGGGAAGATAAAAATATTAAATACAAATCTTTGTGGGATTTAAAAAATCATTTTGCCTTATTTAGACTATCACCAGCAGTGAGGCCTATGTACAGATAGCATTCATGATTATAAGAAAAATACCAAAAGTATTATGTAGCAGGCTACACTATATTCTATATAGGTAGCTATTGAACTGTAGCCAGTATCATAAAATATTGTCAGGTTCTCATTTTCTTAACAGTTGGAGTCTTTTGGTCAAATAAACTGCTTTCCTACATCTGACAGAAGTTATTGCAGTAACTGTTAAATCGAAAGTTTAATTTAAGTTGCTAAATTGAAAAGCTCTACTAATTGAAAATGTTTAATACAGAGTAGTCCAAAAGTATGAATGAGGAGTAAATTACAGATGAAAGGACTGACAAGTAAGGAACCCATATGGATAGTTTGATGTTTACAAATTGGATCTTAATATAATATGCAATTTTGCCTTCATTTTTATCTTTATTGCCTCCATGTGATGTGAAAGTAGTGACTGGATTCTCACTCTTGCAAATGCAAGCCAAATATGTTCTGCAGAACTTATTTTTGACAAATTTAAACAAAACCTGCTGAAAACTGGTCTCAAATTTCCACCTTCTGTTTAAGCCTCTCTTTAAAATTTATAGCTCTCCAGTGAAACTTAACAACAGAAAAAGTATTGGTAACTCTTTCTGCTAGTCTGTCAAAGTCTGGGTTTCCTCTACAGAATGAAAATACCAGAGTTTTTGCACAGTTTCTAAACATATTAGACTCTATGTCTTTTATTTGTTACCTGTTTGCTTCTGATCGGTAAAATGTCAAACTGATTTTTAATTCCAGCCTTGCAAATTAGAAATGGAAAGTAGAAGAATAAGTTAAACAAATCATCTATTGAAGAAAGCTGAGGGCAGTTCTAAAGTTCAAGAAGCTTTTCAAAAAGGGAAAGTGAATGTTATCTTTGTGAGAAATGCCTTTTCTGGGTATCTGCAGTTAAAACATGAGGAGTTTAGCTGGAAGAGTCAAGAGCCATATTCTCAGAAAAATGTAGGAAGAAAATAATATGGGGAAAGGTTAACATCTTGACATTAAGCTATGGACTTTAATAAAAATTATGATATATTTTTATATGATCAGGTATAATTGACTACTACGGCAAGTAGTAAAACAAAAATGAAAATAATTGTTTCATCTGTCAGTACCTGGTTGCACCAGAGCTCTGCAAGAAACTTAATCATGTGTGTCTTTGAACTGAGTTAAATCGCTATATGAAATAAACCATTTTTGCTTTCAAAGTCTTTCTATAGATAAAAGTATTGCATTCAGGCTGGTTTGCTTTGTTCAATAGCATAAAAAAATTTAGTCCAAATTTCAGACTCACCCTCACCTTTTATGATCTCTTCTATTGTTCTTTTTAATTGCATATTTTCATTACTAAAATAATCAAATTCATATATGATTACAAAAGTGCAATGTGGTCCTTAAACCATATAAGTCAATCTTTTATGAGTTGTAGTTTAGGTTACCCCTAATTTGGAAAAATACTTTTCTAGAGAAATACTGTATTAGTGTAGTCAGTAACAGCAATTTTATAGATTTCTTTTGTTAAGTCTTTAAAAGAGCCTTTTTTTCCCCTCCCAAAATTGACTCACTAGATGAAGCCAAAGGGAGCAAAGTATATAACTTGTTAAAGATCCTTGAAAATCTCAGTTGGTGTCCCTCAAAATCATTAGATGCTTAAATTCCTTAAGGGGTCTGAATAATTCTTTCTACAAACATCTATGACTGATTTGATGTCTGGGAAAAGTTTCAGTGCATTTTCTGCATAAAGTTGTTTTCAGAAGCACGCTTAGCAAATCCTCTGCCTTTCAAATCTCCTGCATTTTTAAAAGGTCCCTCTTGTTGCTGTGAAATTGTTACAATGAAGCTCATTTTTCCATTGGCAGGGCAATAACTCTATACTGGTATTAGGCTTATTCATTCCACTGAGCAGATTTCCTATTAATATTACTGAAGCCATAGTCAAGATTTTGGTTTTTAACAAATATTTAGAAAACTAGTATGCAAATTTTTTTTCCCTCTGTATCACATATTTATAATATACCTTATTAAAAAAATCATATACATACTTTTCCTTTTTTCATTCCAGATCAGTGAACCAAATTCTGGCCTGTAGTTTTGTAACATTATGATACCATGAAGACTTTCACACAGGGAAAAAAAATTTGGAGCCATTTGACTTTACACATATATTTGTAGCTTATTGAAACAGCTTTGCCAATCCATTCCTAATTAACTTATCAAATACATACTAAGTCTATTTTGACATTTTGACAATGGCATTATTACAATATATGCATTAAACATATATACTTTATAGTATCATATCAGACTTACGGTAGGAATTAATTGTGAAATTGCAAAATATTTTCCAAAAGGATCATTATCTGTAAGTTTGCAAGACAGTTCAAATGGTATGAGCCTTGGGTTCTATGAATCTTATTAGTAAATCCTGGGCTTTGAAGCATTGTCCTGCATTTTTCAATTGGACTTGACTCGCTCAAGGTTTGAAAGTATCATCTTTTCTGCTAGCTGCAAAAATTGATGCTAAGGTTTAAAGAGCAGAACTCTAGGAAAGATGAAGAGGAAAGCAGAGATAGAAGCCAGTTGAATCCTTTTTTTCTGGATACAAACAAATATTGAAGGAGCTGTGTGAAACACCTCCAAACAAATGTATCTTAAGGTGTATTTCAGATTATCAAGTACTCCATTCTGTTATTACCTACGATGCTCTGAAAATGAAGAACTGGTGATGATGACAAGTACGTCCTGCGAATAAGCAGCTCTCTCAGAGCAGTGCCAAGATCTGAAAATGGCCAGATTGTGGAAGCTGCAGGCTGTCTGCTTTGTAGATGACAGGTATCCTGAAGAGAACAAAGTCAAAACTGCACCACATGTAGGCCAGAGATATGACATTGCTGGAGATATTGTGCACATTTTGTGACTCTGACAACTGCAGTGATAGCAGACTGGAGAACAGAAACTACAGATGTGTACGTGCATTTGTTTTGGGGAAAATTTTCAGCAATATTCACTTAATAAGGTGATAATTCAACTTACTGTAGAGGTTTCTCTTCTCCATTTTACAAATATCTCATGATTATATGTTTGCATAATTTTTCTTGCCAACTATATGGCACATAAATGTGAATTATTTCTCTATATATCTTTTTCAGTAAAACAAAAAAGTTTGAGTTTTGCAGGTTCAAAAAATAATCCCCCCAAAGGAAAAATATTAAATCTCTTTATAAACTGAAGGATAAAAAAATAATCTTTAAGACAGAAGGTATTTCTAGGTGAAACACCTTTTGAGAAATAGTTTTGTGAAAAAAAGTACTAGGAAGTGATAGGACAGTGTAATCAAAATGCTCCAGGTCCCTTGTGATCATACTGATTATACAGAGGGGATGATCAGCATCCAAGAATTAGCAGAGGAGGCTAAAGAGTAAAACACGGAGTTGTTATGCCTTGCTAATTTTGCATTATTTATTGTTGGGATCAAGAGAAAGATAATCATAAATGGGCATAACCCATTTTGAGTGACCTCCATTTTGCTGATGACATTAATCAGTAACAGAAATACAAGGTTTTGTTTAAAAAGGCAAAAAAATTGCACACCTGTTAATATTCCAGCAATACTTTTTTCTAAACTTCAAGTCTTTTTATTTATCTAGAAAATGATAGGTGCTGTAGTAGTGACATCAGGCATAAAGTGGCCTTAAGCAACAACTCTCCTTCAAAAACTTGAAATGCTTTTGGCTGCAGAAGCATGATCAACACTGACACAATAATAGCAATTTCCAGTACCTTTTCTCCTTTAGGGATATTTCTGAAATACCTCAATAGTGAGGAACTTTTCTAGAATGCCCTCCTCTTATCAGGAAAGTCCTTCTAATAAATTGAAAGAATTGTCACTGTTTTCTAGAAGTCTAAGGAGCAAAAGACAAACTGAACACATCAGAGGTGAAACGTGAACACAGTTAGATGGCAACTTCCACAACAGCTTCAAGCTAAAAAGAAAATAATAGGGAGGCTTACTGAAATCAGATAGAAGAGTAAGGAAAAAGCCTTCCTCATCACCAGGAAGATCAAAAATCCAAGCCCAGAATACCCAGTGACATGTGGTGTACAGTTTTGAGAGAAAGCAAGGTATAAGCACAGGCATTTTGGAAGCATTGCATGACTTTCTGTTTTCAACAGGATAAAAAGAGGTCGCCCCAGTGTGGATTTCATTTTTACTTCTGAATGTTGGTTGATCTCTCCTTACAATCTGAATAAGAACAGAGATTAAAAAATAACACTTCTAATATCACAAATAAAGGGTGATACTTACTAAGTGCATGTAATAAGAACTGTAGAATGAAATGGTTATTTTGCAATCTGAAATTGTCAACAGATTTTGGAGACTGTTTACTTAAGTAATCAATAGCAAACCAAACATTACCATGACAACTATCATATTAGAGATGCAGTAATTTGTATAATCTTTGAGTTAAGTGGAGTTTTTAATAGTCATTTCATATAAAAGTCTCTTCACTATTTTGTCCTCTGTAAAAAATACCTTAAAACAAGAAGTGAAAGCATTAATTCCATTAATTTTTTACGCAATTAACACTGCCATCTTGCTAGGGTCTATGTCTACAAACTCATGTCTACAAACCAAATTCTGATGCTTACCTAATCTTTGGGTTGAAGAGTCAGAATTGAGTTGGACATGGCAGTAGTCCCAGAGTCCTAGACCACTGGCAGGGAAGTTTAGCCACACGATCCTGTCATGAAACCTAAGCTCGGGGTGGTCCTGTGGAACACTCTGATCTTGTGAGAGGTTTCAAGGCAAGCACACTGGGACTTACACGGTGTGAGTGAGACTGAGGCCATCCTGGCCCTTTTGAAGGTGGGCTCATCCCATCCTCTATACCACAGAATTTCAGAAGAGTTTGGGTTGGAAGAGACCTTAGAGACCATTCAGTTCCAACTCCCCTGTCGTGGGCAGGGACACCTTCCACTAGACCAGGCTGCTCAGAGCTCTATCCAACCTGGCCTTAACCACCTCCAGGAATGGGGCAGCCAAAATTTCTCTGGACAACCTGGGGTCCTTATGTGGGTCAATATATATCTTTAACACTCTTAACACCACTGTCCTTGGAGATACACCCAGCCACAAGCACGTACACCACCTGCTTGGTTCAGGTTTCAGCTTCTAGTAAACAAGAGTAAGATCCTCAGGCCTTAGGGGCATGGGGGGACAACTTTCGTTCCCTTATACATAAACTATAAGAGGAATGCACAACTTGAAAAAAAACCAAAAACAAACAGAATGGATAACGTGCAAGTTAAAAGCCATTCATGAAGAATCTGTGGATGATTTATACTGGGATTCTATCTGTGCCCCACCTAGACCAGCAGGAGAACTGTAGTTGGTACACAAAGGAAAGAGAAACAGTTCTGAGAATTATGCAAGTGTAACAAAGAAAAAGAGAAAAATTACAGGGTTCAAAACTCCCATTTTAATAAGAATGTGCAAAGTTCTGGAAACCGATTTGGGCTTTTGGCAGGGGAGTCAGCAGGACGAATTTAAATGTTAATTTTGATCTGTAGCGCAGAATGCATTTGGTAATAAAGGTTAGATACAATGTTTTGTAGCAACTATCCTATCAAATGGTGGGAATTATATCCTAATTAGTTTACAACCCTGTAGCTAGTCCATCTTCCAAACAATTAGCTGAGAGATTTTCTTCGCCTAGCATTTGATATGACCACAATAATTTCTATCTTCTCTTCCTCCCACCCCCTTCATTTCTTTCCCTGTTTGCAGCTTAAGAACAAAACCTAAAGGGTAAAAACATCCAGAGTACTTAAATGACATTAAAGAACACAACTTACCAAATAGTAGCCTTTTTCTGCAAGCCAAGTTAGCACTATTATTGCTCAGATTACAGCATCTGTGATTGATGCATATTAAACAAGTACAGTTTGTGGAGCTATCAGTTAAATTTTATAGTGCCAATAATGGGAAAAATCTGATTCAGTTCTTTGTGTGGGTCTGAGAGACATGAAGAACAGCATAATATTTTTTAAGATCAAATAATCTCTTCCATTGTTCTATCATCAATTGTCCAGTGGTATTTCAAATTCACAGAGTCTGAATTTTAATGGTATTGTACTGTGTTATACAACAGCTTTTGGGCATTATTTACAGAGAGAAACATTTCTGCAAACAAGTATAAGACATTGCAAAATAAACATTCAGAAGCAATTGCTTTAGGCTGAAATCTGACACAGGGAAATAAACTTATCCAGGGTAAAACAAATTCAGTAGGCATTTTACTCAGGATAAATCTGGCCTTCTATTTTAAGATCAGAGCAAGAGTTACTTTAACTTAAAAATTAAATACAGCTCTTGACAGGATAATCCAAGTGAGAATACAGATGCTTTGTGATGACCTCTTTTGCCAAAACATACTCAGGAGAGAATGGGCACTACCTGTGATGTGCCAGCTGCTGATGCTGTAAGCAAAGACTAAGTACAAAGCAGCCGTAACCTTCCAGAGTCAAGGTCACAATTTAATTTGTGTTCAGAACTGACTGGCATCATCATAAGTACACACTCTCAAATCAAGTGTTTTAAAAATACATTGTTCTGATCAAGAGAAAAAGTAGTTAGAAGAGAATTAACAAAACCATGGCAAGAGAATGTCTTTTAAAGCTAATGATAATTATTCAAATATATTTTGGGACAGAGATAAAAAAAAAAAAACCTTGGTCACAATTGCTGATGTAATTCTGTAATTACAAGTTCTTCATCTTCACTAGGAGACTTTTCCTGATATATCCCTGAGGTATCATTTGCAGTTTTATTCCATGAAATCCCATTAGCAACACAACCAGCCCGCGATCAAAGTACGTTCTTACTGGGTACAAACCATGTCAGTGAGTCAGGCTTGGCTATAAAACAGAAATTCCAAATTTAAACCAGTCCTCCTGCATGCTGGCTATTGCCAACAATTACACCAAAACATTTGTGACCACAGTTGATTTTGAAATAAAGAACAAACAGCTTGTGGGTTCTCTAATTAACGGACTGATTTTGTGTTGATTCACTAATATTTACAGTCCAACTCATTGTGCAACTCTTAGCTCCAAAAAGTTCTTGAGAAAATAATTCCTTCACCTTTACTTTATTTTAGTGACCTCTCTCTTGAAAAGATAAGTGAGCCAATAGAGTTAATATCTTGACAGATGGGTACTTTCATTTTCCCTTGTGTTAGAACAAACTTTTGGATTCCTTGATTCATTTTTTATACTCTTTGCAAACTATTACAGGTTATAAATGGCCAATAAATTCACAACTCCAACTACACGATACACTGTAGCAGCTTCCTTGAAGTTCTGCAATCTACAATGTCAATAACGTCTAAATTAAGGTGTTTAATCTGATTAGGGGCAGATTAAGAAAACACTGACATGACAGAATTAGTCTAGACTCTTAATTATCCATAGATTATGGCATTTGTCTTTCCAAATTAGAATTACAAGTGAAAGTGAATATATTAAGGAAACAGGTAAGTACCATGCAAAGCAAAGTTGCACTGCACAGTTATCACCTCTGAGTATCCTTCTTTGACAGTAAAATAATGCTACTGGCACAGTCAAATCACTGCTAACCAGAGCGAAGGCACATATGATTAAACTAGGAATTTAAACAGAGCTTGGAGGAGGAAACAGCACACGAGCCTTATCAGCAGTGAGGTGACTCTAAGAAGCAATTATGACAGGAATATGAGGTTTATCACCACTTTTTCTCTATTTCTCTCTGCTTCTTCAAGGGCCTATTATGCTTTTTCCTACTCACCCTACCTCCCCAGGAGAAATGAAAGCATTATGAGGGAAGTTCAGATCTTAGGTTGTTATTTTTGCCATTCTTCAAACCTAGCACAGATTATCACATACCTCCTTCTCAGGTGCAAACCCGGTCAGAAGATGCTGTGTCTTAAGGAGGAGGCAATCCCAGAAAACTGAACATTTAAAGTGAAAGAATCACATGCTATACATAAGGCTTGTTAAACTGGAGCTCAGATTATCTTCCAAGTAGCAAAAGGGTCGTATTTATATATTCCATAGTGTAAAATTAGGTGAAAGCCTGAAGAGAATTATTCATCTGTAAGGGGAAAATTCTTATTCCTATTCTACTAACCTAAGTCAGAACCATAAGGATTACAACAGTACAACGTTTTCTTACTTAAACTAGTGAAAAATACAAAGTTATGCCATTTAACAAAATGAAACTATCAATATGAGTCATGCTGTGGAGATAAAAGAGTCTGTAACTAATTCTGCTCCTGCTTGGCCCAAGCATGCTCTCTTTTTTTTTGGCCGTGTATAAATGTGCACTGGCAAGTGCTCATCTTTTGCAGACTGAAAATCAAAAAGACAATTTCTACCCTGAATAAAAATAAATCTTATATTCTATTCCAGATTTGACAGCCATCCCAATAAAGAGACATAAAAAAACTGGGAGTTGTTTAAGCCACATCCCACAAATAATCTTGCATGCTCAAATGTCAAGCTCTATTTTACATGAGTCATTGACTATCTGGATTTCTTTGGTAATGTTTTTCTCTAGTAGGATTTGTATCCCAAGTCCATGCACTTTGTCTTCTGCTACATGGGAAACCTTCACCCTCTCATGCAAACTCTAGGAGAAAAACTATTAAAAAAAAAAACAAACAAACAAAACAAACAAAAAACCAACTGAAAAACTCTATACAAAGATTGTGAAGTAGTCAATTTGAGAAAATAATCTCATTTGCAATTACTGACACATGGTAGGTGCATGCTTAGTTGGATACCAGATACCCCAGTGACACCATTCATACTCAAAGCTGGAAGACATCCATTTTTCCTCAAATACATGTGAAATGCAGAATCCAAGTTTGCAATATTTTACACTTCCCTCTTCCCTGAGTCTCTTATCTAGTCTGATCCTTCTTGCCACCTTGATATTGGCAAGACACCTCTAGTCTGAGTGCTTCAGGCACTGAAAAACTTGAGCTAACATGAAGTCAGTTCTCCCATTCCTTGATGTGGTTACACAGTGATACAGGAGTGGGAGGGCTTAGCATCAGATTGTCCCCTTTTGTGACCATTATTTGGTGCAATTTGTAACAGTGGCTATGACATGGTCAAAGCTGGTGTGTAGTCAGACAGATAATTAGGCAATTTCATGTGAAGCCCATATTCCCCTCTTTTGCTGCTCCTGAAGGAACACGGGCATAGCAGAAAATGTAGGCTCATATTTTCCGTGCTTTTTGAATATAATCATTGGCAACATTTAAAATCTGTGACTATTTCTAGCTCGTCAGTAAAGCTTAAAAAAATGATATAGCCACCTCAGGAGAATGCCTTTATTATGCTATCTCCTGAACCAAGCAGTTTCAGCTCATTGGGATTCAGGCAATTAAATGCTCGAGCAACCCCTGCGAGTCTAGACGGGAACGCCTGGATACACAATCGAGTACAAAGTGAGCCAGGCAAATGCCGTTCCAGCTTCTGCTCCTTGCCATCTGATAGTCAGTTTGGTCATTCTTTACTGCCCGCTGGAGAGAGTTGCTATTAGAGAGGGAACACTGATGAATCATCTTTACGTCTGGCAGTGCTGTTGAAATAGATCAGACACATCGTCGTTTTTTTGCTTCAGCAAACTTAATCCACAGCTCTGGAAGATACTGCTGAAGTTACGCTGGCATAAGACAAAGCTTTTGGGTTCTCCAATGAGTTGGCATCTGTGAATTATTTGCCACAGAAGGATGCATCTTGGCAGCATCGCTTGATCTGAACTTTGAAGAGCAAGGCTGAGAGTACACTTTCACAAGGTAGCGGCACTTGTCCTTTAAAGGTTGAGATGTGATTCTAAGGCAGAACAGAGAAAAAGAGAACATGATAATTTTACAAATGAGATTTTTTCAGTAAACTTGTAATTTTCAGATGTTTCAAAGTATAACTATTTTTCCCCAGTGAAAATCATGAAACGTACCACCATAAACAAACATTTCTAGAAAATTCTTACAAAGGGTGTTGCATCATTTAAGAATCTTAAATATAAATTCCTTAAGCTGGGTTACCAAAGCTCATATTTAGGCACTTTTTGCCTTGAAATGTGATGAACAACCAGCCTCTCCACATAATTTGCTGTAAGTGCCTTGCACCACAGGCACCTAATTACAGCCTAGGGTTCTCCTTAGGTTACTTCTTTAGCAAGCCTTGGCCTTTATCCTTTCCTGCAGGTGAGAAACCCTGTCCTTGTCTACATTAGCTTGGAAACATTCACCCTTTATCCTCCCATTTTTCCTTCCAAGATTAATACATACACGTGCCACTAGGTAAAGTAAATTGTCTTTTTTAAAATACATATATATATATATATATATATGCAGTAGCAAAGTAATATATATCACATATATATTATTAATACTAGGTATCGCTAGGATTGCGTGCACACCACAGCAGAATGTTTCAAGACAAAGCTTCCTTGTCTCAGAGAGATTGTTAGAGTTTTTTAAGGAAATTGCAAAATATTCTTTCCCATATCCCAGTCTTCCCAACCAGCAACCTGGAGACACATGTAAAAATGGACAAATTCAGCCTCTGTGACCAGCTGTTCTGGTGGTGATTAACAAGTGCTTGCTGATCTAACATTCATGAATGTAGGAGTCCTGATCTGTGTTTGCTGTTATTTGCTCTAAAATAATAGAAATAGAAGTTAAATAGAAAGAACTAATTAATGTGAAAAGGCTAAATTTCTTCTTTTTGCCAGGGACTGTAAAATTATAGCCTAGGAAGAATTGTTTAGGTAAAATGGCATTAAATTGATCCTTCTGATCCTTATGCTGAGTCACTCAGTCAGATCTGGCAGACTAAAACATACAAATTTACTAAGACAACAGATAAATGTAGATCCCCAAAGTTCAACAGTTGTCCTTATGCTTTTTGAACTCATTTGTATGCAAACACCCACGAAAAAATGTATAACAATGTTCATCACAATTTATGCTTAGCAAAAAGACCCTACCATATTCACTTGTTTTAATCTTATTTTCCAAAAATTTCAACAGATGTCCCCTACTTCCTGTATAACATTTAGGAATTGAAACCTAAATTTCCCCCATTAATTAATTTTTAGGCCATACCTCTATTTCGGCCACTTATTTTTCATGATAAATAATCCTAGTCTTTTTAATCTTTTGTCAAATGAAGCCATATTTACCTTCCTGTTCTCCACACGTTGTTTTGAGCTCTAATGCTCCTTTTCTGAGATGGGCTAAGTGCAATATCACAGCATTCAAACTCTTGTTGTACTAGAAATACACAGAGTGGTGTAAATTGAGCAAAATTTCTCAAAAAACTAAGATCTTCACAGTAACACAGGTCTCTCCTGCATGACAGCTTGGTTAGAGTTCATCAAGGCTGCAAATACATGCATACGTATAAAGAAACATACACAAAATTGGGAATATCTACTGCCTGACCCTGTGTTATCTACTTGTTCAGCACACAAAGCGCCGTTGCAGCCTGCTTGCTATCACCGTGTTTAACTTGCCAATTCATCCCTTTCTCCAAGGTGAAAATATGCTTGCATATTCAGCACTCTAAGTCCTCGAACAGAGGACCTGGACCCTCATCGGTAATGAATTTCCATTATAAAACCTAGCCTCCTAATGATTTATCATCCAACAAAGACACCTCCTAATGATAATTTCCTGTTTTTCAGGAAGCCCTGTGTTTCAGGGCTAATTTACATAACTAGGTAAATGACACCGACTGTATCACCTGTGTCTGTCACATAGCGGGAAAAATCACTTCCACTTACAAAAAACCTATTGACTTTCATTTGCTGCATCATATTTATTCATGGATCTGCTAATTAATTCTCTTTATTTTACAGCTCCTACCAATTTTACTCTCATGGAAACCTGATTTACTTGTTTATATTAACTAGGATTGCTCTGGAGTTCTTTTTAGAAGTTTCTGTCATACTTAGCACTTTCTTCCCTTGGGTACTGAGGATGACACAAAGAATATATTGCAAACCACAGTTAGCAGTTCACCAGATTCATATTCATGGGTGAATGGCATCTGGCCCTGGCAATTTATTCCTATTCATTTTTTAAATTTGTTTTAAAACCTTTTTAGTGAGGTTTCATCTCAAGACAGTTCCTGTCCCCCTCCCCTGTAATGAGAGGTTCCTTCTGCTGTGGAGCTCCTGATCTGTGACAAAAGCTGCCTTGAGCTGTGACAAATATATTATCTATACATGAAGCAGAGGTTTCCAACTCAGCAGCAGCTGGGGGCTGCTGTCTTCCTGAGGCTACCTGTTGGGCAAAATCCTGGCTTTGTGCTGGGTTGATCCTGGCCAGCAGCTAAGCCTGGAGTCACTCACTTGCTCCCACAACCCCAGTGCGATGGGGGAAAGAATCAAAGAACGAATGATGAAAACTCGTAGGTTGAGATAAAGACAGTTTTGTGAGTAAAAAAACCACAGAGGCTGCTATGCAGAAAATTAACTCCATCCCATCTGGCCATGGTAGAGTTTTGTAAAAGACAGCAACCCTCAGGTGCTGAAGAAGTCAGGGACTGCCCTGTGTGGCTCCAAAATCGACCTACCACAGGATAAAGCACAGGGGGTGGTATCTCAAGGAAAACTTGGTAAGGAAAGGCAGAACACAGGAGACAAAGGGAACAAAAAAAGATGTGAGAAGAGGATGAGGAAGTGCTTCAGATGCTGGAGTAGAACATCCTCTGCAGCCCCTGGAGAAATCATGCTGGAATACAGAGATATTCACACTGCAGCCGATGGGAGACACCATGCTAGAGTGATGGATATTTCCTGAAGAAACTGGGGCCCATGAAGAGCCCCCACTGGAGCAGGTTTATCCTTAAAGACTGCAGCCCATGGGAAGGGCCCATGCTGGAGCAGGGGAGAGGTGATGTTAAGAGAAAGAAACAGCAGAAAGGAGCTGTTATGGATTGAGCACAACCCTCCAACCTCCCACAGTTCTAGGAAGGAGGAAGAGATAGAGTGGGGAATGAAGGAGTGAAGTTGAGCCTGGGAGAAAGGGATGGGGTGAAGGAAATATGCTTTAGCTTTTGTCTTTCTTTCTCACAATCCAATTCTAGTTTAATTAGAAATAAATTAATTTTTAACATTAACTAACTTCGTCATAAATTAATTAATGCCATGTCTGTTTTGCCTATATCAGTAATTAGCAAGAGATCTCCCTGTGTTTACCTAAGCATATGAACTTTTCTCTTTCTCTTTTCTCCCCCTGTTCTTCTGAGCAGGGAGACTGAGAGAGAAGTTGGGTGGGTGCCTGGCAGCCAACCAAGATCAACTCACCCCTTGTGAAGATATTCCAGCGTGAAGAAAGTTCATCAATTCTTCCCCAAATGGCTAAAGCCAGGGATGACTTTTGAGAAGACTTGAGTCACAATGGTTTATCCAGAATCCTCCAAGATATTCCAGCAGGTTTAGGATTAATTTGGTTATTTCCTCCTTCCTTTAACCATCTTCATTATCACCCAGGCACAGAGTTGCATAACCAAGAGCCATGTGCCATGAGGCTGAATGAGCTGCAGACAGGCGGGGCAGAGCTGCTGGCTGGACTATAAACCCCAGCCACAATCAGACTGAGAACTGCACTGGGAATGATGGCTCACAAATCACCTGGAAAGAAAATTGCACACGAAACATCACCTGAGCACACTCTTCATTGTCCCTGTTGGGCAGTGAGACCTGGAGCTGTGTCAATGAGTCCTCATCCCTCACAGCAGGCACAGCTCTCAGTGACTGTGACTGAAAGCAAGCCTGCTATTGATGGTGCATAAGCAGGCAGCCCCCAGACAAGAAAACTGTGACTATCTCCTTCTCCCATTTTGTTTTCCTCACTAACTACGAGAGCACAGAAAGAAAAGAATTTGTATAGTCCTCCTCCGCTTAGCTTGCCTGGCCTTAAAAGTGTGGAGGACCCAGAAGCACAAGTTCCTAAAGCTGCAGGTGAAGGTGCTGACACGGGCCTGGGTGTTGGGCTGGATGGGGAAGGCCTCCAAAGGACATTGTGGCCAAAACTGCTTCCCACTGTCACTGGGGTGTGGTGGCTTGAAGAAGGAAAAAAATGATATCCCATGGTTAGCTTCACAAACTGGAATCACAAACTGGGCTTGCTCCCACGGACAACAGGAGTGAGCAGCAGGAGCTCTGAGCCCCTACCTTGCACAGAGACAATGCAAACATTTGTTCTGGTGACAGCAGCTCTTTTCTCCTCTATGGGAACTCAGGCAGAGGAGAAGCCGGTGTTATTTCCAAAAGCAAAGGGGACAAGCATGTAATCAGCAGCAAGGTACAAACTTCCACCACTTGTTGTGTTCAGTTTCATATTCTCATCCCACACATCTGCTGACTGACAAGATCTAGCTTTTTATTCTGACCCTTTAGTCATTCATAACTCCCTTAAGAAAAAAAAAAAAAAAAGAAAAAAGAAAAAAAAATACCCAGCAAACAACACAATCAGAATCCAAGCACTATTGCAGCAAATAAGAAATTTAATACATTTCTTACACAGCTATTGTTGACCTTCTCCCCTTGTAGCAGGGAAAAATCCAGCTTTCAAAATTGTGATGAATATGTTGCCAATATAATGATCTTCTAACATGCAAAAAAGAGGCCAGGAAATGATTTAAAATGCCATAAACTTCCTCAGAACAGGTTTCCTGCTGATATGCCTTTCTCCCCGAAGTGCTCCCCATGCTCTTTCTGAAATATTCATTGCCCTAATGATTTCTTCAGGCACTGCTCCTGTACATAAAAATTAGTTCCTCCTATCAAGAAAGAAGTAATTCCAAGGGAACTGTTATGGGAGAAATCCACAGGATCCAGAAATGTATGCAAAAAATGTTTGCTTTTCTTCCTTTGCACCTAAGGAGTTGATTTTAACCTTCTTTTTCAGAAGTGGCACTGTTGCTGTTATCCATGTGTTTACAAGTAGAAAAACATATTTCTAATTTCTTCTTTTTTTTTTTTTTTCCTCAGAGCTGTTATACATCTCTATTTTACCCATGATCTGTGTTATTTCATGAACTTGTATTGTGCCCATGCAACAGTGCAGGGCTAGATGCACTAGGATTCACAGGATCATCCATTCTCTAGACACTTCTGCAACTCTCAAAGCAATTAAAAACATGTTTCATCTGTCACTTAAAGTGCACCCTTTTTTCCCCCCACAACATTTGCTTGCAAGTTCATTGTGGTTTTAGGAAGTAATTCCTTAACTCCTGACACCTCTAACACGTGGCAGCTGTTTTGTAGTGCAGCTTGCTAAAAAAGAGAATATTTTAATAACTCAAGAAATGAAAACCTAAGAGTAAAAGTGCCCAGTCTTGCCCGCCTGTTCTGCAAGGAGGTTCGGTGCTGCAAGAGGGCGAACCACGGCTCAAGAGCTCCATGTTCAGCTGTGCACCTTGAAGACTGATTCTACAGCTGAAACCTTTCAGTTAAGGAGGGTTTCTACTCTTGTGTGAAGCTGTTCAGACTTCTGCCCACTAAATTTAATGAAATGAAAACAAATAGGTGGCCTTCATTAAGATCTGGTCCAAGCAATGACGCACCCATTCGTGGGATTCGCTCATTCGTGGGATGAACTGAGTGCAGGAGAAAGCATGAAGAGCATGAGAATCGTACCTGTCAGGATGGATCTGAACTGCCAGTTAGTGCTGAAGAGCATGATTACACCCACCCAGGAGAGAAAAAGTTGAGACCTAAAGGAGAGCCACAAACGCAGATCTCACTCAGAAATGTTTTTCAGTGGTACAGTAACCAAGTCAGGAATTAACCTGCTCCATGCATTCCACAAAGGCCTCAAACAGCTCATGGTGGAAAGAATACATGGCAGCTCCCAAGCAGGCACATTTAAATATTCTTGTCTTCCATATGTTTAGCAAAACAAGGGAATGGATAGTCACCAGTTCCCACAATTCCTCCAGGGTTATGCTGTACCATTAGTAATCTTTTAAGCATCTATTAAAAATCCACAGATCACAGAAACTTCATACAGGACCGGGGACCTCACTTAGTTAATCTTAATTATTAGAAATAGGAAGAATAAATGAAAGCTAAAAAAACCACTGATTTAATCTCAAATCATGACAGCATATGCAAAATAAACTGATAAGATTATGAACAAAAATAACAGGCAAGTAAAAACTAAAAAACACCCAAATCCTGGAAATGGCTAACACACTTCTCCACCCCAGACAGGGCAGATTAATGCCATTAAAATTTTAATTAATTAAGACCTCTAATTCCCACTGAAATTACGGATATTTAATATTTGATCAATCTTTGTGTTTGATAAATGTTGGCTACAAATTAATCCATTAGTTTGAAGATATATTTCACTTTTTTTTTTTTGCTATAGTAACATAAAGTTAATTTTAAGCATTTAATTTTAGAAGAAAATAAGCAAGTTCACAGCCCTAGGTAAAAAAAACCAGAACAAATCAGAAACTAAATCTGTACCTAACAAGAAAGAAAGAAAAAGATGTATATGTCATATAGTAGGAAAAGAAAAAAAAATATCTGGTGATAAAATAAGCATTATCAACCATAGAAAAATCAGAAGTAGTGGTAAATAAATATACAGCTGACAATTGGAATCATACCTGATACAAAGTAAGAGGATGTTTCCACACGAAATAAAGTGTTAAGGCAAGAACAGAAAGTTTAATAAAGGGATGGGAAAGAAAAAAAAATTATTAACATAATGAGAGAATATGATACAGTATCAGAAACTATAACCTTTTAAAAATATTATGTTTTAACCTGGCTGGAATGGATGTTTTCAAAAAAATAGCTGGAGAGCTCATCCCTGCAAACAAGGACCTTGGCTTGAATCAAGGATCTGAATCAATCTGAGAAAGTGCTAAAGGATATTAAAAGTCAGGATCAAATTGTGCTAGTAGAAAAGGTTCCTAATAAGGAGATTGTTGAGGGTACTACACAAACACTGCCTTGATTCAAACTTTATGCACAAATAAAAGTCAGTTCACTCAAGATTCTATGGCATCAAAACCAGAAGGTTTAATGGTAGTTGTGAGATGTGGGTCTTATTAAAAAGTACAGGACTGTTATATCTTTCTAGACACGATCACATGCCTAGTTTACATGGCAACGGAATATACCAACATTTAAAAAAAATATTTGCCTTGTTTTACTTCCATCTTGGCAAGATTTTTAACAAAAAATTAACATGGCACAATAGGTGGAATGAGTCGAATAACTGGCAGATCTCTAAAAATAATAATTGATTACAGAGTGTAAATGTATTACTAGCAAAGCCCAGTAAGGATAAATCTACCATCCAAAATTGCTGAGTAATTTTATCTGCAGTCTGTTTGATGCCTAGTGATGTCTTTAGATAGCCTGAAGGTTACAGTGTAGTAAGTGACAATCAAAAAAAAAGATACGCTACAGAAAGGTATAAATTAACTGACTGGGATGTTGTTGAAGCAACATTGTGTATTAATACGGCAAAGTACAAGAAAATTCACTTGGTAGTAAGGAATGAAGATTTTATCCTGCAGGGCAGCAGAGTTTGCTGCAGAAAATATAAGTCAAAGAAAGGCTACTGAGTCTTTGTAGGGAGCAACTTGGACATGAGCTCTGATGTCAGTGATGCAGGTAAATGGAGTAGTTATTGGTTGATTCGGAATTCGCCAGCAAACAGCACATATGTATTTTTTGGGGACTGCCTAATGCAAGCATGTTTGGAAATCTCACAGCATACCAATGTTTATAAGCGGGGCTTGTATCTTTGCAATCTGTAGAAAAACTTCACATTTCAGCCATGGGGTTACTCTGCATCTTTTTTTACTATGCAGAGTGTGCTCCCCCAGTGAGTACCTCAGATTTCTGTACTTGGGGTAGCTGTTGTGGCTTCCTGAATGCATCCTATGACCCACTTCCACACGATGGCTGGAACCCTCCATTTAGAATTGGCTGACACATGCCTGGAAATCCTGGCCAAAAGAACAAGTTCTCGAAATTGACAGGACAAGACGTCCAGGTGCAAAGAGAATATATAACTGGAGAAACAAAATGAAAATCAATATCTAGCTTCCTTGCACCCAATAAGCTGTGGACCTGGGAGGCATAAAAAGTGAAACAAAATTAGGAACGTTTTTTTGCCTCTGGGGACAAGGTGTCTACAGGTGGTAGAAGGATAACGTGTACCACCACTTGGTGCTTGTGCTTTAAGGAGAGATTTTAGTAGAGTTATAAGAAGATCCCCAAAATAACTCAGAGAATCACACCATAAATTCAATCTGTTTTGTTTTATACGGAGAAAAATAACGTTAAAACTTTCCAGAGTATGGTAAGTAGTGTACTTATACTTTAAAGTAACCTGAAAATCTGCAGTATCAGAAATCACTCACAGTACATGAGCTGAAGAAGCTAAAAATTTAGTAAATTCAGCATCCAAATAAGGAGCAGTTTCCTTGTATTGAGAGCTAATAATTTAGCCTGGAAGACAGCAGACTCACTCTTGCTTGGAGTATTTAAAATAAGATTCAGTATACTTTAATGTATCTTTTGAAGATGGCTGTGTGGTATGTGTATAAGGAAGCTCAGAGTGCTGACAACTTTATTGGATTAAATAATTCAACTAGCATGTAATATGAACCATGCAGTATCACAGGACCAAACTCAGAACTTTGCCGATAAAAAGCTGTGCTTTCAGTAATGACTTCTTTGTTGTGTTCTTAATATTTTAAGCATCCTGTGACGGAAGGGAATCTAAGCCTACCCTGAATTTAGAGGTAAAGGCACACTTCAATTACCCCAGTAGATCTGGCAGCACTGAGGGTTGTTAACCATTCTCATTTTCATGACCATCATATTGCAAAATCAAAGCCCCTCATAGCTGACAAGTTAAAAGAGTGACTGGTAATAAACCGTGGCGTTGCTCAAAATGATGAGCTGGTTCTTCCACTGCAATAAATCAACATTATTTCCTTGGAAAAGGAAGCCTTAGATTTATGCCAGGTAAGGGTCTGACCAGCATGCAGTGTTTTGAAATCTGGAGAACCCATTTTTCTTGGTTGCAATCTGCCGCGTTCGTCATAAAAACACAGTAAAACATTCAGAAAGGTTACTTAATACATTGTCAAAGTAAATGCATCTCTGTAAATCAGTCAGCATGGCTAAGTCTCTGGTGATACTAGTGTTGCTAAGGTAACTACTAATTTCCACCCTAGAGTAAATATTACATAAAGCTGACAGCTTATTCAATTTTATATGTTAGACTTGGGGGCAGAGCATGTCTTTTATTTCCTCCTGTGATATTGACCCTGCTTCACTTGTGCACCCTCTTGGCTGCTTAAAATCCTTTATCCTTTAACCTTTATCACCTGCCAAAAAAAGTATCAAGGTAACGGCCAGCAAATCTGATCCCTCTGGTCTTCTACTTTCTCACATGCTTTGCTCTTTATTTCATGTCAGGTTATGAGTCAAATTTCTTGACTTGCACACTGAAGCTTAGAAACAGCATCTCTAAAATACCACGTAGCTGGTTTCTAAATAAAGACATACAGCTGCTATCAACCCAGTTTTCCCCACTTAATCTGAATCTCTGATAAGCAAACCCACTTGTCTTTCCCTTTTACACTTGTTGGAGTCTTTGGTGGGCAGCTGTTAGCATCTTGTTGAACAAACACACAGCAGTACTTGTGTGCTTATAGCAACACCTCTAAAGATATTGTTTCAAGTGCAAACTGATTGGAGGCAATGGCATCTTAAACTCTTCCTTCCCCTCTCTCAGGGTGCACTTTTCTTTCTGCTAGGCTGGCACAAGCATTTGCTACTCTGTGCTACAGCTCTGATTAGGATTCTCTCTTAAAAATGAAAAAAGCCTTCCCTGGCTGCCTTTTTTATTAGCCCAAATCAATTCCCTGATTGGGTTGAAAGAAAGCCCTATAAACAGGCATCCTAAACATAACTGAGGATGTTTGTCTGCATGGCAACACGAAAGTGGGGATGTAAGAGGAGAAGGGTGAGGAAAATGAAATCTAGAATTTCAGTTTTACTACACTCTTACTTAGGCATCCCAAACCCACAGTACATATTTTTGAATTCTACATTTACCATTTCCTTCCTCACTTAAGAAGAAGCTGGACTGCAGCTTTCATATTTAGGTCTTGCCTCAGCTTTTGATTACACGTTCTGAATACACCCAGAACACACACTCAGAATTTGCTATTCCGATATAATGCACCTGTAACTAAAGTCAAACATGTCCTTTGAATTTCATGGAGTGACACCGTTTTACACCAGCAGGGAAACTAACTTAAGAAGATGCAACTGAACAGGGCAACCACCACCTGCACACCTGTCAGGCCTGTTCAAAGAAATGCTGAATAGCCACTGGCCTGTAGCTGCTACGTGAAATTACTTTTGAATAGAATCAGTTTATAAGAGGTTTAATCTCACTTGGAAATGCAGTGCAAAGGAAAAAAAAAATCAAGCCTGAGCTCACAGTAAAAACCTTTCCTGTCTTTTGCAAAAAATAAGTTTACTTTATGAAATACCTGCAAATTTTCACAAACTATGAGTAATAGGAAAAAAAAAACTTATTTTTTTGTTTCTATTAGTGGAAAATGAAGTAAATCTAGATAATTTTCCAGCTATGGAAATAAGCTGGTCTAAATTCTTGAATTTCATACCTTTAACACGGCTGCATGAAAGAAGGCTTGAACTAGTTATTTATAAGCTCACATCTATACATTCATCACATTTATGCTGCTTATTTTGAGAACAAAAGAACATAGGACATGTACTAAAAGATATGGCTTTGACAGCTTGCCAGATGTCTTGTTTTCCTCTGAAACAGGGAGCTAATCACTGCCTCACACTGAAGATGCAATCCTATAAACATTAAACTGCAACAGTGGCAACGTGGGACTGAAAAACTTTTCCACAAGCTTCAGAAAATGTTTAAGTTCTATATCAAAAATTATTGCTTTTGGGAGAGACAGATCCCCATCCCGGCCTCAGTGATTGAATGCAACATCTTTATATTTGTGAGGAAATATCATGGACTCTCTCAAGGAAAACAGCCAAGCAAACTGCCTTTAGTTTGCTTATCGGTCCAGAGCGGCTGAGGTCTAGGAATCAATTAAGGATTCCAGAAAGCTCCCGGGAGGAGCGAGGGCTGTGTGTATTTATTTGCACAACCCCGCTGCACTCCTGGGCTTTTTGTCTGAATGGTTGTTTTCTATGCCTGTTTAGTCTTTGAAATCTAAACCAATAACAGAGATGATTTTATTAAGCGGACAGATGCCCTTAACAAACCAGACTGGAATCATCATTGCCTTTGACGTAAATTTATGGAGCAGTTGTCAGATGGTAATGACTTTCAGTCATCACCATGTCTGAATCTGAGGCTGTGAATTGGGTAATAATAGACTTGGTGTTGCATTACCAGTTTCCTGAACCATGTAGTGCCCTGCCTACATCTTGGAAAGAATAGATCTCAATGTTCCTAACAAAATGTTAGAAAATTAAGATTCTCTCTTCAATGTCCATCTAACATGCACAGACTGAAGGATCAATTAAGAAGATTCCTGCAGTCATGCTTGACTTTTAAAGAGAGACTTTCACCATAAATTCTCCTTCTTTGGTAATTTTTGTGATTTTCACAGCTAAAACATCCTTTTGGAACAAATCAAAACTAAAAAAGCCCCAAAGTTTAGACCAGTGATTTTCATCTCTGCAAAGTGAGTAGAATCAAGGTCAAAAAAATGTCCTTTATGAATTCCTTAGGCTTAAGGCCATACTGTCAGAACGAAAATGTACGGAGATGTTTGCATCTTGTGCTGATTTTTCTCAAAAATTATTCAAAGGAATAGATTTTTATTCCTTGAAGGAAAGAAATGAAAAAGAACATATTTACCTCTAAGTTAATTTTATAGTGCAAGTTAGGGTATGTACAGCCAATTATTTTATGCAAGATTGACTTATAATACTTGTTTATTGGAACAAACAAGACATTATTAATATAACATCTTTTAATTAACCTATTTTTCAAGAGCACCTTGGTATTCATGTCTCAAGACACACCTTAGAGAGTGATGCTGAGGGACAAATGACCATAAATACCAAAATCACAATGATCCTCAGGGAGTATGTCACAGCATGAAACAAAATTATCAGAATATTTATAAATACATCCTAAATTCTTTGAAATTATTAAATCTTTTCTCTTTCCTTAGGATGACCATAGTTTTGCTAACAATTGAAACAGGTTTTTAAACTCTTTCTTACACCAGTCTATGACAAGAAAATCTGCATTAATGATATGAGTACCATATAGAAGATCAGCATTAAGCTAGTTAAAAGATTAATGTGCATGAAAAGGTCAAAACTAAAATAGAGTTAGTCAAATGTAAGAAAGTGGCTATATCTGATCTAAGTCAGTATGACTACATATTGGTTAACTATTATAGAGAACAAGAGTGGCTCCATTTTATCTCTAGGGATAACTGCAACCCTTAAAAGAAAGTATTTGGAAACACTTTCTAGTGTTTCAGGACAGAAGATTTGAGAAGCTTCTACCATGGGAGTTTTCAGCCAGTAAATGAGCTCCTAGTAATTCCTACCCAAGTCCTTCCAAAGGTCTAGACTCTATTTTATGGGCAGGACATAAATTAGGGTGAGCTCCATTATCAGTTACACTGCAAACACAGCTCAGCTGTATGTGTGGTGTGCTGCTCTGCTACATTTTCAGAGTTCAAAAGACTCTCTGCAATGTTTTGTGGAGGGCAGTAACTGTGGTAGTTCCTGTCCTACATTCTCACAAACAGGGAAGTCTGTCTAAGACCTCCTCTGTGCCTGTGTCAAACAATTATCTCTTTTTGTCCCTTAGAAATAATAGATTTGACCATCTAACAGGCCTTTTCTAACATTATAAACTTGGGTCCTGGATTTCTGTGACTCCTGTTATTCTGTGATTCAGTCTCCTCTCCATAGTATCATTAAATAAGTCAGGTTGGAAAGACTTTGGGAGTCATCTGTATCAGCTCCCATCTCAGTGCAGGGATAATTTAAATTTAGCTGTCTCTGGAAATGGAGAATCCAAAACTGTCTGGGCAACCAGGTCCGGTGCTCAACCATCCTCACAGTGAAGAATTTCTTATCTTAGATCTAATTACATTTTCCCTTCCTGCAGCCTCTGTTCATTGCCTCTTGCCCTTTCGCTGTGAAACTCTGACAGAAGTCTAGTTCCATCTTCTCTATAAATCCTTTTTAAGAAGTTGAAAGTGACATTTAGATCTTCTCCTAGCCTTATGTTCTTCAGTCTGCCACTACTGAGCTCCATGACATTTCTGTCAGCCCATTTCTTGGGGTTATTGAATTATCTCTGAATGACAGTCCTTCCCTCCAACTTATTTGTTGGTCCCAGAACTGGTGTCATCTGCAAACTTGATGAGGATTTATCATCATTCCCACCACTCTGCTCATTAATAGAGACATTAATCAGTATTTGCCCCTGTATCAGCTGCTGAGGAATGCCACTAATAATCACATGCCAGTTGGACTCCACACCACTGATCATATTTGGCAGCTTAGCAAGTTTTCCATCTGTCCAGCCTATTTTTACCACTTTGGCTGCAGAAATTCGACTATGAGAGACCATGTCCAAAGCTCTGCTGCCATCAGAATAAACAGCATCCTCTGCTCTCTCCTCATCCACCAAGCCAGTCATGTCATCCCCAAAGGCAATCAGAGGTTTGTAAGACACAATTTCCCCTTAGGGAATGCAAAGTAGGCAAGTCAACATGTTGGGGGTATTTTGTGTCCCTACAAACAGCAAATCAGCAGAGTTTGCTCCATAGCCTTATTCAAGGCCAAAGGTGGACTGACTGGCCACTTATCTGAATATTTCCCCTTCTTTTTAATGAATGTAGATTGATTTGCCATTTTCTCATCGTTTGTGACATTCTCAAACGGCCACAGCCTCTCCAAGATGACAGAAAGAAGCCTTGCAATGACTTCAGATTGTTCCCTCAGCATCCTTGAACATATCCAGTCCCACAGGTTTGTGCTTCTCCTGTTTCCTTAAGCTGTGCCTTGCCTGGTCCTCGTCTACCATTTGTAGTCCACATTTCCAGGGACTGACACTGGACACAGGACATGTCAGGGGCGTGAAAGCCAACACTGCCACAGTAAAGAGTGAGCCAAAAAAGGCAGAGAGTCCTTGCATATCCTTTGTCGTTACACTGCCTATCCCAGGTCACTTGTTCATTCTTTATCTTCTAATAAATTGAGGGAAAACCAACTATATTCTTTGCTAATGTATTTAACCAAACACCATAAACATTTTTATTGTATTTACGCACCAGCTGGGAATAAATCTGAATTGCTGAAGTAAACAACATCATTGTGCAATTTTCATTGATACAGTATTTCAACATCTATAATTAAACTTTTTTTGGTATCTCTCACTCACTCTTTGCAACCTTACTAAGTAACCCCTGGCCTCTTATAACTTAGTAATGTAGCAATTTTTGATCCACTATGACCTTCAAATGTTTAGTTTCTCTGCATAAATGTTTTATCCTATACATTTACTGTTCAGGCTTAGCTAGAAACAAAACAAATTGCTCCAGGATTACTTAAACAGAAAGTTCTAAAGCTAAAGAGATCTATCCAGACAGCAAATCAACCCGTGATAAAATAGCAATTTTCTTATTCAGGCAGGTCAGTAATTTTGTGTGTACTATGAGGCTGGGAATAACAGCTTCATACCAGGCATTAACCTTAGGTCTCTTTGCCAAGTTTTCTTCAAATATCTATAAGGCAAGCTGTGATTGTTAGAAAGTGTACTTATGAATCAGCATAGACACAATTATACTGAGTGAAAGCAAAAAGTCCCCTTTAAAGAATATTAATGTTTCAAAATCAAACTTTAAAAAAAACCCCCCAAACCCCCAAAACCAACCTAGAAAAATGCCATGTGCAGTTGCCTTGTGAGCTTTAAATGGAAACTTTAAGATATGCTATGACTGTGCTTACAGGCTGGCTTTAATCCTGTGATTTTCCTTTTCCCTACAACACTGGTGCCATTCAGAGAACACAATAGACACTTTACTCTGAGTAACAACTAGTCAATACTTTCTTTACTTCTAAGGATACATCCCTTTTTTCAGGCTTTATTTACTATGCACTCTATAAATCTGCTCTGATTAGCATCACACAAGGACTCTGTAAGAGCAGGAGGAAGAGAAGTGCATTCTCCCTGGCACCGCTCAATAGCTTCAGAATGCAGGTCCTGCAAATACAAACCTTTTCACAAAACATGTTCCAAATTATCCAGGTAAATGACACTGGAATACATAATTCTCTCCATACATAATCTTCCTTTCAAAAACTAGTTTATTTCCAGAACAAAAAAAATTCTACATTTTAATCTCTGAAAGAGGGACGGCGGATGCTGGGAGGTAAACAAGGACACGCAACCATTTGTGCAACAAGGATAAAGAAAAAGGCAAAAAAAAATTGTCAAGTGGCTCCTGAGCACAGTTAATTCGTTCACCTAAATCCAGGTATCCCATCATGCCATATCCACACTGCACATCAGGAATAAGCCATCACATTCTCCTTTCCAGAAAAGGCAGATCTTGTGTTTCAAAGCATGGAGGTTATTCTCTTTAGCAAGCTTTAAAGTGAGGGGAAAGAACATGACATACTGTCCAGCCTCATGCTCAGAAAGGCTGAAATCTTCATGTTTCCTTGCTCCCAAAGCCCTCAGCCTGAAGATGACATGCTATAAGGTTATTTTTTTTATTGCATGAAAACAGAGGACGGAATGAAGTGGTACAGCTCCTGCCTTAGTCTCACCAGGCAGGTGACATGTACCACATAACATTTTGGTGTAAGCTCTGACCTCACTGAAGTGGGAGTTTTGCCAGTGACAGGAACAAAGAAGAGAATTTCCCTAGCTCTAGGCCAAAATTAGAAGATATGGATTGGTCTAGAATATGCAATTGCCAGGAAAGGAATTTGACCCTTGGTCTGTGTTTAGATATTGTGAAAGACATTTTGGCATGAAAAGTGGCAAGCACCACAAGTAATAAATTATTAATTATAAAGCATTTAGACTTTATTTCTTAATATAATCATAACTATATATATATAAAACATATCAAACAGCTTATATATATATATGTAAATTACCATATATATATATAAGGTATTTATATGTGCATGTACTTAGATTATTCATGCTCTATGTATACAATTACAGTCTACAAGAATAAGAAATATATTAGGTTTCTCTCAGTTCTGGTCATTATTTTCCCACTCTTTCCTGAACTCTATATACAAGGTAGGTCCCGAGCAATCGGGAATTTTGTCTCCTTCTTCAAGATTTTGGAGGGAGGGGGAAACAATTTTTGTTTCTTCAACTCAAACCTCTTATGGGAAGGGGTTGGTATAAGTCTTTATAACACAAGGTCTCCTTAGCCCGTCTTAATTGTTGGGGGAGATGGACTCACTCACTGTGATATGTAGTGAAAAGTATTGCATTCCCAGGGTAAGAAAGTCAAGATGTCTTCATGCTGTCCGGGAGGGAACCAGCAAATGAAATTTCCCTGTGGCCAGAATCACAGATTGCAATGGAAGTTAAAATTTGAGCCACACAGTCCTTAAGTACAACATGACATTTGACCAAAGAGCTGCACTGAGAAGGTCTCAATATCCTGAAACAACAGACACCTGCTGTCATGCTGCAGGTGCAGTGGATGGAAGTAAATAGATTCCTTTTTCTGCTGCCTGTGTTGCTTGGTCTTCGTCAGCCTCATTAATGTAAACTGGGGTCTTTTGCCTCCTGAAAACCCATCACACATGAAGACTGGCCAGGAGAATGATTTTTTACTGATCAAGGAACATAAAGGTAGGAGAGCTACCAAAAGATAAGAAAACTGCTTAGCCATTGGAGGAAAGTGAGAGCAGTTGTACAATGCTGTGGACTAACTCAGTCATTCCACTATAAAACAGTTCAAAAGAGAGAAAAAAGGCAATAGAGCAGTGATCACACACCCTCCAAAGCATCACCTGTGCATTCATTTTCAGCACCCCGGTTCTTCTATTTTTACCAGACTTATCCAGTTATTACAAGTGAGTTCACCAGGTGTATATTCCCCTCTACATAGATACAGATAGAGGTCCACAAGGCCGAGCCTGTGGGCCACATCATGTTCTGGGGGATCTCTCTTTTGCAGGCATGAAAATAATCCATGAATAGAAAAAGGCTTGCAAATTGCCTGCCAGATGTTCAGGTAAATAAGTAGAGGATCATTTCGGTGTACAATAGTATTGCAGGACTGCAGCACTGTAGGTTAGTTAGGGGGAAAAAAAATATATACATTGCCTGAAAATATCAATCTCACGTTTCAGGTTTTAGATACAGCAAATGATATTGATCTAGTTGATAAGTCATTTGTTCCATTCATCCATGCTTGGAAACATTCCATCTATTTATAACCTCTAGTGGAGACAGAGGTGTCTCAAAATTCTACTTACTTTAGTTTACCCAGTATTATTAAGGTATTTTTACTGATGATATTGAAAGAATTATTAAAAAAAAAAAAAGCCCAGAAATAATTTTATACCAAAATAGATACATTGAAAGGAACATCTGTTTAAATAAGCACAGCTAGTTTCCAAGCTCATTCATGATTAAAATGAAGGAGGAATACTTCCTCTGATCCAAATTTTGAGACATTTATTTCCCCAGACCTGTACATTGAAGGTGGTTAAGTCCCTTTTGATTATGTAGTGTAAATATTGACTTGTTCACTTGTTACTTAAAATGTGATGCCTGTCTGACATTTCCTTTCTGCTCTGGATTTTATTATAAACTAAAACATAGATCTTTTCCATTTTTCCTCAAATGTTCTGTGTTGGATCTAACAGTGGACTTAGCATTACAGATTTTTAGGAAGTGTCTCTATCTGGTTTGCTCCTGTTTTATGAACTCTTTTAATTACTTTTTTTTAAGAGAGCACCATAAAATACATTACAGGATATTTGACAATATGACCTTTGTGGACTACAGGGTTTTTTATTATTTCTAACGTACACTGCATAAATTAATATAAAATCTTTTTTTTCCCTGTAGAAATTAAAAAGTATATTAAAAGATCAACATAAATTTAATAATTTCATGTGATGTATTGGAATTATTGCTTTTAATGAAATAAAGTGTTTCCAGAACTGGATTATCATCTATATTTTTACTAATATCAAAGTCAAGTTATTGATGGATGAAAGAAATCAAAACCAATGATATTTGGAAACCCAGATTGTTAGTGATTAGTAAATATTAGTTTTCTGAGCACTTTGGATAGCCTATCAGCAATGGTAATTAGATTTCTTTCCCTCATAATTAGGATACATTTGAGCTTCCAAAATTTAGAAGTTCTCCTTTGTCATACCTGTGCTATATTCAGGAAATGTTAATCCTATATTTTGATCTCATAGATGATTTTCTTCTCGATCTACTGAAGGAAATATAACCCTTAAGCAATGAACTGCAAGAGCTTTGAAAATGCAGACATTATTAGCAGGTGAACTGTTACTTAGATAACGGGACTAATATATTTTTTGCGTATGTGCACCAAAATAACTGAATTCAGATGTTATATATATATATGTATATGTGTGTATATATATATATAGTGGGCGTCCTCAAATGAGCATCTGATAGAACCTTTTATGCAGGAAGGGTTACCTGAAAGATCTAAAGGAATAGGAAATATAGGCAACCTGGATACTATTGAAGAGAAAGGTTAAAATGGCATGAAATATCATGCTGTCTGCCAGAGATAAGGTCTAAAAGCTGACCAGAGGCCACAAAGATTCCTAATGGAAATGGGTCTGCTGATGAGCTTGTATATTGAGATAAAAAATATATTATTTTGTTGGCATGACTCCAAGATGGCTGTGCCAAGTGAAGGACTGAAATACATTATGGTGAGTAGATAATGTGAAGTGATATTTTAACATCCAGAGATGAAGACCAAGACATACAAGACAAAAATAATTTAGAATACTTTGGAATGTTCCACCAGCAGAAGACAGAGATTATTCAAACGAGAGACTTGAGTATGTAGGTACTGTACTTGTGTAAGGACCAAGATATAAACTAAGCCCAATGATGAGTTGAGACACACAGAGATCAAGTTCTAAAACTAGTAACTTTACATTTTGAGCTAAAATATTCTGAAGTTAAAACAATAAACAGTAGGCCTGATGAAACAAATCTAAGATGTCTCTGAGTTTCTAAAAGAAATCTGAAGTACAGTATGAGAAACAAAGGCTACTTTTATAAATAATGTATAATCACTTAATAGTCCTTGTCTTTCTTGCAGCTCACATGTGATGGATGCCTCTTTTCTAACCCCATTAATTTAAGGCAAACTCTGGTCTGGGGAAACATGTAATAACACATCTGTGTCCATACAGACATTTTTCCATAATGTGCATTTTATTTCACTGTTTCCCTGTCAAAATCCTGAGACCAGATCACAGGTCCTTCTGGTTTTCTTCCTGCTCACAGTTTATCTACAGATCACCACATGACCTCCTTTGATAACCCTTCTCTCACTGAAAGGCCCAGGGGTTACAGTCTTGAGAAGTCACTCGCTTTTCCCCCAGATTATGTTAGTCATCATTTTTTCCCCTCCTTTTTGCTTTTCTGGGGCTGCTCAGCAGGTCAATGTGCATTTCAAAACTCTCCCCCAGGTTTCCATCCTAAGCTCCCCAACTAAGTGGCTTCACTTGTCCATCTCCTGGTTTTCTGCCTTCACCTCCTCTCATGCCGCACTAATTCTGGCACCACTCCACTCACAAGTTAAAATCAGCAGCAGTAATTTTTTACTTTGCTACTATAAGGCTGTCTAGGAGTCACTTACCAGAGGAGTGAAGAAGATTGCAGGTTCCTAACTTTTTAGATGCAGTTATGAGGAAATCATTGCATGTCCTCAACCTGTAGCGCTAGCACACATTGTTAGTTCCTGTCTGTCAGCTTGAACACAAAAGGAAACAGAATCCCAGTCAGAAAAAGTTGCATGAATCCAACTCCCTGACTGAGATGATGCCTTCTCTTATTATTCTACCTGCATCAGCCTGCACTGAGTGTATAGAAAGCAGGATATTCTTACCCATGTCCTGGGTAATTCTGAACATCACCAATGCCTGTCTGTTCCCAAGGCCGTGACCTTTATGCCTCCCCACTTGCTCACTTCCATGCTTTGGTGTGTGCTGTCAGACTTGATAAGCAGAAACCCACTGGCTTTTCTTTCCTCTGTCCATTTTCTTCTACTCCCTTATCCATACAGGCTTGTAAATCTGACAGAGAAATATGGCTCCACGTAAGACTTGGGAAAACATCTTCCTTGGTTTATAAGTCTTCTCATTACAAGGCACACAAAGATAGCAACGAAGCTCACAGAGGAGAAGGAAAGTAATTGTAATTCTATCAAGACTTCTAATTCAAACTGCTTCAAATGTTAATAGATTTCCAACGCAGCACCAGCTAATCCCACACTGTCAATTTTTATAGCGGGAGAATCACCTGCCCTGACACGTTTAATGTGCTTTTTGTAACCAAGCACCTTGAGCCGCGATCTCATCTGTTCTCATTAAGCAAACGAAGTGGAGGTAGGTCAGTCTGTGGATGGGAATCCTCTGGGGACAGCTCCCACCAGGAAATGGGTTCAGCCATCACCAAAGTCACACCGGAGCAGCCCCTGCCATCCCACTCAGCCCCATGTCCTGCCACAGACTGCCCACGACAGCCAGCTGCACTTTCCGCTCGCCTCCGCGTCCCCCTCCCCAAGCAGGGAGCAGATGTGGCAATGGTGACTTGCCACAGGAGGTGACACTGCTCCCTACGGGTCCGTATTAAACCAACATTGCAGTGAGTGGCAGGAGGCACTCTGCTAATAGAGGTTTTGTCCTCGGGATGAGAAATAAAATGTTCTCTGACTCGCGGTCATTAAAAATCCCACAGCGCTATTCACCAGACTGGGGCTTAGCACTGGTATCCTGATCATATTCCAACGCAGGTAATTGCATTTCACCTGCTTAAATTCCCCTGATGCACCAGCTGAGTTCTCCTGTTCACCTCCTCAGCTGAAATCAGTAGCACCAGCCACACAAAGGTTGCTACTACACCCTGCCCGGCTGATGGCTGTGTTTTAGCAAAGAGCATTGCTTCCTACATACAGAGAATTCCAAATCCTTTGCAAAGCATCTTGATGCATGTGAATGGTGCTCTATATACACACACAAAATAACCAGTCAATAATGGGAAAATTGTGCAGTATTAAAGGATTTCAAAATAAATTAGGCTACTCTCCCCACAAATCATTAGCTCAAAAAAAAAAAAATATTCAGAAACACAGCATATAGAAATTAATATCTCGGTCAGGTAAAGAAGTAAACATTTCTCTAATATAACTGAGACTACAGATATTGATTTCTGAGCAGATAGGGTTCTGCAGCCTCTAGCAACCCTGTGATTAAATCACTAGCTTTCAGCTCTGGCAGCACTGTTTCCTGCAGTTAAAAAAAAATTAAAATATATATGCAGAGGACATCTCCAGATCCCCAGAGCTGTTCCTCTGAGTAAACTGGCAAAATATAAATATTTCCCTGAGGGGTTCTGATCTAGTGCAAGATTACCTGACTGAAGTGGATCATTTTAGTACTTCTTTGAACAGGAGGTAGTTTCTGCCTTTCAGACTTGATTTGTTAAAGCTCTGAATGGAAATAGATTAAAAACTGCAACCAGCCTCTATGAGAGGGCTTTCTGAGCACTGTGTGGGCAAACAGATTTGGTGGTGTCACAGGCCCTGACCTGAGTCTCCAGAAAATTACACCACTCTTTCTTTGGTTTTTCTGGACTTAAACCAGGGCTTCCCACTTGGAGGCAGCAGGCACTGCTGAGATGCAATGCTCCTAAAGCCAGAAATGGAGGGTTTCATATAACCCAACAGCAGCAGCCACAACTGTGAAAAAGCAAAGGTCTTTTGAACCTTGTAACTTATCACCACAGCAATCTGTGCCATAAACAGTGAAAGCAGAGATCTGATAAAAAAAACCATCCACTGAAATCAGTGGGCTGGGTTAATTTAGAGGAAAGCAAAACCGAGAGATGCCTTGGCAAAGCAAAATTTTATTATTGATCATCATATTTCTTAGAGATTCAAAATTCAGTTCAGGAAAATTTATCATCCTTCTTGTCTTTTCCCCTTTAACTTATCGAAGAACACAGAAAAAGAAAGTTTTGTAAAAAGATTTCTTTAAAGCTGCTTAAATGGCTTAGATATTCAGTGGTATACAAAGGGATATATTTTCCATTTTAATTTAAAACAGCGAGAAACTACTACATTAAACTGATGTAACTTTTTATAAATAAATTAAATGATGAACTTAAATGACAAGGCCAAGAATGAAGCACCATTGAAACAGCAGCCCCAAGCATAATGGTCTGCTAAAAAGGGTTAGAGAAGAAATTCTCTTAATATTAATAAAAAAGAGAAGTTACTGGAAATTATGCCTCTCAATTGAACACCATTTATTCCTTATAAATATTTTCTATTTAAGGCCTAATACGCATTAACTATTTATGAAATCTTTATTAAAGGAATTTCACAGTGGTACAATAATTTTTTGAATTGCTGAAACAATAAGGCAAAGAAGTCCTAAATTGGCAGATTCGATTGCTAGGGAATTAACAGTGCACGGCGGGTTCCTCCCAGACCTAAGGACCCAAACAATTTATGCCCCACGGCCTGGTCACTCCTGACCAGGGGAGGGTGGTACCGTGGGAGCATGGAAAGGGTCACAGATGATGCTGCCTGGACACTTTCCTGCGTGACTCCTGCCAAGACACGTTTGGTCACTCCAGGAAACAAAAATCTATTAGTGCAATTATGATGAGCACTGTGCTATAGTAAACAGACTGTAGAATAAAAAATGTACACTATAGGGAGCTTGTGCTACATCAAGACTCTCTTCCTGGCAATGATACTTCATCAGGAAAATATTGTTCATACCACCTCTCCCTCTTTGCTTCACTTGAGGAGGTAGCTACAGTTATGAAATGTGTAAATGTGCTTTTATTTTACATGTTTCTCTTTGTTCTTTCCGCCTCCCCTTCCTTCCCAACATGTTTTTATATCTCTTCATGACAGTGATACTGTCCCAAAGGGAGCATGTCTTGCTAGCGTTTGTTATTGCTACTATCAATATGTTCAGCCAATCATTTCATGTAAACTCTTTTTCTTCAACTCAGGAGTAATTTTTAAAAAAAAACAGTGAAAAAATGTGTGTTATTTTTCTTACGCAATTATTAAGGTAATATTATGTAAATTATTTTGGTTTTTTTTGAGCTTTAACAATCTATATTTTATTCTCTTTCAAAGCTCATAGAATGATTTGGTTACTCCTAAATACCTGTAAGCACTTCTTAAGCATCTTTCAAGCAAACATGAAATCATAGCCAATTGAAGTGGTGGAAGGAATGTCAGATTTGGAATTTCCAGAAGGATTTCTTCTTATGAACAGAGGGAAATAAGCAGAATAAGGTGGCTCAGTATTTATTAGCGTGTTTTTGCCCTGCAGACTTTGCAGTGGAATAATGCAACAGATCCTAGCAAATGCTTAAATCACTTCTGCTATTGACCTTGTCCTGCTATCATCCATCACAGGGGAAGTTTTCTTTTGATGTACATGTTGTAAGCTTGTCTTCAATTTTCAGTAATATATTGAGAAAATGAAGGAAACAGAGAAGTAATGGCAAATGCAATGGTATTATTTTTCCCCTTTTGAAATTTCCTGAACTGCACTTTTCTTTCAAAGCAGCAAGCTTTCTGGGCATATTTTAGAAAATAACAGAGGATTCATACTCATAGGTTCAGAAACAGGTTTTCTGGCTTTGTGCTGGTCATACAAATGCGAGGGCTGTGTTTTATCCTCACTCAGCAATCCCCTTTCTTCCGCCGCTCGCAGCCCCGCGATGCGCGGGATTATGTAATTTGCACACGGCGGGGAATAGATCCCTATCGCCTCACCACGCACGGATGAGGGAGCATTTTGCTTCACTTATTAGCTTGAAGTGTGTTCTGTCCTGCCTGGTTGACACTGCTCCATGTGTCAGAGCATTTCAATTTGAGACAAGGAGGTGAGCCTCACCAACTCAGCTCCCAATTTTCACAATTTCTCCTCTCAGGAAGAAAGAAGATATTCTCTGGATTTAGCCGTTTATAACTACCTGTGAAAATACTTTTCCTGACACCGCCAAACTCTTTCTGAAAGCAAAAGCTGCTCTTCTTCTGACCCAAAGAGTCTCCACACTTTAGGCAAAACCCACGTTTAATATTACAGAGTAGAATTTTAAGTTTTAACAAACTATTTTTTCAGTCCTTAGGCTCTCATCTCCATGGCAACCAGGGACACTTGGGAAAATCTTGAAACTATGGAGTAGACACACATTTTATATTTTATTAATGTAATATCTCCTAAAGGAAAGTCCAGGTGACTGTGAATTCCTTCTTTTCTCTATACTTATCTTGGCCTAATTTCCTAATGTTTTCTTGTTATTGCCCATCTCTCCTCCAACCTCAGCACAATTCAAACAGAGCCCTCTCACTTTTCCTTCCCTCGATATCTTACTGTGAGTCTAGTCTCAGATTCAGGAGAACCTTATCTTTTCTCCAATGCAGTTACAGAATTTATAATCTTTTTTTAACTGTCCATCCATATAATCTCATGGAACATAATCTAGATTGTGAAGGTTCTTCAGGCACTTGAGCTGTCCAGAATGAGAGGAGAAATGAGTTTTCATCCAAGTCTCCATTCTTGTGTGTCTCAGCTGCTGCAGTTTCCACCCCTCTGGCCTAAATGCCATATGTCTTCACGTCTATCTGTTCAAATTTTTCTGCCAAAATAACTGTTTTGGCTCATAGGTTTCTGGCATCAACTCCCTCATTTATCTCTGCAAACTCCCTTCTGAGTACAAGATATTTTATGGGTTTGCCATTTTATAGCTACTATCGTCAGCAGTATCAGTGCTGACAGCTGGATGGTAAAAGTGACTTTCTGAATAATACGAAGGAGAACAGCAGCACCATTTTTTAATGCATACAACCATAATCACCAGTCCTGCTTCTGTTCTGCTCAGAGTCAAGATGGAGCTGCAGGTTTTAGTTTTCACATTTTTCACTTTCCCCTTCAGACCTGAGAACACCTCACAGGTATACGACAGTTTACATGTTACTGCCCCAGATTAAAATTCTTTTCTTTCCAGAATTAACTCCCAACTTACTCTTCCTTCATTCCTTTCAAATATCAATTACCTCTCAGAGTATCTGAACTGGAAACTCTGCAGAACAGAAATGTTTTTCTTTCTATGCTTTTGTAGGATAATTGTACAGAACATGATGCAGCAGTAGAGCTTGAATCCTTGGGAGTTACTACAAGATAAATGGACATCTCTAACCAAAAGAACAGGCATATTTGCATCACTTTTAGGGAAATAATGCAGCCAGACTAAAGCAGATCATCAGAGATGGATCCTTCAAGATAAAATTTTGGATCATTTATTCTGTTGCTACTTGGTGTTCCAGAGACCCCAGAATAGCTGTTGGTTTTTAACTGACGTTTTAATACTTTGAGGTTATTTTATTTTCTCCTCTGTATATTTGATTTCTGTATTGAGGACATGGAATCATGACTGGGAAGACGTATTCTGCTCTTTAACTCATTCATGATACAACAGGTGAAAAAAGAAAATGAAAAAATCACTTAGAGATAAAGAAGATGACAGGAACAGTGGATCATAAACATTCTATTTTTTTTTTTTGTAATATATTACATTCAGACTTAGAGTGCAGCTCTGCAATATTGCTTGGGGTGTTCAGTATTAACTGATGCTTCACCTGATTGCATTAGTTATCTTTTATTTTTTTAAATAAAGTTTAATATATTTTTGTTAGTGCACCATCAGATAGCTAATGAGGTATAAAAAATGTCATTAGCTTAACCTCAGAAAGATATCTTAACTAGTGAACTATAAAATCCTGAGCGCTTTTAAGCATCACCTGGAGAACTGGGAGGCATCTTGTCTCTCCTTAACTCACAAATCTGAAATTGAATATCCTGCAATACTTGAATAAGCAAATAATGAGTGCTGCTTGTGCAGTTAGCTGACAGATATGGTCACTGCCAGAAAGGGCAGAAAGAAGAAGCAGATGTGACAAAAAACCATGAAAAGATATTAATGAGATTTCAAATGCAAAGTGAAAAGTCATCATGGACTTAAAGTAAACTAATGATTGGGGGTTTTTCTCTTTTTTAATCTAAAGATGACTTTATCCAAGGAACTGTGTCATCTCATTAGATAACTCCAGCCAAAAAATTTGACCTACCTGCACACCTGAATTTGTGTATCCAAAGAGGTTTCCAAGGAAGGCCATGTTATCCCATATAGGTTGCAAGAAGAAAGTTATGTGATAACCTAATTAAATTTTGGTTATTTTCTGTGGAGCTTTATCATTAATATGGTTTACATATCTCTGTCTCTCCATATAGGTACATACACAGCCACTCAGGTAAAGGCTGGTCATTTGCAATGGTTCTTTGATAAACATTGAAAAAAAAATCAAATGTTAAGAGCAAGAACAGAGTTGTAGTGCTTTGGATATAGCCCATTTTAGGCAGAAGAAACTTCTCAGAAAAAGCACCAAGAATTAGGACTCCATTCTGTGCAGTCCAACTTAGTCTCCTTTGTTCAGTATGAACCACCATGTGAAAAGCTACAGGGATAGCCAGTGGCTGAACAATAAACTCCAAGTTAACAAACCTTTAGATATAGCTGACATTAAAAGATAAAATAAAAACGTATTTTCAAAAATTTGAGCAGAGACCTAGTAGATTAGAATTGCAAATTTATTGAAAGATATGGAATAAATTGTACCAGATGGGGATTAATATTTACTTGAATTTGGTCCTGAGATTTTGTGCCTCCATCTCTATCATTTACAACAATTCTTTCTTCATTATTTAGGCAAAGATATATCAGAGATGGGGGAAAAAAAGTATATAAAATCTTTTGTCACCTTTACTACAGCAAACCTGTATCATATTTAACAGTCTCTATACAGAAATAGGCTGGCTTCTTCTAATTCTTGAATAACAGTAGGAATAAGGCCAGCTCTTTTACTTCCTCTCTTCTTCAATAACCCATTTCCTTCTTGTCCATTTTACCTTTATATCTCAGGTGAAATCTCTATTTGTTCTTCATGCTCCTAACCCATTTTTTGCCATTGCAATTATCTCTCTTAAGTACATCATATGTACAATAAAGCATTTGGGGAGTGAATTCCTACGAAAAGATGACATAACAAGAAAAAGCATGCTTTAATCTGTGAGCCAGATCCTCCACAGCTACCTCACAGCACAGCTGCGGAATCAAATAACAGCAACGCTGTACAACTGGCAGCACAGTTTCACCTTTCCCCTTTCCTTATGTTTTCATCAACACAACTATCAGAAAAGATATAATAATATAAGTAATTTTTATGCAAATTGAAAAAAAAAACAAAACAAGCCCAAACCAACCCTACATAATTCATTAGAATAAGACACAATTTAAAAAGAAAACCCATCTCTCTGTATGTGGATGCAGTTAAACAAGTTATTTCTACTCCTGCCTTTGGACATAGTAACACATTCTATGCACTCCTTGCTGTCTAGTCATAGGCCCACAGTGACTTAAAAAGGGAGGATGTACTTAAATTCTGTGACTTCACAGCCCTAGGGTGCATGTCCAAATGTATGCAGACAGCCCCAGACCCAGAGGTTTTGCCTTTTCTGCTTTTCGCAGGTTTACATCACTCGACCACTACAGCTTGCTGAATTGCATTTCAGTTTCTTGAATCTCAGGTGGGTAAGAACCATCTTTCTTATTTCTGGAAGCTCAGCTTCCTATTTGAATACCTTAATAACAAAGCATTTAATGCTGACAGCTGTTCATCACACCCAGCTAAGAAAAATTTGAGCTGAAAAAACCCTTCTGTTGTAAGAAGAGCAGTTAGGTGTCCTAACGGAGACACAAAATGAAATACCTCTACTCTCTGTGGTAGGGACTAGCAGGTTGCCACATCAACAAGGTGGAAAAAGAAGAAATAGAAGCCTTCTGTTCATAGAAAATTGCAGGAGTCCACTCTTCAGTCTTTGGCAAAAGTATCCTGGAGTGAGTTTGCTGTGCTTGGTGATGAGAACTTGGCCGTACCATCTGCTTGAGAACAGATTTTAGCCAAACACAGACCTAGGCAGGTGATGAATATAAGCAACCTGATCCATGCAGCTCCAGTGAGCGGTGATGCAAAGCCATCTGTTGGCATTTTGCTAAAGACCTGGATGTCTGCACCTACTCCATGGCTTGTGGTTTTTTCTCCCCACAAGGAAAGCATCACCTCTCTTGACCTGCTGGCAATGCCCTGTCTCATGCAGCCCAGGAAGCTGCTGGCCTTTGCTGCAGGAGTGCATTGTCAGGACATGGTCAACTTGGCATCCACCAGAAACCCCTGCTCCTCTTCTGACCAGCCACTTTTCAGCCACCCAGCCCTCTGCCTTTATTTATGTTTCAGCTTATTCTTGTCCAAGTGTGGCACTTTGAATTTCCTTTTGATTGAAATTTTCCTCCCACTTCCTGCACCTGCAGTAAACCATTACATTAATGTGTTCCACAAAGATCCATGCAAAAATGATGAGCTGAGCCTAAGAAACAGTATCACAGCAAATGCTGCTAGAGGGCAGAAAAAAAAAAAGAAAAATACTGGAATAGCTTTGCAGAGTGACAGCAAACAAGGTCTTAATGTTACTCAAAACCAGCAGCAGAATATTCTTTACTCAGCTTGTAAGCTTCTATCATAAAACTATGCATGTGCCAAAGGAATTGCAGGATGCAGGCCTGTAATATTCCTTTTACTTTGCAAACTTCATCCTTGAAGTATGCTCAGGTTTTAAAAAAATGTGTACTTAAAAAATGCTCACTTCACCAACTAAGTGTTCATTCAGATATTACATGTATTGTAAGCAGAGCTGACAACAGCAGCTAGAAGTAGAATCTATGAGTCACTTCCCGTGACAGGACTCTCTCTTCAGCTGATTGTAGTAATAAGATTTTTTAGCCCCAAGGCTTTTTTCTTTAATTTTTTTTTATTTCTCTTTCCCATGTCATTTAACATATTTCTGCTTCTTCCAAGAAATAAACTAATTTTGACAAAGGTTTCATCCTGATATGAGAGTATTCAAATTGTTCCCCGAAAGAATATCCTCCTATTCTGCTAAGGTGAAAGCTTTGAGAATCTCAGGTCACACATGTACAGTAGCAATGTGTTAGAATTTGGATGGTCTCCAGCATTAGATACCACTCAAAGATATTCCCTGAAATTAATCCTCATAGATATGATGACTCCTTTGCTACAGAGTCTCAGAAGTGAGAACAGGGACATTGACAAGACAGAAGAGAGAATGAAACCATTTTCTGGTGTATAGCAAAGCAAAACCTTCTTTCCCAGACATCAGCCCTTTAAAATAATCATGTAAACTTAAAAAGAGTCATCGTTCCTGTCTTTATATCAGAAGCAAACAGATAGAAGATATCTGCAGTCATTAAAGAAGTATTTTTGCCCATTTGCTGCAGTCACTTCACACCTTTGGGTATTTAGGTGTATTCTGGGATGAATCAGGATGAATTTCAGTTGACACCAAGCTCTACAGAATAAGGTCCATTACAGGAAATAAAGAATCCCATATTGACTTCAGGTACAAAAGCAGAATCATCAACAGCAGGTTTATAAGACTGTTATCCAGATGGTAAATACAGAAATGCCAAACACTGCCAGGTCAACATGAAACTTATCTACACGGAAACATACAAGGATTTAAAAACAAGGGTAACAAAAAAATCTCCAAACCAAACCTAAAAATAATATCAACCATGCATTTGCAGATTCGCTTCTGAATACCTAAAAAACATTTACCCTTCAGAAAGTTTCAGTCCTAAGTACTCGAAGATTTTGGCCCACACTGAGTTCCAGCAAGCACTGGATTTCTTGATGGACCAAAGAATTCCAGTATAGCAGGCAATCCCACTGACAAACTGTTAAGGAGACAACCACAGCAAATGCAGTATTTGTGCCCTTGAAGACAAGTTCACTAATTTCCTTTGTGATTAGAAGGCAGTAAAAGAGATGAGACAGAATTATAGTTGGATGATGAAGAGTTCCCACTTTTAGTGCCAGGTGACTTAAAGATAAAAATATTGATTACAAATATTCCACAGGAATCATGCTGAAGTTCTAATGCACTTGACTGAAGGCCAAGCAAGTAGCAACTACACATCAGAATGTTACAGTGCCCATTACCACAACTATCTGTAGGGGAGTTCAAATTACAAGCTTCTACCTAAAAAGTAGAACTGGCCCTCTAAATCATTCCCAGTTCTACACAACACACAGTGACATGGCCAATATGTCTCAATATATTTCCTGGAGATGATTTAAAAGAGACTGCAGCGTGTATTTCAGGAGGCACAAAACCAAAGAGAATAGATTTAGAGTGCTCCAAACAGTATTCCCCTCAAAATTCCCTGCCTGCATCTTCCTCTAAACTCTGTAATGTTGTGTATTAAATATTTAGGCTGTTGGTGGCTCAGAGCATCTGGAGAACTGATGGCACATGTCTTGATGTGAACCATTACCTATCAACCAAAGCAACCCCCAGATTCATCAGGTATAAAATATAATTCACTAGGGAAGGAGCCATATATTTAAAAAGCAGTGTTAAGATTTTTAAAGAAACAGGACTAGAGTAACTAAAATCAATCAGAACAAAAGAGTCAGACAATTGAATTTTCTTCTCTATTTTGCTGTTCTTTTCATCTTCATCTTAGTTTTCCTAATAATTGTTTTACCAATAAAACACAACAAATCATTCTGGCTGGCACAGATTAGGAAGCTGTTCACCTAGAAGAAAGGGTGGTACCCTGTAAAACGCACACACAGGATTTCCAGGAACATTTCCACTACATTAAGTGAAGCCCTTCCTTGTGTTTTCTTTTCTCTACTTTCTTTTAAATCATTTTCCGTCCAGAAATTTCCAGGGCAGCATAATCTTGAAATTTAATGAAATAACACAGAAATAAGTTTCGTGTCAGAACTCTTCTCAAAGCACTACAGTTGTGAAGAACAAAACATCATCTGAATTGAGTCAAGATATGCAGCTGAAAGCAGTTTTCAGCCTCAGGGAAAAAAAAAAAGCACATTAAACAGTGAAAGGTAGCAAATAGTTGGAATAGAAGAAAAAATGATGAAAAAATCCATTTTCACTTTAGGTTATACCCAGCTGCTGTCTCCATATAAATCCACATAAATACCTAATGCAACAGAAGCATCTGGGAAAAAAGTTTTGCCTGAGAAGGAAGTCTGAGCTTTTCTGGTGAGAATCTTTCAAGTAATGGACAGCAACAACTTATCTTCAGTTCAAGCAGCGGAGAAATCTTTGATCTGTGATAAAGTCTGAGTTTTGGCTTCTCTATTGTGAGTATGTTGGGCACAAGCAAAGGCAAGGATCTGTTCCTGTAAGAGACTGACTGCTGAGGCCCTTGAAGTGCATCATGCTGAGCTACCAGCATGACTGAGCAAGCAGAACAAGGCTAGGGACTCATTCCTTGTTGGGATCTGGAAATGGGAGCTAAGGGGAACCACGGATCACGGACCATGATGTGGATATCAGAATAAATATGATTATATCTAGGCACCCGTTCCAAGGCCCCAGTGACTTAGTAAAAACTGCTGCAGCTCCAAGAACCTCATGGACTACAGCAGCAAAGGGAATTATTATTTCCAAATTCATAAGAATGGTCTAAAATTTCTATGAAAATCCTACATTTCCAGACCTGGCCTCTGAGAAATTGTAAATATGGTAGATAAGGGCAAAGGAAATATTTCAGTGATTGAAGTTCCTCAGAAAGATCAGAATGTAAAAGGTGTACATATGAATGATTTAAAAGATACAGTCATAAAAATTATGGTTATATTTTATAATTATTTACAGTCTTTACTCCACTAAATCTACTATATCTGCTTAGTTGCATAGGTATTTTGTAGGCTAAAGATCTGAGATTCCAAAGAAATCAAGTAGAGCTATACATTTGGCTCATTTGTGGCCAGAATTCCATTTACCGGATTGCAAGGAGGAACTCCCAGAATGTACTGTAGTACAATCAAGTCAGGAGGTCACATCTTCCCAGTCCTCTGCCACTCATTTCTTACATTATCACTGATATTTCCACTAAAAGTTTTCCTGAATCAAAGTTTCCTCTAATAACATGACCCCTCTTGAGTATGAAACACATCTAAATAAGATGACATATTTAGATGTTAGGTAAATCCTTAATGCCAACACAAACAGCTTCAGAGAAGGGAAAATGTTGTTTTATTCTTAAAAGGAGACCAAAATACCAACTGATAAACTGGTCAAACAGGGCTGGATCACAATTTATTTCTGACCTTTTAATGTCTTCAGTTCTCAATGATTTTCTGTCATTTCTGCCTAGCTTGGACCCGAGACCTATCCCAGAGGTGTTTAGCTTTATGTGCCTACTTAAACTTTCAACCTCCATTTTCAGGATTGAAAGATAAGTAACTAATTGTTGCTGAGATACCCTAGAGTTTATCAGCTGTCCAGATCCACACTGGTTGCAGAAAGCCCTACACCTGGAAATTGTGTGGCACTCATTCTACATGAGACAGAGTTTTATATGATAACTTGGTTAGAGTCTTCTGTCGGTGTCGTTACCAAAGGCCAGTATGAACCCCTGCCTGCTGTTCTGCTAGGCAGCCATCAAATCACTTTCATTTTAAACTTACCACTCTATCGTGAAATGAAAGAGACTAGACTCGTTTAAAAATCCACTAAATACACACAAATAGAGACTTCTGTATTGTTACATTGCCATAGAAGCGTGGCTGGTTGTGTATGGAAATGTGTATGCTGGTAGTGTATGGAAAACTTCTCCACTGATGTTTATGCTGCCAAGTGTTTTATCTTGTATCACTCTGCTTTTTATTTTTCTATATCACATCTGAGCAGCTGACAAAGCACAGATGCTGCAGGAAGGTAAAAAGAACTATTTGAAACAGAATTCTGCATTTTTATGTGCTTTAAAACAGCTATTTATAGGGAAGAATTAAACACTGCTAAGAAGAATGCCTCTTTGAAAGACAGACTCGAGCCCATACAGGTAGAGGTGTGTACAAGGATTACATCAAGATAACAACAAAATGCTTCAACAGTATGCTTATAGTTCAGAAAAAGAAAAAAAAAAAAGAAAAGCCAGACATCCATCAAGTCTGTTGTTTATCCAAAGCAGTTATTGCCCTTGAGTTACATTTCTAGACCTTATTGAAGAACAAGCGATACATTGTTAACGTTTAGATCAATAAACAATTATTGTTCTTTGTGAGATGCTGAAAGGGGATTTAGAGACTTTACAGGTAAAAGGCATAATTTACCAGCGGCTGTCAAACAACTGCAACATGTTCTTTCTCCTTCTCTCTTTGTCTTGCTCTGGCAGAGGCCACTGGTCTGATCCCAGCCAGCTCCCTGCCCCGTGGTGTGAATTCCCATGGGATCACCGGGAGCCTCGTCTCCTTTCCAATGGCAAGTGTGGCTGTGGCAGGGGCTTTGAGTGCTTTTTTCCTGCAGCTCCCCAACAGCCATGATTCACCTCAACTATTGCTCCATCACTTTGTAATGATTTCAGCTTTTAAATAAAATAAGGAGATCAACTGACAAGTCTGCTTCCTTGCAAACACATAAATAATGCTGCATAGTAAAGAGCTTCTTCTCAACAAGAAAAGCAGAACAAGCCCTCCACTTTCTTTAGAAGTGAAGTAATTAACGCTGCCAGCCACAAGCATTTTGTTAATAATGAATGGCCTGAAATCCCAAACACGGTGTCTGCTTCCCTTATGCATCCCCACAAGCTCCCATTTTCATACTCACCCACTTACAATGCTGTTTGTACAAAAGGCTCCCAGAGTGGGACATTTTAGCATTTGCTAATAATAAGGTTATCGATCGGCTGGGTGTACTAACCAGCGTAATGTCATCCTGTTTCCTTCTCCTCATTTTCCCATTTGCTTAAAGAATCTTCTAAAAACCATCCCCTCCCTCTGCCTTGGTACTGCCTTTACAAGGCTTAGTTTGATCAATTGCATCAAGAATGAAGCTCAGATTCATGAGTGTGGTAGGATCTATAAAATAGATCATAAATTGTTTCTGAGGGAGCTGAGTAATGATAGTTTGCTAACACCTGCTACTACTAAATACTCTCTTGTCTGACTTTTAGAACCACAAGAACAACTGAATCCCAGAAAACCTTAATAACAATGTGTCACCGAAAGCAGTTATTGTGAACTGAGTAGAGTATGAGACTAATTGATGCTCTCTACAGATCTATTTCCACAGATGTGCTATTAAGTTAGCAGCCAGTGCCCTCAGACCAGATTTTGCTTCCCCTTGTGATACATCTCTTTGGTTGTACTCAGGGGCTCCAGGGCCAGTTCATGGAAACAAATCAGTACCTTGTAAATATGCAGCAAATTTCACGTGAAACTCTGATATCAAAGTGCTATACAAGCATTAAAATCCCAGTTAACGGTATGCTTTGTGAATAAAGGAAAAGAAGAGCAGGAAGCTCATGTTTGGCTGCTGCAAAAGACTTTGCAAAAGCTCTGGATAAAAACCAAGGAACCCTCAATAATATGACCCCAACCTCTGAACGTGGAGTGAGAACAGCTACGTACTTCATTGCCAGCTAGGAATTATTCGCCTTGCATCAGTCTAAATACATGAATGTGTTATCTCTTATACCCCATCTTGTGAGGTTAAACGCATTTCCTATGTGTTGTACTTGTGTAGGTACCCTTGTGTTCTTTTCTCCTCAGTTTATTTAATTGGCAGTGAAATCTGGAGCTACCAGATCTGCCATATCAATACTCAATATCCTTCACAGAAATGTACAAGGAACAGTAAGGAGCAGCACACCCTTTACTACACGAACAATAAACTCGTGGTAGGAATTTTCTCAATAAATATGGAGCAGAATATGAACAGAATTTCCCCCCCCACAAATTTTTAAAGTTTCACAGGTTAGCATCAACTTCCCCATCTTTCTATCACTGTCCCCCAACAATCAGTTAGATTGGCAAGATTATAGGAAATTTAAAAAAAAACAAAGATGCAATCAATTCTACGTTGGGGCTTCAGAACCCTTCCTTGGATCATTTTAGACATTCTGAAAAAACAATAAGAACTCAAATTATGGAATTTCTCAAATGGTCATGAGTGCTCCTCATGCAGTCACTGGAACTGATGAGTGAAGTTTAAAAAAAAAAAATCCCTAAAAGTATTTTTAGATTTGATAAGAGACCTCAGATGTTACTAATACTTCACCAGAGAGTTCTGTCTGAGCAGGCCACAGCTGTTACCACATTACTGTAGATATGAAAGGATATTGATGATGCATAGACTGGGAACTGACCCGGCTCTACTCCTTTGCTAAACCACACATGCATCCACCGTCTGTAGGGATGTCTTTCCCTAACAAGAATGCACTGCAAAATCAGGGATCAAAGAGCAGCTTCCCTTCCTCTCCACTTCAGTTTGCTCTATCAGCTTTCCAATCCACCCCTCTTCCATCTCAGAGAAGAGCCAGAGGCATTTTGGAAATACCCTTGTGGTGGATTCAAAGAAAGGAGCAAGGATAAACCAAGGTACACTACCTGAGAAATTCTGAAAAGACAATCTCAGGAGTGGAGTTACCCCACACAATAACTCAAATCGACTCAGGATAGTAGTATGAAATCAAGCAAGCCAAAAAAAAAAAAATTAAAAAAATTAAGATAGAACACATAGAAGACCTACATAGTATTCTCGAAGGCAATATGCTTGTAATTCATAACTTACCTACGAATTTTACTTTTTTTAAGGATACTTTCTACATTTCTGTGGAAATGCAGAAAATCCTTGCACTTTGTCATCTTACCTTCCCTACTGAAATTTTTCGTTCCTAACTGATCTTCAGTAATCACTTTGGATTACCTTGATGAATGATAACCTATCACCCAGACATTATATCATTTCATATATTACTACTGAGTTCTAAGATGCTTTTTGAAGCATGAAACCAGCACAAATCATAAAATGATTACTGAGAAGCACATTCAGCTCTTTAGGAATAAGACATAGGACTTGTTTCTCAACAGTCACAGAGAAATCATTTCCAAACAAGTCTGAGACTTGCAACATCTCCTGTATACATCAGAAAACAACTCAACTGGAAGACAGCATTTAGTTTTGGGCAGATTTAAGGGTACTTTCTCAGATTTTGGTGTGTATTTCACGTATGCTGTATCTCAGAGCAGATTTGAAAGTGTATTTCTGCTTCTACCAGGCAATCCTTTAAAACTTTAACAGCAACGTTTGCTGCTATGACTGCTGTCAAGTATTTGGTTCTCTGTCAGCTAAGCAGAGCATCAAGTCAAGTTTCCTTGCTTCACAAGGCTCTGTATCATTTATACTCCATTTAATGTCTTTTCTACTTGTCAATACGATAAGTGGGACAAGAGTGAATGCATGAGAGTGTGTGTCTGACGTTTTTTATAATGGGTAATTCAGAGTATCTTAAACATTTTAGGTGCATCAAGTATAGCTTGACATGCTGTAACATAGCTTTCTTAACAAAAGAGAAGTCAGCAACTCAAAGATGCTCCACTAGTGTAAAAATATCTAAGACCTCTAAATGGTAAACTTGGTATTTTTGTATGGATGATTTTTGGAAGCATACTCTTCAATCCTTTCCTTTTCTTTTTTCCATTTAAAACAAGCTTAGGAAAGCATGACTGGTTTACTATACTTTATCCACTGCAGTCATAACTGAAGGTACCATTCCTCCTGCCTAAACAGAATTCCTATAGTACCAATTTATATTTCCATTTTCAGAAAGAACAATGATTTCAAAGTATTCAAATTGAACTTACGATACGTTTGGGTTGCTATGCTGTCTCCTGTAATATGAGAACTGTTGAAAAAATAATCACTAAATAGTTTTTGCACGTTGCTTTAGCATGGAACACTTACTACAAGTGTTTTTTAATTACCTTTTTTTCTACCTTTGGACTGAGACCCTTTCCAGCTGCCTCCTGCCTGTGATGTGTCACCAGTAGGGGACACCGTAGGGAGAGCAAAATGCCAGCTCTGCTGAAATCACTGCCATCAGCTTTAACAAGGGTGTGTAACATCAGGTCGTCTCAAATAGCTGTCACAGCTGCCCTTTTCCTACTCACAGGCACGTGTAAGGGCATGAACTGTCCTGATAAAAACCCTGCTGTTTCAAGTGAGAGTGGGGATGTAAGTTTCTACTAACTTAGCCAAGAAATTCTTTTAGTAGAGGTCTTTGGTTTGCTACTTGTCCTTTTCATTCTCGTTTCTCTGACTTCTTTCTTCACAGCGAGACTCCTTGTAATAGAAACCTGACACCATTACAGCTGCTAAGAGGTTTGTGACATTTCCTTGTTTCTTCGGGGCTGAGTTAGGGAAGCTTCAAGGTCATTTTCAACATAAACTTGATCTTCCCCTACTTATCATTAACAGGGTTGTTAATTAATTGTACATTAATAGGTTGTGACAGTGAGGTGTCTCTGGTAACCCCTTGCAAGATAAAATGCCTGCTATTTGTTTCTTGAGGGCACGACATCACAAAGATATGCCTACAATGAAATGTGCATTATTAAATTTACATAATACCCACTACTACTACTATTATATCTACTATTTAGATCAATGGCACAAATTTAAACATCAGTAGAGGCAGGATTCCCGAAAGAAATGCTTATAAATAATGCTTGTAGAAAACAAGGGTTGTTCTTCTGTATTGCTGTTTCTCATTTTGAAAGGAAATATTTAATGGTAGTTGTGCAAATACCTGCTGTTTATAATGCCAATAGTTTATGAGAGGTCCATTTTTCTGACTCGGAAAATTCTGCCTTTCTGTTGGTGGTTGTTTCCATTGCAGGTGAACAGGTGTGCATTCATCAGTAGAACCGTCATAACCTTATTTCATGGAGCAGTGGAGACACTCTTCCCTGACCTTAAACTTAAAGAAATGGTGCATTTTTGCTTGTGAACTGAGATTAGGCAAGAAGATAAGCGAAAAGCATCATAATGTCTATCAAAGGAGTGAGAAAAGTACTGAAATAAGATTGAGTTCTCAAGGTTTAGGCCTGTTCTCGTTGCCCCTCAAATTGATATAAGGCTTTTCAAAGAACTGTTGCTAGAAAAAGTATTTTTCTCTTTAAGAGCACAGACAGGAATTCAGACAGATGCTTTGACATTTTCTTAAAAATCAATGGTAGCCTCCCAGACCAGGTTTCTTTACAGTTACAGCAGTTTTCTGAATGGTAAAAATCTTAATCAAGTGACAGTATGATCTATTATGACTAATACAAAGGTAATGACAGCCTATGCCACAATAAAGATACATAAAATCATTTTCTACAGATGAATTTAAAGTTCACTTTTCCCCCAGCCTTTTGGAATGTGCATTTGAGCTCTTCATCTGGAATTTCTTTAAATGAAACTGCAAGATCGAGGGATGTGATTGACCTTGACTTAGGGTAGGCATCTAAAATAAACCAGACTAATCACAGTCTGCCTCTCTCTAGCATCCAAATAGGCAATCAAGACAACCAGCTAACAGAATTAACTGATATATTTCAAGCAATTCAAAAGAAAGTAATTTCACTGAGCCTTGGGAGTACAGCCTTTTCAACTCAGTAGTTTTATCAGTCACAGTTTGGGAAGACATCCAAACATATTTCTCAACTTTGTTCTCAACACTCAAGCCTCTCCTATACAATATTACTGTACTAAAAAAAAAATAAATTGAGATTAATATCTGATGGTTTTGAGCCCTTCTTAAGAGAATGCAGGCTAAGTGTGCTGACTGATAAATTGAATCTGCTGCAAAACACCGAATTTTTTGTTGTCACTGAAAAATTAATGGTTATTCCTGATTTAACATTGATTTTCAACATCTGCACCAAGACAACCACTCAGTGAAACAGTCAGAAGCCATACAATGGCTCCCAACATCTAAAGGCTGGTATATCCTCCCTGACACACTGAACCACAAAATTATTATGGTTAGAAGGGACCTTAATATCCTCTACTCCCCACCCCTTACCTTCCACCAAGACAGCAGAGAGGCTGGAAAAGTGTGCCCAGAGTGTGTGAAACTTGCTCTAAGCTTGAAACTCAGTCTCAGAAGACAAACAGGACTTTTTGGCAGACAGGGATTAGAGCTCTGAAAATCTTGCAGTGGGATATGTGCTCACATTACGGATGCTATGCCACATTTATTCAGCTTTTTCCATACGTCATGAATGAAATCTGTTTTCTATGAGTTCTCTGTGTCGTCTGCATTAGCTACTATTTCCTTTTGCGTAGCAGTCTGGATACCACTTCTACAAAATAAAATGGATGTTTGACCTCTGTTTTGTTTAACTGCAAATTTTTGGTTACATTACAGCCACGTGTTGGAGGGTTTATTTATTTCTTTCTTAAAACATCACCTCTTGGCAAGCTCTGTCTGCTGCTGACGAACTGCAGTTCATCTCCCCAGTACCACAAACTAATGAAGACACATACTAAAATCTCCCTTCCACTCTCCACATGAGAAATAATTGAGATGAAAAGTATAATTGCTCTGAACATTTAACAGCCTAAGGTGTGAAAAACCACCCCTCACTTCCAGGGTGCAAGCCAATGGCAGGCTCTGTTGGCTGAGCCAACCCGGCCTGAGCTGAAAACAGGTTTCTTAGGCCCTGAAACAAGAAATCCTGGATGAAGAAAGGGCTACTTTTCCCTAGAAGCACAAAGTACGTTTTCATGACCTCGAACATACTAAGAGAAATACAGACCAACGTGTCTAGATTAAAAAACCTAAATCCCAATCAAAACATAACACTTCACTGCCCATACTTCTTCCTCTGAGGAGACAAAGAGATAACAGCATCTGACAGGTATTTAGTCACATTGTGTGATGTGTGAAGTCCAGCAATTGAAAAGCACAGAAGTAGGGGTGGTGTAAAAAGAGCCAGGCAGATATTTCCAGCTGTTTCTCTAAAATGGAAATCCAGCGGGAAAGAGTGTGGAGAGGGAAAGAAACTGCTTGCAGTGAAAAGTTTTGAAAATTTACAGATTTTCTAAAAAAATAAAGAATAATTATGCCTTTTGACCTGCAGTTGGCAATGGACAAATGATTATACAACTTTGAAAACGTTGTGTTTTTTCTTTAGAGGACATGCTAACATGAAAGACACTGTGTGAAAGCAAAAGGAAAAAAAAACTAAAACCCAACAAAATCAAAATAACCTCCCCAGTCCACTTCCAAAATTACTTGCCCTTAAATAAACTTCAGAACTAAAAGGCTTTAAAGCTTTTAAAAGCCTTTCTCTCTTGTGTTTTTTTTTTTTTTTTTTTGCTTCTGCAAACTGGAGAAGTAAAGTTGAGGTAAGATTTTGTTTCTCCACAACAGGATTTTTCCCCAAATTACAGTTTTTTAAATGCCCTCAGCTCTGTAAGATGAACACAAGACCAAAGATAAATCAATCTTTGCTAAGAACTATTTTTACACTTCCCTCTCAATCCTAAACAATTACAGACACTGATATTTAAAAATTATACAATATTAAGTACTAAGAAAAAACCTGACAAAAAAACAGTGTTGTTCTGAGTAGTGTACAAACCTAGAAACAGAAAATGATTACTAAGGTTCTAAATACACTAAAATTTGGGAAAGTATCCAGCAGGGCTCCAGGCTTTCCTTTTGCTGGAATTTGTATTATGGGGGTAGAATGATTTCCCTGTCAATAAAAAATAATTAATGTTGAAGTCTTCCAACAAAGCTCACTTTTAATCTACATGTGATTTTTTTTTACTGAAATTTGGGTTCTGGTCTATCTATTCCTCAGGAAACATCCCAATTTGCTATGGGGAACAAAGATACACCCCAAACTTCAAATTTTTTCAGTTGGAGCATGAAACTTCCTTACTCTCTAGTACCTCTGCAGAATACTTTGGGGAAAAGAGCTTTGGTGCGTGGTTTTCCTCTGGTTCTCCCTCAGTGGATAACTCAGTCATCGAATACTGCAGGACCTGACTTCCATGATGCTGCCAAGGTGGGGAGCAATCCAGTTTTCTGGCTACATAAGTCATGTCAAAGATTAGTCACCTCTGATACTTCAAAAAACCCCAAACAACTGCCCAACTCTTTGCTCTTTCAGGGCTTAAGCATTCCCGACTCATCATCTCTTCTGGACTTGGCAGACTTCCTAGAGAATGAATGCTGTTTCCTCACGTACGACTGAGCTGACCAAGGCAGCAGGAAGGGATCTCCGGCCAGCTGGGATCTTTTGGAAGAGACGGTCCATTAAAGACCATCCTTCCCTTGCCTCGGCTGTTCCCTGTGGCAGAGGGAGCAGGATGCAGTCCCAAAGAAAAGAGGTTCAACTAGATATGCATTTTAGTGCAAGGCAGACAGAGGCAGGAGGGTAGAAAGCAAGAGCAATTTGCTTCTCTCTCCCCTTCCTCATGGAGGAATTTCTTCCAGAGGAAGAAATTATTTCTGGCAAGAAGAAATGTCTGCTCTTACTGGGGTGTTTCCAACACGTGAGTGTTTGCAATGCGGATGAGAATAGTAAAAGGCACTGTTTGGAAAGAGACTCCTTCTCCAGGTAAAATAATCTCATTTTTACTGCTAATTGCCGGAGTCATGCTGAACAGCGTGAAATTGCCCATCAATACCCAGTTTTCCTCCCTCATGGTTTATTTTACTGCTACTGTGCTGTGGTTTTATTAGTGCAATTCTTGTAATACTGGACACATCATTGTCACAACATTTTAAGCCTGTGTTAAACAAACACACTGAAGGCCTGTTGATGCCAAACACAATCCAGCCATTCATTTAAGTTGCAAACTCAAAAAGACAAAATCTAAGAAGATAATCACATATTTTTGAGGCAGGACGCATATTTCTGTTTTGCTGTATCAATGACAAGGATGAAGTTCTTAGCTTTACAATATCTAGACTAAGTGGATCCAAATTCTGCAGCCTTTGCAACATATAATTTTATTTTTGATTTTTCAAGACAAAAGCATTCCTGTTACAAAGTGTCAGCCGTGAAATACATGAAGAAAAGTGACATGGCAAAAGGGACATGGGTGCCAGGAATTATAACACAGCACCGAGTGTCCTGTTTGCCTTAACTACTTTTAATTAGAATTAAGGTGAAGTGTCCATGAATTCAAAACTTGCAAATTTTAAATGGAAAAAAAAAAAAAAAGAAAATGTCAGTTGCTTCTTCAGGGGAGCAGTCTGAGTCTTTTCAAGGGGTGTATTTCATATTCAGTAAAATGCTATGAAGCAGCTAAGCCTAACAACTTACAGACAGCAGCAATTACTCTCCTCTATATTCAGTAAAAAAAAAAAAAAGATTGTCTATATAAATGCTGCTCCTCATGATTGTGAGGATGACAGCTATCAAAAAACAAACAGAAAAATCCCCATGTGGGCATCTTACATGCTTATTTAAAATATCCAGAATGTAAGGTATTAAAGAAATCTCAGAGAGCACCACTAAAATTAAAAGAGGAATTTCAAATTCCAGAGCTAAATGGTTTTGTAAGATATTTTTTTGACATTTCAGTTTTGGAAATACGAATTTAGAAAATACGAATGCACCTAAAGCACCTTAATTTATGACAACTTATTCATGGAATTAAACAATGAATCCCTAGGAGTACCAGCCCCCCTCCATTTGCAGTGATACAGTACACAATGAAAGAATAAACCAATTTAGAAAGTCCATGCTTTCCCTTAGATAACAAGTATATATCAGCTTTTTCTTGACCATGCAGCGTGTCAGAAAGCACAACAGCAGCAAACGAAAATGAAAGAAATCTGTCATAGTGGTTGTAATTCATGCAAGAGTAAAGCCAGATGGGTGTGAGAGAGTCTCTTTGCAATGACCCTTTTTCAGACCCTTCTGCCACCATCACTGATGTAACTGTATTCTATCCCAAGATGAATGATTGTCACTGATAAGATGAAAAAAATAGACAATCAGCTACCTGATTGAAATTCCTGATTGAAATTCCCCCTAATGGAATTTTTCCTTTTTTCTTTTTTTCCTTTTTTGGTGGCACTATTTAATCACTGATTGATTGACTGATTGACTGATTTGAAAAAGCAGGGTCAGTTTCTGTCTTTGCTTGGGGTTATCTTCCTGACAATGTGGGCTCAACCATGGCTGGAAGCATCTGAGATCTTGTGACCTGTATTAAGATTTGAGAGTCTTGCATCCCTGATTCTCATAGTAATGAGCTAGCTAGATACAAACAATGCTCATTTTCTGTACAGATAGATACACTCCACCCTCATTATAAAACTATTTTCAAAAGCCAAGCATACTGAATGCTATAACAGCAATGCCAGGTCTCATGATTTAGTCATGAGGCACACGAGTTTTTTGTTTAAATTTGATGTTCGCATGATCTCAATATTTTTCATGCAAATCTTGTTATTTCTGCATCCCTTCACGCTCTAGCTTAAATTGCTTGTCAATTGTATTGCACTCCTTGAGTGCAGCGCTTCCGAGATTCAGTGGTATGATTTTACACATCTATTTATAACTATTACTTTGGCTTTTTAACTCTTTAAAAAGACATAATACATCACCCAGAATCTCTTAACTGAGCCAGATGAGTTGGAAGCAGTATTTTGGCTTTGTTTTGGGGAACACTAATGCAGAAGGAGTCTAATTATCAGTATTGAAATTAGCCCAACTGTGGGGCTCAGAAGAACTGATAAGAGCAAACAGAACAGAGAGACAACATAAAAGGAAGTTAATAATGGTGTTATGTTTTAAATATTTCTCATTAGAAAGAGAGGAAAATGCTTTTTTTCCTTACTACACCTCAAAGCAGGAGGGTCTCTGGTTCTTAAACTATCAGCAACTCCTCTAGCTTCCACTTTTGGAAATTCTCTCTTCCTACCCACCCATGCTGCTGGGTTGGTTCCTTTACTCTGAAACATCACAGTCTTTCATGTCTGTGAGACTAAGATCATAGCCCATATGCCCAAGTTATGGCAATATTTTTCCCTCTCTAATCAAGGGGTCATTAAAGGACTCTAAGAATCTGCACATGTGTTCATATGCTCAGGCTGAATCGAATTAAAATCAGTTAGAGCTGACCAGGATGGCTCTAAGAGCTCATTCTCCCAGAGAAGACTGGCAGTCAGCACAATTCTAGATTAATGAAAAATGCCACTAAAAGAGAAACAGAAGTTTGATATATACACACTCACACACACACAGAGTCCCCAAGAATAAATCATCCTCTCACATAGAACAAACTTTTCTTTTATTAAAAGTGCTCTAAATGAATTCAATCATTGATGAAAAAGAGGACAGAGCAAAACTAAAAAGCAGTAAAATTGCTGAGCATCAACAAGAGGTAAAATATGACTTGTTTACATATGGGCCAGAACAATTATTCCATAGACTCCTTTTAGGCTTGTCTAAGCACATTCTTTGTGCAGGTAGAGAGAAAGACAAATAGAATATTAAATCAAAGCACATATCATACCCCTGTTTAGGGGAAGACTGTCCACTGGATAAGTCTAGGAAAAGCTGAGTACATCAGGAAAAATCTTTGTCTTTCACTGCAGTTTTGGAGATAATGAAGGCTTGAAATGATAAATCTAAAGCAGGCAGAGATCTGCTCAATTTGTTCCTGAGAGGAAGGAAAAAGCATAAAGTCTGAACACATTAACTTATTTTGAATAACTTCCATAAAAATGTTTTGTTTGGAATAAGGATGTCAATGGTCCCTCCTCCAGGGATTCTCATACGGGCAGGCAAAAATTCTTTTTATTGTGGCATACCCAGGATCTACAGCCCGGGCTTGGGATAGGACTTTTTCCCCACAAGAAAGGGAGATTTAGAAGGAAAGAGAAGAGGGTGACAAGAAAACAGGAAAAAACCCTCTAAGTGTCAAGATATTTGCTCCTTCCACCACTGGAGCTACAAAAGGGTGAGAGGGGTGATGGCCCTGTCTCTCCTTTCCTCAGGCCCCATTGTTTTGGTCAATGCCAGCAGTGCTAGAAGCCCAAAGTGATGCTGTTCAGTGACACGTTTGCTGAGGCAGAGGGATGGCCCCCACAGGCCCCTGGATGCGTGGCTCTCCTCTGGCTCTGCTGGAGGAGAAAAGGGAGGTGAAAACCCAGCTGCCTTCATCATCCAGGAAAGAAATAGGACAAAAGCAGAGCAATGTAGCGTGACGAAGAAGGGGTGCCTGCTCAGTGAGCTGGGACAAAGGCTTGTAGAAATCTGTCAGAAATATCATAAGGAAAAGTATAGAGTTATTACCATTTCTATAGCGCTTAGGATCCTCTGGTGGCAGAACATTTTCAATGATTGTTTCTGTTTGGTGGAATCAATTATCTCCTGATAGATTCTCCTTCCAAGCTTAAGATTGCATTTAAAAACTCATCTGCTCTCTGAATTCCAATTGGATGTGTTTTGAACTGTCGATTTTTGGGGTGAATATTTTGCTTATGAATCTCTTTATATTTCAAAGTGGTTGCCAAACCCATTTACGAGTCTGCATGGTAAAAACTGTTCTACACGCAGTACACAATTTAACTTGGGTATCTGGTTTATTAAGCATGGTTTGATATGCTATCAAGGTGAGAAACAAAAAGGCAAAGCTGAGAAAAATGAAGATCATTAATGTTTATGTATTTTTAAAGTCACACTTGTGCCTCGGAAGCCTGATTTATTATTTCAATAGGCATTCAGACATGCTAGAAATAGTATTATTATTAATTTTATTTCAGACAACAAAGTGAAAATGGAGGGGAGAAACCAGGCAATAAAGAATAAAATTGCCCTGTTTATTTTTTCATTGTTGAATCAAGCAGTCTTATATGTAGCTGATATTATATGTGCATAATAAAATTCCTTCTGAAGGAAACTTAAATGCTCCATAAAATAAGTGGAATTCCCAAATGACATACTAATGCCTTCCTTACTCAAACAAATCACTTTGAAAGTTACTGGGCATTTTTTTGGCTAATTAGAGAAAAAAACAGCTGATCAGGGCCTTTTTCTGGAAGAGGACACCAGACTTGGCCCCTTTTGTGTAAATGTGTCTCACAGGAGATGCTGTCACACCAGAGTGAGGTGTGCCTGGCCTTGTCAAAGAGCACTGGCTGAGAGGCAATTTGGAGCCCAGGTGCAGCTGCAATTGTGGACAAAGCCTTCCCACCATCTTCACACAAAAAGAAAGTTGATTGCCTGTCTCAGCTCCATGCCTTGCTCCTGCCTTCAATGGCTCTGCTGACTCCCAGAGAATAACATGAGCCACATCTGTGTGAGTCTGCTTTTGAAGGCCCCCTTGGAGCTGGAGTGGATTGAAGTTGAAGCATTCAGACAGTCTATAGGTATCATCTGCAAGGAATGTATTATGGGGAACACTCAATCCCTAATTAATGCTGTATGTGCATTATGTGCATTTATTTTACAGCTGCTGAATTTGTGCAAGGTCTGAGGTATTTTCAAGTATGGGTAATGTAGAAGTGAAAAATTAATATGAAGATGGACAGCAGGCTTGGGGTTTACAACGGGTGGCTGAGGACATTGTGTGGCTTAATTTTTCCATTTCTGCTGATGCAATTGTCCCCTGGGCCACCTGAGCTCATATTTTTCTATGATGTATTACTAGTAAGGCTTTAAAGAGTTTCAGAAAGATCAGTCCTAGTTGCAGTCACTGATCATCTCTGTAATTACGATCACGGGTACCAATTCTGCTTTCAGGTCTTCCTCCCACTGGCATTTCCATGATGCTGTCTGTCCCCAGAAAACCCCATTTAGAAATCATCTTCCTTTGCAAACTTTTCTTTTTTGCAGTAACATTTCTCCATGCAAATATTAAGCTGTGAATGGCAGATTATTTGCAAAAAGCAAATACAAAAGGGAAGAAACCACAGCTAAGCAAATTATTTTATACAAGTTTCTCTGGAATGGCATGTTGTTTTTCTTTCTAATGCCTGTCCCTCTCATAGAAACCTTCCCACAGTCCCTGCTTCAGAATGTTATGATATAACACAAGAACTGCAACACTTAATTAACAGATAGAGAGGTTAGTTTGGTTTTTTAAGTCTGGGATTTGAATTGGAAGATCTGTTGTCAGATTTTCCATTTTCCATAAGTGATGCACACTTCATAAAACTCCTAAGTGAAGTACACTTAGCAAAATTCCTGTAAACCAACGGCAACTTTAACTTTAAAAACAAGACTGATATTACAGAAAAAAAATAAAAAATTTGTTTTTTAGAAAGAAAAGAGAATACTCCTTATTTGGAATCATAATTTGCTCTTACATACCAGTCTATAACTGATTATGTGTGATGAACATTAAGCAGTACTTTATCTCAAAATAACAAATAGCACTGATGACACATTTGTTAGCAAACATCTGATGAAAGAAAAACACTAATTCTCTTTGTGCAACAAAGCACTAAACTATTTCTCACTTGAAAAAATTAATTTAAAATTAATATCCTAAAACCCAGACAAATCAATATTCCAAGCATATCAGAAGGTCAGAAAATGTTTTTGCCATTTCAATGCAACCTTGCCCCTGCTGCTTTGTGTACCCAGCCCCTCAGACCCCAGGACATGCCCTCACCACTCACTGCCTCCTCCTCAGTGCTCAGGGCAAAACTGCACCTAAAGGAAATGACAGTGCAGCTGTTTGCCGATTATGAGGTACTCTGGCACATCTCAAGATGACATGAAAATCTCCCAGGATGCCTGAATAAGGGTTTTATTATTTCCCAGGCCTTTCTTCTACAGCATAATGAGAATAAAAGCTTCTGAAATGCACTGATTTTACCTAAGATACCATAATGCAGAGAAAACAGCCCCTCTTTCTTTAACAAAGAACCCAAAGATTTCACAAAAAAAACCCCCCAAAAAACAAAAAACCAAAACAACAAAAACAAAACAACAAAAAAAACCAAAACCAAAAAAACAAACAAAACCACCAAACGCCCCCACACCCCCCCCAAAAAAAAAAAAAAAAAAAAAAAAAAAAAAAAAAAAAAAAACCGGGGGGAAAAAAAAAAAACAAAAAAAACAAAAAAACAACGTGGGGAAAGGAACTAAGATTAGAAAAAGGAAGCTATTTTCCTTGGTAATAAAACCCCAAAAAATCTGCGTTTGAGCCCACAACAGATTTAAGGCTTGAAAAATACATAAATCTAGTGAGGTGTGGAACCTCTAAGGTTGTTCATTATTGGCATTTAAAGCTACTTTCAAGCAACACCTGGACGTGAGTAAGCTCTGTGATCAATGCTAGCAGTGGTGGGCAGTTCTGCAGAAAAAAAAAGAGCCATTTTTAGCCACAAACTGCAATATCATCCCACCAGTAGCAATAACCTAAGTGCCCCAAAATACTTATGAATTCTAGAGCTCTTCTGTAGGTGATCCAATGATCATTGTCTGATTCCATACACAGTTTCTGTTCTTTAATTACCACAATATTATTAGCAGCTTTACCGTTCATTATCCTAAATATGCTTTTCAATATGTTCTTCTTTGTCTTGTAGTATTTTTAAAAATGCCTACACCAACATTTTCTAAAAGTCACAATTTCCCTCTACCAATAATGTGAGTCCCAGGATGCAGTCATTTGTCTCATGCATTAAATTTGAGGATGAAGCACTTTGTTTGCTTTCCCATTTGGATTACTGTTTGAAAAGCCCGAGCTTTCTGCAGTGTTACTGAGACTGTGAAGTCACTGCCAAAACTCAAAGAAGTTGTAAGGTTTTCTATTTTCCAAGAAGCCAAAAATACCTGATAAACCATTTATTCCTATATAGCTGTCATTATGCCCAGGAAGAACTTGCACTGATCTAATTAATATCATTGCTTCCAGATAGTGACGCTTAAATAGAGATTAAAATTGCTTAAAGATGAGTATGAACACTATTTCACAGATGGGGGAAGAATTATTTGATTAATTGCTTTGCACAAGACTTTGCAAAGAGGAGGAAAGATCAAATATATCTGATTCAGATCCCAGTTATTTTTATATTACTATCATATTTTTGCCTGTAAATATATATATGCATATGTATTACACACACACATGCATCTCACTTAAGCTAAAAAATGTGTTCCAGAAAAATAGTGTTCTTAAAGCAGCTAATATTCACATATATATCTTGTGCCTCAAACTGTGGGAGTAACAAGTGTTATTTTGGAATCTAAATATCATAGAATGCCTTGGGTTGGAAGGGACCTTAAAGATCATCTAGTTCATGGACGGATGGATGGGGACACCTCTAACTAGGCCAGGTTGTTCAACACCCCATCCAAGACCCCATGCAGCACCGAGTCTTATTTCATGGGGAAAAAAATAAGCTCATGGCAAAAGAGAAATGCAGTCCTGTGAGCAAGTAACACATTCCCAACACTCTGCATTCCACCAGCCTGAGATTCCTGTCATACACCATATATCCAGGCTGTATTTCCAAATACAGGTACACAGAAGTACAAGTAGGGAGAAAAGAAGGAAAAGCTACAGTCCAAAGTTACCTTTTCCAAGTTAGAAAATTGAAGGGCATCTTCAGGACAGTGATAAATTCCTCCAGAAGGAAGGACAGTCCATGTGGCTTTGTACACATAAACACATATTTCTGCAAGTATATGGAATGAGAGAGGAACCAGTTTAGTCTTTTTGGCACAGTCAATTTGGTACCAGGAATCACCTATTAATTGTCTTAGTGCTTTATACGATGGTAGAAGAGCAGCAGTTTTCCATGTAAGCCACACTGCAAAAAAACTTCCAGAAAACAGAACAAATCACCAACACATTTCAGGGCCTTTTCTAATCCAACCAGAAGACGGGGGGACAGGCATAATTTGTGCAGTCTGGGGAAGGGTCTGGAGCACATGTCTGATGAAGAGCAGCAGAGGTTATTTAGCCTTGAGAGAAGGAGGCTCAGGGGGGACCTTATCACTCTCTGATCCCCTGAAGGGAGGGTGTGTCCTGGTGGGATCAGTCTCTTCTTACAAGTAACTACTGACAGGACAAGAGGAAAAGGCCTCAAATTGCAGCAAGAGAAGGTTAGATTGGATAATAAAAGAAAATATTTCACCAAAAGGCTGGTCAGACTTTGAAACAGGCTGCTCAGATTTGAAAGATGTGAAGATGTATTTCTTGGGTGTGTGGTTTAATGGTGGGCTTGGCAGTGTTAGGTTGATGATCTTAGAGGCCTTTTCCAACCTAAATGATTCCATGATTCTCTCCTAACCTGTCCATCATCTGTTTGATAGACAGAGTGCAAAGAAAAAGAACAAACAAAAAACTAACCTCTTACCAGTCCAAAAATCTTTGCATTTAGAATGACGTCCAACATGTAAGAAACACAGATGGAAAACGAACAAACAAAAAAAACCCCTAAAACCCAACAAGAAAAAAAGAAAAATGCTGAGTAGCTCCAGAGGACAGATTTAATTTCCCATCTATGTGACTGCTGAGCTGATGCATCTTCTACTCTCACATAACTGTTTGTTTGCCCACAGCTTCCAAACATCATTTACTGAGCCAATTTGTCTACTTGGGTCAGGTTCAGACATAAATCTGTGTCCTATACCCAAGCTGCTAATATGCTTAAACAAAATAACAAATGCTGCACTTCCAGATGAGTATAATGAACACAAAAACCCACAAAACAGCTGGATGTGTGTGCACTTGATGAGAAAATAATGCTCTGGGACACAATAATCTTTCCTGTTAGTAACTTATTCCACAAGCCTCTTCAATTTTGAGTTGTCCTCCTATTTCAGTGTCTTCTCATGTGTGATGCACAGAGAATTCCACACTTCAATTCCAGATGGACATCCAAATCATCTGATATATTTAAGCCATAATTTTGAATTTCCTAAACAAGCTGTTCCTCACTATGAATTTTTTTTACAGCATTACTTGGAGCCTTTCAATAAACTCCAGGCCATATTTTCTAAAATCAGAATTTAAGTTGATCTCACAGAATGTTCTTGTAAAACTTAGTACACAAATTTATTTTGTGTGTGCTATCTTTTTTTTGTCGATACAAATGCATATTTTGTATACATAGAAAAACAATTAGTCCACAATTTGTAGGGGAAGTTGCAGATATCACAACAAAAAGTTACCAGTTTACTTAACTGCAGCCTGTTCTGCAGTTAATGAATCATAACCTCTATTATTCCTGTCCATTAAAAGGAGTTGATATATTCTTGAAGGCAGATGGGGAGCAAAAGCTGGCATAGCTCAATGTACTGAAATACTTGCAACATTTTGTTGCAACCATTACATTTCAGCCCTTTGTGCCTATCACAAAGTTTTCTGATGCAGGGCTCAGGCTGGAAGACATGTCACTGGTGTCTAATGGAAACATCCTCTTCCCAGATTGTGCAGTCACCCAGACCCTGCCAGCACCATTTAGGAAACCATCGGAACAATGCTGCTGGAGTGCAGTGTCACAGCATGCACAATACGCACACTGAACGGGGAAGTCTGCCTGGAGTCTTTTGTCTTGTTTTACCAAAATAGTTTGATGCAATGGAGTGTTGAAAAAAGGAACCACTACTTTCAAATGCAAGTGTTTGGCCCTTAAAAAGACAAGAAATGGGGGTAGGTGGCAAATCTACCTCCTGCTAGGCACAATAGGTTTTTGAGATTCATCTACAGTGTGTAATCTGAGGTTCTGGTCTTCGTGTTCCCCATTCAGTGAGAGAGGCTCAGACTGTCCCCAAAGTCTGCTCCTTCTGCCATAATCAGAGCTGTGCACTAAAGAGGTTTGCCCTCTGTGGAGGAGTTCATGTTTGTCCCCACCCTGTCAACCCCTTTGCACTCTGGTAGCGGATCTACTGAACTGGAACCTGGAAGAGCTCCAGCGGATGCGGCATAGCAAGGCTGAGCACGGAGCAGTGTTTGCAGCCAGCAGGGAGTTAGAGGAAGGCTGAATACTACACTGGGATGAGACTGCAGTTTTAAAATAAAAATATCAGAGATAAATTATGGGATAAATTGAACATCAAGGAGTAAAGCAAACAAAAAACCCCCAATTTCTTCTTTTTTTTTTTTCCAATTTTGTTTTAAATGGAGAAACAAGAAAGTCCTGATGTGGCATTTACTCCCTCACCTGAGTCATAAATCATTTGCATCTTAGACTGAAACCTTGCCTTTGCTACTCTTTGGAGGAAACATATTTCCCAAAATGCTGCCTGGTGGTTTGCTTCATGTATCTCTAGAACACAAAAATTACTCAAGTCCTTACCTCAGTCAGATTGGAAATGTCAGTCTTTTACTTTAGCATTCTATTTTAACACACGCTCCGTTCGTCTTTTAAATAAATACCTCTTTTCCTAACATGAATCCACAGAAAAAGAACAAGAACAGCCAATCATAAAAACACCATCAAGACCCAAAAGTCATTGTTTACTTTGCTCCTACACACCCTGCCTCTTAACTGTTCCTCTTGCACCTTACTTAAGACTCCGCAGGACCAGATCAGATTTTGTATTTGTGTTTATATTTGTATTTTTTTGTATTTGTGAAGTGCTTGGCACCATTGGTTTCAATTGCTCCTTTTGCACTAGTATAATCTCTCACTGCCTGAAAGATCGGTAAACTCAGCACAACAAAAGTCAAAGATGCAATCACTGACCCTCTCCACTGCAACACTTTGTGTTTCTGCATCTGGAGACAGGTATTGCCCTTACCCACTTTATGAATCCTTCACATTTTCAAGCAGAGAATGGAAGGTCAATGTCACTGCTGCTTTGGTCTTTTGACAGAAGAGGGTTCAGAAAATATTTCCACTACTGATATACCCATATATGCTTTTGAGGACACCAACAGCTGCTGAGTGATCTGGACAGGTCTCAGAGAAAGCACACTGTGTATTTATGCCCTGAATTTACATTGGATTGACATACATAAATTCCTGAGAGAAGACTTTCTTGGTTGATATTTTTCGGAAAGGCACCCACAGGTTTTCCTTCCTTTGCTGCTTAACTGTCTAGAGTGTTGCTTCAAACACTACGATGAGAACCAGAATATTCTGTTAGGTGTGCAGAAGTCCACCAGAATCAAATGACTGCAGTATTCGCAGAAATAAAACCAGAAATGGCATTGTGGCACACAGTCTCCTTTTCAGGAACCACTATGGAAAAGGCACTCATGACAATTTCTAGCATAAACAGAAGCTTTACAAAACACAAATAAACCAGAGACAAATCCTCTGGCAGCATGGTGTGCTGTTGAAGCCTTGTTGTGTACATCAGTTACAATCAGGAGGTCAGGTTATCAACCTGGTCCATGAACGAGAATGGGAACTGTTCAATCTGATTACATTCCTGTCTTGTGGGGTTGAAAACATCAATTACAGAACAGCAGTAGAAAGTTTTCATTCTGACATTAAGGCTGTAGAGTATAAGGAAAACTTTCCATTACATCACCTGTACATGTAGAGCAACGTTCATAATCTGGCCACTATTCTACAATTCATGTGTCTTGCCCAATTAACTATTTACATACATTGCCACAGCTTTGTCTGGTGTTTCAAGGACAAATGTTATAGTTCTTAGTGACCTTGTCTACCCAGATAATCTTGTGCAAAACAGCTGTAAAGCATTTTCAAAAGAGAATGGTATATTGCTAATCTTGCTATAAGAAATAGCAAGACATAAAACATTGGAACACCTAGCACAACTTTGTTTTTTCTGCTCTGGAAAACATCAGCAGTTTCCAAGTCAGCAACATGCTGACTGGTAACAGAAAACCTGAGCTGGAAGAGAGGCCTCATTGTTTTCATACAGATTATAACACTAATTAGAATTCCATATTATGCATTTACATTGATTAGTTATGCACATCTATTATAGGCAACAAAATTTCTCTAACTAAGTACTCTGAAAGCACTTACTGACTAAAGAAAACATGAAAAGACTGTCAAGTTGGACAGTAAACTATTTTGCTGAGACAAGAAAAAAATGTGGAAGATGCCAAAGGCAGGAAGAAAAGATCTGAGAGATAAGTAAGAGAGAGGGAACAAACGAGTGATGGCAGCTGGAAAGGAGGAGGAAGCAAACTGCAATCAGGATCAGTATGAGAAGGAGGAAGAGGAAAAGCAAGTTTCTCACAAGAAGTTTCTCACAGCACTAGGAGAGCAACAGTGAAAAAAGGGAAGATTTGTGCATCTGAGTTAAGCACTTCAAATCTGAAGCCTCATTTTTCCTCAGTGACTCTAGGGGCACCAGAGACTTAAATGTCACGCCCAGAGGAGCTCCAGCATAAAGAAAATGTAAAAATGGTGCACTGCTCCAGAGCAGGAGCCCTGCAAAGTGAGCAGCCACTTGACTACAATGATTCTGCTGACTGAGGCACTACTCCTAAATAAATAAATAAATAAATAAGTATGTTATTGTGTTTTAACAACAACAAAAAATAGTCTATGGATTCAAGAATCTTTTGTTTTCAAAGGGTGTCCCCAAATTACCAGCCCTGTACACAGCTGGCTGAAAGATCTTCATAGGTCAAGTCCTTAAATGACCTCTTCTCTTTTGTGAGAAAAGTAGCAACAACAAGGCTTGATGTTTAAACATCTGCTGCATTCCACATAATTATATTGATGATGCCATGAAAAACGAAAGAATCTTATTCACCCTCCAAAGTTTCTCTTGCCTTTGGCTGATTTGATCTCTGTTCAGCTGGTATATGAGATGGACCATTACAAAGATCTTTGCTGTGGGGCTCTTCAAAAGCACAGCAAAATGTTCCCATCTTTATGACAGTTATCTCTCAAAGAATCATGAGCTTCCTGCACATCTTTTAAATATGGAACTTTTCCTCCCTACAAATTATGGATGAAGCTAACTTTTCTTTTTCCCTTCTCCAATTGACATCCTCCGTTTCCTTTTATGAAGTAATTTTACTTTACACATAGATACAGTACTTCTCTAAAGCCAGCTGTAGATTTGGTAGGAAGCATGCCAATTCCATTATTCTAGAAACTCAAACTAGCAGTGAATATTACAACAAGAGTAAAAAAAATATTGCAGTAAGCATCCATTCTTGTCAGACCCATTCTGCCCTTTCTTTCCCCAGATGATTACCAGTTTACACTTGACAAGTTTGCAGCAAGAGCAGATACACAATCAGCTCAATGTATCATTCTGTCACCAGACAAGGCAGGGTAACATACTAAGGACTACCTAAATATTATAATAATCTATCCTGCTTGGATATTTCACAACTATTTCACTGAAGTTGCTTAGAAGTCAAGAATAACTTGCAGAAGGCTGTGGATACAGATAGCTAAACTGGTCTTCTAGTTTTCTTCTGCAGGTGAATAGCCCACATCAATCACAGAGTAACCAAAACATGTGCACAAACCAGTATCTAATATGGTTTGTCCTATGAGAACTGAAGAAATTTTCTCAGTGTGTTGTACATGTGACATCTCACTTCACGCACTTGTGATCTCCATCCTGGTCTCAGAAAGAAAGCTAAGATTTTGCAAGCTGGGCTGCCGTCTAAGCTTCGTTTCTCAAACAGCTGGATATATCTGGTGTTTCTAAAGGCTGAGTTGAAGATAGTATTATAATCTTGCAAATGTTTCTGAACCCCAGTTCCAATTTACCTTCCACAGACAACACGAGCACCTCCTCTCCTCTAAACATTAGTAACGCTTCTGTTTTCAAACCAGACCTCACCCAATCAAAGCTTCGTACCTCTGGGGCTGGGAGCTTCCTGTGAGCTCTTATGTTCCTTGGATTAGGTCACGCTAAGGGGCACAAATTTGCAGAGCCGGAGTTACAGAGGAAAGTCACGGAAACAGGAGATGGATACAATTCAGGAAACAAAAAAACACAACAAAGAAAACCTGTAGACAGGATTAATAGCAGCTTTCTACTCACAGCCTTGAAAGTATCCTCATATGGCAAAACCACACAAAGCATTGCGCACTGATGCTTTGGAGATAAGAAAAAAAAGATGTATAAATACTACCCCCCTCCCCCCTGTTACAGAAATATCTGCAAAACATAAAGTGATAGAAATATTTCCCAGTAATACAGACATTAATGACTAACATTCACAGTGCCCGTGTTTATTTTCCTATACCACTCTTACCGCTGCCATTTTTGCACTATTGGTAATTATCAGGCAGTTGCCTTCTATTTATTCTGGCAATGCTGCCATCTCTTTATCCCACCAGATGCTGAGCAGCCACCCCCAATCTCCTCTCTCAGAGTTCACTGGCACACTTCGATAGCAGAGCAGTTACTCCCATCTTTACTGATGATAGAAGGAATAGTGCTGTTAGTAAACTGGATATAGAGGCAGCAATAATACCCTTAATGCCAGCAGTTTATTCACTGCTATCCCACCAGAGATCCCTGACATGCAACATCAGTACGTAGGGTCACTACGTGGACAAGCCCACAATCCCATAAAATATAGCAGTGTTTAAACACACAAAGGGAATAGAAGAAACAAAAAAATGACAGTTCATTGTCTGGAGGTGACTGTTGGATCTTAGTTTTTCAGGCTGCTCCAGATGGGGAGAGTTTTGCCTTTTTAAAGTCACATCACTGCAATGATTCCCCAAGTACATGTCCCTGACAAGTATAGTTTAACAAATTTATTTATCTAGTCCTGAGTGTTTTTATTAATGACTATAGAGAATTGCAACAGAAACACTCTTTCTTTACCATTGTGCCCTGAAAGCAACACATTCCAGCTTAAACCACATGGTCACATTGCAAAAAAGGACCACATGCTGCAAAAGCTGTCACTTATTTGGTAGACAGAGTCTGTAAAGTACCCATTGCAAAAAAGTATAGAAAACAACCACAATCTACTCTTTTACGGCTCTTAATCCTTGTTTGAGTTCATTGCTACAGGCCTGCTTCACACTAACGGGGACTTCTACAAATGAGCAGATTCTCTGAATTCAAGAGTAATTAATCTAATGGGACTACTAGTGCTGGTATTAGAGCAGTAGCAATACAAGATTTGCACATAAGCCGTACATTTCCCTGCCATTCTATGAGCTACTTGTTCCCAAATGAAAACTCTTGGTAGTCTGTGTTTATTTTTGTTTTGAAGTACTTCATAATTTGTTTCATTACTGACACAAAAGCTTCCCTAGAAAGCAAAAACATTTGTTTGTTTTAATTGACCCTGCCTTGCAATCATCATAGGATTTGTTTGTTGGCCAAAAACATTTCAACAATGGGTGTGATTACAAAGCTAGCTGAAAACATGGATCTGAGAGCTTTTTCTCTAAGGAAACCATTTTTATTTTAAAAAAACAAACTCCTCCATCTTCCAAGGTCAAATTCTTTGAAATTTTTATTTGGGCCCCCCAAATCGTCGCTAAAACTGAACTGTTTACTCCATGGTGAGCACAGTAGTTTTTCAATATTAAGAGTTATGCCATTAATGTGGAGAGTACACATGCCAGGTGTGGGTGTGGAAGTGAGAAACAAAACAAAACAAAGCCCACATCTTACCAAATCAAATCCACCGAAGAGACTCATCACTATTAATTGGCTCTGCTGTGCGTGTAGCAAGTAATGCAAGTCTGTGCTACTGCTCTGTAAGGGCTATTTGTACACTGTGACACACTGAAATACTCTGCTGAAAAAGTAGAAGTCTAAAACAACAGCAAAGCCCAGTTTCACCAGCCAGCTCTTGTCTGCCTTCGTTAGCATCAGTGCACTCTAAGAAGGACCGACACCTTTATGTGATGCAGAGAATTAGGACCAAAACGATCCTTCCACAACCTGACGTGGTTTTACACGCTGAAGTACATTGACCCTTTTAAATTTGTTTACCATTTTGACCTTTCTAAATTAAGCCCCTACTATTTTTTTTTCCTGTGGACAGTAAAGCACACCAAAAAAATGTGGACTAGGTACAAACTGATCAAAGATTCATTAACAGCAACACAAACAACATACCAAGTTAAATGCACTATACCATTAGATGATTTAAACAGCTGCTCCAGTAAATTGTACTTCACTCTGCAAAAGTAAGACTTAATAGATAGAACCACCTCCCTAAGAAGTCAGAGTAAGCCAGGTTTTGTATAGTTGATATTTCTGTATTTGAGATATTTCATACTAATGTAATGCATTAATATCTAAAACACACAATGCTACTTTAAACCTATGAGAATAGACAAAAAAAGGTGAAGAATGAGACATCTGTTTAAGAGAGTCAATACAGGTCAGAGGTTACTAATCACCATATTCTCCATGTAAAATATGCAGAAATAAAGTCACAGTTTGACAAAACGCAGCTGCAACACAGTCAGTGGAGATCAGAAAGAAAGGGCTGCTATCTATCATATTTTTCCAGTTTTAGGAAATGAGAAGCCAGGTGCCAGCATTAGCTTCCTGCAGTCAGTATGCTGACATGGAAGCAGTCAGGAATCAGAAATTAGAGTTCCGTTAGTTTAAGAAACCAAGAGCAGGGCTGTAGGGTCCAAGAAGAATCCCACCATCTGTTTGCCAGTGCAGAGTAAAAGTCCTATTCAGTAGCAGAGGCACTAACTCAATACCATCGTTCCCAATTCCTTATGCCAAGATTTGAACAGCAAGACTTGAACAGGCCCAGTAAGGGATATCCCCATCAGACAAACCAACATACAGCACAATCCCCAAGATACCATTTATTGAAATACAATCAAGGAGGTACAAAACACAATGAGATAAAGCCATTTTAAGTATGGTTCCAGCCCCTTGAAGATTTAATCAGTCAAAGTTTGAGAAATTATAATGGATATATAAGACCATGGTCAACTATTTATCTAAACCACCTCTGCTTTGAGTATGGGAGTGGTCCAGAAGAACTCCAAAGGTCCTTCACATCCAAATTAGTCTATGTATCACCCACTTCTGCCTCATCCAACACTACAAACAGAGCATCAGACCTCCTCCCTTTTCCTATGCCACTATCTGAACTAAGCTTGCTACATTTGCTCCCCACACTGGTTTGAAGATTAAGGTCATCCTTGAGGATTTTTTCACAAGCTTCCCAATTTCACATCCAAAACTCAAAATGCAGTAAAGCAGCAACTGTAGCATGAAATTTTGACAGACAATATGGAAAAAATATGTCTCCACAATACTTAAACCCTGAGAGTTTGAAAAAAATGCTGGAAACGCCACTTCTTAATGAGATGGACGATGACAATTTCAATGGGCTTTGCATTCATGAGTCAATGATTACGCTGTGTCTGAGACTCCCGTTGTTTTATCTGATTGCTCTTATTTCTGTCAATTCAACTTGTCCTCATGACTTTGTGCAGGAATGATAACAATTTGGAGGCAAATGGGCTTGAAACAGGAGGGTCACATTGCTTTTCTGCCTGTTAGGACAATCTCAAAAAGAACCTTGTACTTGCCTATGAAATTTTGCCTGTGCTGGATTTGCCAGCAGAGGATCACGCTCCCTAAATTTCCTGTCACTGTCTCCTTTGATAATGTGGTGACTGCCAGCATACCCCCCTGGTCATGACTTCCACAGTGTGGCACATTTCCAACAGGTTTTTAGATGCAGGATCCCCAGAGTCCAAAGGCTCAACCACTCCACAGTGCACAGACTGTGCACTTGAGTGGTCACACAGTACAGAACTGAAATTTTCTGTGGCCAAAATGCTCTTGGAATCGAAACAGGAAGCCCTGCTCAGAAGTAGAGCTCATTGAGTCAGGTGGAATGCCATTCTAGCATGGTTATCAGACTTCCTGGACTGGAGCAGGTATTGCCACACACTCCTGTGTATGAGTGTAGGCACACACATTCCAAACCCTTGGAACTAGCCCAAGACTGTTTTTTCATTTCTTTAGTACACAATGTAAAAACACTCTAAAGTCACTCAGAAAAGCATGATTTCTCAAGATGTTAACCTTTAACTTTTAAATGTAATTCAATCATAGCAAGATATCAGACAGCATGATATTTCACTAGTATAAATAAAAATGTTACGAATGAAGGCACTGTTTCTTTTAGGAAAAGACTGACAGCAAAAAAAAAAACTTGTGACAGGCATGTGACTCACATTCCTTTGAATGAAGTGTTGTTAACTGTGTTGATATCAACATTTCTTTAACCAAAAAGGATTCACCTTAGAGAGACAAACAACCCCACTGAAGTCATCCTAGATTTACAAAGTTATGAGATCAACCAATGAAAGATAAAGGGTTTCTAGTAACATTACTCAGAGTGAGGCTTTTACAAAAGCTATGTCCAGCAGGAGACAGCAACTGCAGACAGAGCAGAGGGAAGTAAAAAAAAGAAGAAATCTGACTGAAGTAAGTAAGACATGAGATTTGTGGAGGTATTTTTAAAAGAGGACGGACTGAAACAGATTGCCAAGAGAAACCGTAGATGCTCCATCCCTGGAAGTATTCAAATCCAGGCTCGATAGGGCTTTGAGCAACCTGCTCTAGTGGAAGGTGTCCCTGCCCATGGAAATGAGATTATCTTTAATATGCCTTTCAACCCAAACCTTTCTGTGATTCTGTGGTTCTCTTACAGCTGCATAATCTGCTTGCTCCATTATGACTAGTCACCGACAGGATCACTTTACTCACTTTTCCAATGACAGCAGCAGTTTTGGTGGACATGCCAGCAAACAGTGTCATGAGGACAAACAGCAAGATGGATGTGTAAAATTTCAACAGGAGAACTGTAGAAATGTTACTTTTTCCCCCCCTGAGATCTGCCTGCATAAAATGCATATTGCCACTGCACTGGGTACTTTAAAATCTCTTTTAAGCGTTTATTAGGATTTTAAAAACTTGTAATTTTCAGAGACTGTTTTTCAAAAGGGAGTGGAAAAGTTGTAATGTCAGGCACATAAAAAAGAGTGCACTAGCAGATAGTCAAGAGAAAGAGGAATATTATATATGTTCCAACAAAGCAAAATTGCTTTATCCACATGGAATTCACAGTGCACCTCATTGGAGCATTGGAAACTTTACTAACCATGGGAAAAGAAGAACAGACATCAGCTGAATCCCTCTGCGGATGTCAGCTGATGCCAAAAAAAAAAAAAAATCTATGAATGTTTATTTTCAGTTGGTCCAGAACTGGCTTCATTTTGTCACCAGACGTTGCCTTATGCACTTTTAATCAATGTGAAACATTTAACCTGGCATGCACACCCATGAACTTTCTTGCCTCTTAACGGTTTCTAGAAAAACCAAGACACCAAGTTAGATCAAACATCCCTATTTAAGAACTGGAAACACTAACAGCACTTCTATTGAAGTAAATGAGGAGAGAATAGCAACAAAAAAATGCCAAATCAGTAAAAAATCCCCCAAATTTTTCTTTCTTTTAATGGATACAATAAAATACTAAATGTACAACCAGATCAGGTTGTGCCAAACCCTCCTCAGCTATAAAACCATGCATCCAGAACACTCCAGTTGACACTTGTTGTGTGACACCGTGTTTACTCCTGCTGGGCTCAGAATTTGCCACTTGTGCTGCTGCTTGACCCATCAGAAACACAGATCTGGGGAATTTCAAAAAGTCCTTGGGAACAGATTTTTTTTCTTTTGGTTATTTCTGCTTTGAAATGACCACTTAGAATGAGGCCTGAGGAATATCCCATACTACTTCCATATCTCAGTTCAGCATCTATTTAGAGGAGAATTTCAAGAAAAAGGGAGTTGTCTACAGTGAACAAAAAAGTCCAGCTCCCCCAGATGAGCATGCAAACCCGATATGAATAGTAAGTAGCGAATATGACATATTAATTTTGCACTGACAAAATAGAAATAAGGGAAAAACCTGGAAAAAACCTGCCAATTTCCATCCTCGACTATCTTATATGTTCTGATGTATGTTAATTCCACCCCCTGTAATTTGATAATAACAGTCCACCCCAACCACGTGTGGGGTCAAGCAATACACTGGGATGGAAATTCTTAAAAGTCACTATACATGTTATTTTATTTGTATTGAGAAATGTTTATTTTCCTATGTGGTGTCAGGGTTATATCAGGAGCAAATCCTCAATAATTTTTGATTTTTAAGCCTTTTCAAACACAGGGGACCTACACTTAGAATTGCAGTAGTTTCTATGTACTAAATACTGCAAGAATCATAAGGGCCTTGGGCTCATATTTTGTTAGCAAAGGCAAATTTCCTTTAAAGAAAGAACTAATTACTTCTGTTTCAGATTCCAAACTCCCTCCAGGTTGTATTGTAATGAGATTCAAAAGACATGCCAGAAGTGAGATGAAAGCACATTTGGCATTTTTAAATATGCATTCAGATAAACTCGATAAATCTGTTGATACACTGTTATCTATTGCTCTATATAATACCCAGATATGTTATTCTTTACACAAAATCTGCCATTAAACACCCTGCATTTTTAGTAAAGAAACGCAAAGCGTTCATCAGGGACTAACAACATAAGACTGTGGAGAAGCTTTTTCTCCACAACAAATGAGAAATAAAATGGAACAGAAAAGTAAAAAAAAAAAAAACAAAACAAAAAAAAACAGTGAAAGAAAGTACAATGAAAATGCAAAAGAGGCAAGAAGTAATGACTTCCATATTGCATGGATTGAAGCCTCACCTGTTGTGAGGACATGACAGCATTAAAAGCTAGGTTTAAAAGAGGAAAAAAGACAAACATTCTTAGAGAAGCATTCTTAGAGAAGCATATGATTTATACAATCATTATCTTGATTGTATAAATGTGTACTTCTATGCTGAAAGCTCTCTTTGTGGTAATGGCATCTTTATATTCAGCAGGATTGTATTGCCATTCACATCACACAGAGTGTTTTACTAGATTTTGTTCTCATTAGCTCTGTGCAAACAACTGAACTAAGAGTGAGAATGCTGAATCCTATTCTTTCTTGAGCATTGTTTACCAGATCCCTCACTAACTTCCAATCAGTTCCACCTCTGCAATTTTATTGAAGGCAATGAGTTTCCACAGGTATTGTCATATACCATAATTAGAAAGCAGTCTCAGTTCAGTGAGACTTTATTGGCTTGACAAGCCATACAGAGCTTATAAGTGTGTAAGAAGACAGAGAACATCGCCAGCTCTGTCAGAAATCAAGTAACATCCATCTAGGAGAAAGTGACTTTTTGAGCCTGAGCTCTGAACTCCTGTGCTGTCTGTCAATATCAGCAGTGCATGGGAATTAGACAACCTCCCTTCATGTTTGTGATCACTTAGAAAGCTTCATATTCGTGCTTCGTGTTTCAGGTCCCAGCTAAAAGAGCTGCCATAGAAGTTCTGGTTTCACATTCCTTAAGCACATTTAATTCATGTCATTTTTTCTAAGCAACAATGTGTATTCTATTCTCTGTCATTCTTTTGTTGCTTTGTAATAACCCTTAGGAGTAGTGATAACACACACACACAAAAAAAATTGTTGTTTTTTCTCTATTTTGGTTAGCAAAGCAGATAATCTCAGCAACCTGCCTGAACGTTTGCTGTTGCACTCCAGTACTCCCCTAATGTCAGTGACAAGCCTGGGGCTCTTGGAAGGAAAATTAACATCTCAGTTAGATTGTCTGCAGGGATTTTCTAAGAGCTTCTCAGTACCAGGTATCTCTTTCCTATTGTTAAGGAAACTTCCCAGAGAGATCATTCTCGACACTCTCTGGCAGCCACACTCCCAGTGTCACAGAGTGTCACTGCTGGGACTGAGGCCCTTCCCCAAGGTTGGCTCCAGTGACCTGACAGGTCCCTGCCTGACTCCCTACACACCCACTCACACTCAGGCCAGGTTTCCTCACTGACTCGATCCCAGGTTACCCAAAGTAGAGTCTCAGATGTCTCATCCCATAAAGCCATTTATCCACAGTGCAGTAACACAGAAACAGCCCGAGCTGGTGCCTCCACGGAGGGACCCTGAGCAAAGAACCCCCTGGGCTTTTATCCCCTCACAGTCCAAAAGCACCAAAGTCTTGCTCTTCCTCCTGAGCCATCGAGCCATTGCCTCCTGCCGTGTGTCCCAGTGTCCCTCACCTGGCTGTGCCACAGGTCCCTGTGCCCTCTGTTGTGTGTGCAAAGGGTGGCAGTTCATGGCCCCTTGTCTCAGGCTCCCATGCGGAGCTAGCTCCTGTTGTGCTTCCCACACAATGAAGTCCTGCCCTTATTGTTACAGTTGCCCCACATACTTTTGACTGATGTAGATCCTTCTGGGAATGTGGACTTCACCAACAGTTCCTTGATGAGACTTGGCAATGGCATCATTGTGAAACATGTTGCCACTTAAATCCTCATTTTACTCACTTTTGCTATTGACTTATGTCCCTCTGTACCCACTTTCCATATGAAATAAACCCAGATTTAAGTAATTCCAGTCTCATGTTTCTTAGCTTGTTGAATCAAGTCCATGAGATATTCTCTCTACCATTATCAGCATCTTGGAATATCATACATTATTATCTTCCAGTTATAACCTCGTTGTTCCACCACACTTTTTGCCTTGTGAACAGTTGCCTCTACATCCTTTAAGTAACCCAGCCACTCCTTCCCATAGGTAATTCTGACCTTATAATCAAATGAAAGGACCACAATCTCCTTCCTCACCTTTGCCCATTCAGCTGCCTAAAATGAGGTTCCTTTGTCAACTCCGACAGCATAGTTGCCTCAAGTAGTCTCCTTGCTCCCATATGTTCTTCTGTCTAAATTAATCCCCTATCAGTGTTTTCACCTTTGCCACCATCTTTGCAGCTTCTTTATTTCTATTTCTCTTTTTTTTTTCAGCTGCAATTGCCTCCAGACCATTAGCTTTAGTTAAAGCCCTGTCAAAAGTCGTATCTTACTACTGTTACCTGCATTTATTACATTCATTTACATTCAGTTAAAAATACTTAAACACAGATGCATTTAAACACAGATGCATTTAAACCCTGGAGACTTGCTTTTGAGAAAGCAGGCTACGTCCATACCTCAGGCACTATGGCTCTGAATCAGAATATAGGCACAGAGGCCTCCACTGTGTTTCAGAGAACTCTGAATTTCCTAGAGTCATACTCAGCTGCATGAAATCATTATAATACTATAGCCTTTGTCAATGGACGAAGGGGACACTGACTTTCAGCGAGGTAAACTTTATTTTTAGAGCTAGGTAGAGCTGGAATAGTTTCTGGTTCGGTGCTCATGAATTCAAATGCAGGTTCCAATAGTTACCTCTCTAAAGGCCTAGAAAAGTAATTTTACCTGTTTATTTCTTTATGAGACTATTACTCCATTTTTGTACTGAAAGAATTAGGTGTTTTAAAGCATGCCCTTACCATGGAAATGCCTTAGTTCTAGAAAATGATGGTGTAACCTCTCTCACCTCTTTCGTCTTCTGCCCCTTCCCCAAAATCCCCAAACCCCATATGCCATCAAAATGCAGGAGAAAAGTGAATGGGTGTGCAGAGATTTACCACTCTGTCAAAACAGAAGAATAGAAGTCTGTCAAAACAGAAGTCAAGAAGGAAATAGTTGAGCAGGTAATTTACCCTTATACTAAAAAAAAATCCACAAAAATCCCAGTCATGAATAATTGAACAAAAAACCCCAAACTCTCCCTTTCCATAGGGAATATATTCATGAACCTTTTTAAAAATCAAAATTATTGGCTACAAGTTCACCTCATAATGAAAGGAAAAATAAGATAGCTCATTAATAACATAACTCAAGAAAACAAACCAAGACAACCTCACCTCCTTCCACATGCAGGGTTCCTGACCCAGCCAGCTGCCAATCCACTCCGAACACCCAGAGCTCCGGGACCTGCCTGCATCCCAGGAAGCAGGTGAAACCTGGCAGCTCTCAGGGAAGCAGACTCTGCTACAACCCTGTCCCACTTCGACAGCTGCTGCCAGTCATCTCATCACAGGCATGTGGGGAATGGAAAGTATCAGCTCAGTTTGCCCCTTAGAGGCATAAAGCATTTACCAAGTTCTGTGTAAGAAAGTACTTTCTCACAATAATTTTTTTCAGAGCCTGTTAAAAGTTTCTTTCAAATTAAATGGAATGCAGGATTTAAAAAGAAGAAAAGTAATACCTGGTCAAATTTATAAAAGAAATGAACAAAGAAGTGGTGTTTCTTTCACGAACAGACAGAAAGTTGATACTGTTCCTCTAGGTCTTCGCTTTTTTTTTTTTCCTTCAAAGAGGGTTGAGATCCAAAAATAAACAAAAAATTATGTTAGATGAGAACCAGAGGAAATTCTTTCCACAAACATCTAGTAATTTCCTACCATCTTCCCACTTAAGAACCTGAACCTTGTTTTATAAATAAATTTTATGTCCTCAAAATACTTTTTTTCTCCTTATAAAAGTCAATCACTTCTCTAAAATAAGATATGCTTAGGTACACCAGATTATTGCATAAAGTAACACTGAGTAAGCCAATATATTAAAATGGTTAGCTCAAATTTTCTGCTGAAATTTACAGAAAAAATAGTATTGGTAACCTGCAAACCCTTAGATACATATTCTGGAGTCCCATGTTTGAGAGTAATTCAGATCTGGGACTTTAACTTTTCATCCCTCATTAAGCTTCCTGTGTATTGAAAGATGACCTGTTCTGCACTGATCCTGCGAACAGTCATGCACATCCTAAAGTTAATATGCTGTAAGTAATCATTGCAATGACCCTTACTGCATATAAAATTAAGTAGGCATGTATATCCAAGCAAGCTTGAGGCCACAGTTTATTTTATCACACAATTTCTTTTTTAGTCACTTTGTTTAGATTGGTAATGAAGAATGGTAAGAGAGGCCTTTGTGAAACTTGGAGAAACCAGAACAAATTGTGTGAGTCACCAGCGTAGCCTGTCTCTTTCTACAATGTCTAGGCAAATAGTGATTATTAGGATTTCTTCCATTTCTAAATAAATTGTCATCATGGCTAAAATGGTACACTAAGAAGTGTCTCTGGCCATTTCTTCATGAAAAGAATTCTCCAGGCTAAGTCCTTTGTGCTTTATCAGGAACTCACCAAATTCAGTCAGTCTCTGCAAACATAGGGATCTCCTTGCATGAAACTCATTGCACACAGGCTGAGCAGGGACTTTGGATGTGAAATGATTCTGTCTCTCCTTGTAACTTCACCAGAAAAAGACCTGAAGGCTTGGCATGGTTCCTGAGATCGATGGAAGGAAAGAGACCAGCTTGCAGCTTTCTGGTTTTGTGAGTATTTGGAAGCTTGGCTCCTGCCAGAAGGGAGATTCATCACAGGGAAGTCTATGATGCTCTGCAGCACAAACACTTTTAGTGGAAGAACTTATGTGTCATGAATGCGAATTAAAATACCTATTCTCTACAGCAGCTCTCAGGTAACATGAAACAGTATTATGAAGAAGAAGTAAGTGACAAAGAAAAAAAGCAAGAAAAATTTCCCAGAAACTTTTGTAAAGAAGAAACAAACAACGCCGTTCCCCACTCACTGAAGGATATAATGGTGACTGGAGAGACCAAGTGAGACAACGAAGGACAAAAAGGAAGAGAACAGAATCAATGCAAAGGAGTTACAAACTTAGCTTTCCAGTTTTGAAAGGCATTGAAGTGTGGCCCTTTTGGCTTATTTGCAAAGCATAGAGCAAAGACAACAAAACAGCGTGGAAGTTCAGCTGTGACTCACTGTGTATGTAGTTTGCACAGACTTGATCTTCTTGAAATAGCAAGGTAAAAAGCAAAACGTCTATGAAAAAAGGGAGCTTTGTATCTGTATCATACTTAAGTATCCACTCGAGTCTTCCAGAAACTTGTGCAAACAGAATAGACACTTTAAAGAATAACAGACATCAGAATTGAGTGTCAATTCTTGAAAAGAAGAAAATTTTTAAAATCACAGTTCATTGAAAGTGAGTCTCTCAGAGGCTTCTTAAAGGCTCAAGTATATCTTCTTTACATTCCAATCAGAAAAAAAAAAATACAAGTCTTCTCCATTTTTCACTTATTTACCCTTCAGACCTAAGAAAAACTGTCTCTGTTTCACCAAAGAAGAAGGTGGAATTCTATGTACTTTTGCATGACCAAAATGGGGCTAAAAATCCCCAGGCTCCATAAGAACCCTCAGTGAAAGGGGCATTCCAGATCACCCCTCACCGTTTCCTGCTGTGATCCTCCCTCCACAGATGCCTGTGTCTCATTGTTAATAACATATATTTTTATGCCTAGCAAGTCTGGCCCCCCCATCCTAGGATCCTCACCTTCCTGTCTTCCTCATTTCTCCCCAAGGCAAGTCTCTTTTTACAGGAAGTAAATAGTTAATGATACTTCCCTGTCTTCTCCTCACGGCCTCCTTTGTCAGCCAAAGGCTTGGAAGCATCTCCTGCATGTGGCAGCAGTTAAGTGTGGTCTAATTTAATGTGTGAATTTCAGCTCATTCTTATTCCACACAGCATTCGAGCATATGTGAACATTTCAGCTTGTGGGTAGGTCCTCCTGAAGCCAGCAGGGTTGCAAACACAACTTTTATGTCAAGCAAGTGTCTTGCTGGATCATATTTACTTCAGAGCCATCTCCTGAGTGTCTGGCCATGGTGTGAGCAGCAGGACTCAGCTCCACTCTGAGCAGCCATTTCCCTGATGCACTGAGCAGGGGATTACATATATATGCATATATGCACATGCACAGATATAGATATATGTATATTTGGGATGCATATACACCCCCCACACATTGCTTCTGACAAGATATGAACAGTGTAGCTCTCCCTCCAAAGTCCCAGCTAGTTTTATATTAAGATATCATCGCACTGACATGGATGGAAAAAAGAAAAAAAAACCCGAAAGCTTTCAAAGTCTAGCCTGATTCACCAGGTTTGTTTCAAAGACTTTGACCTCAGACATAAGGTCTTGATTTGGACACTGCTGGACTTTCTGATAGACACCTGATATGGACACTGATACACTTTCTCTACTTCACTGTCCAGTTCTTCCCAAGCAAGTTGTTGTGGTCCTTCGAGTATCTCTACCAGCTAGACTTTGTTCTCCTGTCAGGGCCAGGAGCCCACTGTCTCCAGACTTGGCTGGCAGCCTGGCTGCCTCCTGCTGCTGTCTGAGAGCCTTCGGGCAGCTCGTGCTCACCAGCTGCCTGTGCTGCCTGCCAAAGCCCGCGAGGGACTCGCGTGTCACCGGCCACCTGGCACAGGAGCCCCGGCTGCCTGCCACCCCCTGCCCAAGCCCAGCAACCCACCACGCATCAGAGAGATGCTGTGAGATCTGGTGTACCAGAGCTTCCCCTGCCAAAGCTTGCCCAAGACCTGCCCTCACTTCAGCCTGTCCCTGAGGCCTTGGACAACCTGTGCCAGCAGCCACCGCTGCTCTTGTTCCAGCAGATGCTGGTGGCTGCCGGGCACTATGGAGTGGCAACCCTGGGCTCTTCCAAGCAGCTCTACCACCCGACCCTTCTCCTCCAGCCACTGCTGAGCTATTCCTGCTCACATCTCCCTCTCCTTGGGTCTCACCCTGCATGCTGGGTTGGAGTGAGTGACCATCAGGTCCTACCAGCTTTGTCATCTCAGCATCTCCAACTCCTGTCTCAGGGATAAGGCAATGTATGTTGCTGCTCACCTTTGCTGGGATTGATGAAAACCTCCACCTCCCACCACTGCTGCATTCCTCTTCTGCTTTCTTGCCCCAGAAATGCCACCTATGTGTTTCCCTGGTGTTTAGTCCATTCCTTCACATGCTTTGGGCACTTAGAACATAAAGGAAGGGCCAATCTCTCAAAGGGAGGGCAGTCACTGCTGTTGCTCCATGACATTTGTAGCTTCAACTCTTGCTGTCTTGCCAGATGTTGCAGAAATACTCAAACAGCTTCTATAACAATTAGAAAGAAATTTCAAAAAGTTTTAAATCTGTTCTACATGACTACTCATGGCACCAGTGTTATTTATTCTAATAAACCATACTTGTATTTAATGTCATGCAGAAAGAGTGCTTGCATATTGAAATGCTTGGGGTGATCTCTTGTTTCCTAGTCAGTACAGGAAAGTGCTACAGTAATGACAATAACAATTCCTCCTTTCTAAAGAGAAGATGTTTCTAACCCTAGATGTCCTGGAATGCAGATTCACCAGATTTATCTATGCCCATGTTCCCCGCGAGACGAGCATTTCTCAACGTTCCCATGGTAGGAGTTGCCTGTGCAGGCTTCTGAAAACTTGTCCCTTGTGCCTCATCCCTGACACCTTGCACTGGAGATATAGAGAGAAGGATTTGCTCTCAGCTGTTAACATTGCTTCTCAAATTTTTAACCTGAAGCAAATGTTTAATGAAATATGAAAGGGATGCAAGAGCAAGCAGAGGTTAATGCAAAATTAATTTGCCAAAAGAGGATCATAGATGCCAGGCTCAACTATGGGGTTAGCCATGAAAAAGGTAATTTCAAAATAAAAAGTAACTAAGACAGGAGAAAGAGGTGTGTAGGAGAAAGAGGAACTAAGGTAAGAAATAAATCAAGGGAGAGGCATATTTGTCCAGTCTTTTATCTGTTTCTATGATTTCTCATGCTCTCAAGTTCTAAGCCAAGATCAATTGGGATTAATCAGTTGTATAGAAAACACCGAGAACTCATTGCAGGCTTTTAGAGTTTAAATTTGTTTATTGAGCACAATTTGGTTAGCATCAGGTGCTGAAGTTACAGACACCAACACTAGCATAGAAATTACTTTATTTAGCTCCCAGTTGGAAGTTTCTATAGCAACTAGGTCCTATAACAGAAAGCTGAGTTTCTGGCACACGAATACTGCTTCTGCTAGAGATTGTTAATACTGTATTTTTGGAGCACTCAGCTGTTCCTTAATTCTTTCTAAGCCCCAACCCCCCTTTTTCTGAGGTCTTTCTTCAGCATAAATCTGTCTGCTTAGTCATACTTGCAATTGTACCTTTTGCTCTTAACCTTCCTTTTTTGGCTGTAACAGGAACTATTTCTTTCAGTCCGGATTCAGCTTCCCTGGAAGGGAAGCAGTGTGCCCTGTCCTGCATTCTCCTACCGGGCAGAGCTGGAGGGAGAGGACTGGGATACTGAAGTTGTCAGGAGTGTCCAGATTAAGATGCCTCTCCTGCACCTACTACTACTTGTGACTTTAAACTCAGGGCAAATTCTGTGAATGTAACTCATGTCCTAAATTCAGAACAAAATCACACCTTAACCTGAAGCCAGCTCGTGCTTTTAGGTAGGGTCAAGTGTAAAGCTGTGACTCTTGGCTTGCAAAGATTAGAGAGCTCATTGCAATTCCTCCATGTATTGGAAACTCATGGCTGAGTACCACCTTTAGATATTGAATTCCACCTGTCAAACTCCTCGATGCACTTTCAGTCTTATGCCTACACTATTGAGCAGTGCTTAAAAGCTGTGGGAATACTCCATAAAGAGAATTGTATTATTGTAGAGTGAACAGATGTCTCTTTTACCTGTAAGACATCTTTATTTATACATCTTTCACAACTGTGAATCAATAGCCTTTCTTAGCTGCTAGATTTATTTTGAGGGGACACACTCAAATGTTTTTATGAGGTGTTGGATGAAAGTGTAAAACCCTGTTAGGAACAGAGAATACTCACATAAATAGGTGTTTGGTTGGCTCAGCAGTTAACAGTAATTTTGAGATTCCTTTCTTGGTGTGTGGGTTGTGTTTTTGGGGTTTGTTTTCTTGTTGTTCTTTTCTTTTTTTTTTTTTTTAATTACTTTTCATGTTGTCATTTAAGGATAAAACAATGGCAGTTTGAATCATTAGATTTAATTAGAGTTTGGACTCTCTAGTATGGTTTTTAACTTATCTGGTTTGATTCCTTCTACATCAAAGAGAAATATGTTTTTCTACCCAAAACCCTCTGGAGGTGTCCCTTATGCTGTCCTGGAGACCTCTGTCCCCTGAGAAAGAGTGCCAGCTATCTCAAAGCCACAGAAAACAAAACCTCATATCAATGCAATGCAAATTTAAATTTGGTGACTCAGGCACAGCATAGAACATATGTTTTGAATAACAATAGCCTCAAGTATCCCCAGGCAGGTGGCCAGTGCAACCAGAATTAATTCTTGCGGTTCTTCACACGTGGCAGAGTCTCACCTTACAGCTCAGGCAGCAGCACCAGGAGGACAGAGAAAGTGAAAACTGCAAAATAACCTGGCTGTGCACTTTAGGAGGGCTGTAAGAGCATTGGCGGTTGTGTGGGCTTCAGGGTTTTCTTTCTGCAGAACGACTTTCAGGAAGAAATACAACAAATCTGCAGTTAACTATCAGTTCCAGCCCCAGTCTGTGCTGGGGAAGTCCAGGTGGCTGGGATATTGGCTTTTTGCTCCTGTTATCTTTCCAATGCTATTCACTTTGGCTGTCTCTTATCATTCCTAATAGGGGCTTTTGCTTCTCCATCTGACCTTAATAAAATGGGATCATCGTTGCTCAGGTTTATAGGATTGCTATTTTAAGTCTTGGCAGTTTGAGAATACCTGTCTGAAGAAGTGTTCTCCTTTCCTCTCCCAGAGCCTTGATTTTTTCTACCCAGTCCTGGGATGGTTTCCCTGTCCTGGAATATTGATCTGGGGCCATGTGTGGGATGCTGCAGCCTGTCAGGGGTGTCCCATCTGTCCAGGCACATTCTGTCCCTGGCAGCTGCGGTCATTTCATCTCTCTTGCAGATCTCTTCCAGGCAATTTACATCTTGTTCTCTAAATTCTTAACATCTCACTGCTGAGTTGCTGGGAGGGCCTGTTTTGGAAAAGGAAATCAGAACCCCAGAGAAACCTGTGTTTGCACGCAGTGCTGAAGGCAACACGACTCTCTGGGAGACTGGTGGGAAGATTAAAATGCTGGAATCTGTTGCCTTAGAATCATTCTTCTCGTCTCCAGTGAGTCATCCAGCATCACAAGCAATCTCAGCACGACCTTCTGCTGCTCCTTGTGCCCAGAGAGCCGCACAAACCCAGTAGAGGATATACTGCCATCGTCTTTTGGCAAAACACTTCTCCCTGCAGCACTAGAGGTTTTCATTTTCTTCTGTTTCACCATCCCAGGTTTCTGGCTTCTCTCTTAACAAACTTTGAAGTGCTTTTTTTCAAAATGGCAGCTGCAAAGGTCATCTCTTTCTCTGTTTCTCGCTTGCTTCGAAACAGGAATTGTGCTTTAGAATAGAGATGCAAGGCAGCTTTCCAGAACATGAAAATCCAGTAACTTAACACATTCTCTCCAGCCTGCAAAAGCAGCTGACCAAGAAAGAATAAAAAAAAAAAGGAAAACAAACAAAAAAAGTTAAACAAAAGAAACTGAAAAATGATGATACTGTGTACTGACTTGACTTTTCAGTATGCTGGGGGTTTTTTCCTTAACCATAAATAGGTGTGTTAATTGTATTTCAAGTTTCTATACTAGATATATTTCTTGCAATTACATTTCAAAAGAAAAGAAGAGGTACTCTTTAGAAGAGAAAGAAATAGTAATTTCATCACTTCAGCAGTTTTTTAGACCTACGTAATTTTCCTTCATTAATCCACACTGATTATTTTTTGCCCATTTCAGGTCATACTTATGCTATGAAACATGTGACTTACCATGTGCTATACATTACGTAGGAAAAAAAAGTAATTTACTAGATGTGTTAATTCCTTCATGTAAGTCCACTAGGAAAACACTTCAATAATAGATCATAGATTAAAAGTGCATATTTTATGATAGTTTCCAAGAAAAATCATCAGAGAAACACTGAGGTAGAGAGTTCACCATTATATCTGAAATCAGCTTCCACTAAGTGTTTTTGGTTATTAATAATCTTGTGCTTAACATATTTCTAATGGACGAACTGAGCAAAGGAACAGCAGCAAATGTGATCTCAGGATCTGAACAAAAATTTTTTCTCGCCCTGGGCCTCTGCACTCAGTCCCCCCTTTTTCCCCCACACGCAGACCCCTTTTCTCCCTCTACTTAATTCCCATCTAAGTAAGAAGCAGCGTCCAGCAGTCTGGCTCTCTCATTGCCTGCTAAAGGTGTTGTCTTAATATATTTAAAGGGGTCCATGGTTTAACATTGGTTTGCATCAGCATTTTTTACCTATAATGAGGCTGCATCTTAGGATACTGTGTGGCTCTGCTTAGAGTAGACAACTTCCAACTCTGTTGTCGTATTGCGCACACGACAGCACAATGGTTCTGGTTATTATCAGCCTTCTCATACTGGGAAAAAGCAACAACTCTTAGTGTTTACAACAGCTATTTAACCCAGAAATGATGATAAAGACAAACACTGGAGTTAATGTCTTCTGAAAGATGCCACATTTTATTTATGAGAAGAGGTAGAATCTAGTTTTTGCAGCTACAAATTTTATGCAAAAACTGAACTGGCAGCATGCCACTTGATGGGAATATAACGCCACTCATCCAAAAAACCCCTCATAACTATAAGAAGGATGATAAAAACTGTCATAAAAATTCTCTACAAGGAGAAGTTGAGGCATAGAGAGATTATATTATGCATTTTTTTAATGAACATACACTTATTTCCAAATTAAATTTATGTGCATTTAAAAAAAAAAATAAAAGTTGCAATTGTCATAGTGTAACCTCACCAAAACTGAACTAAAACTAAACCAATCTAATTTTGATATTAGTATTTATGCAGAGATTATCTTTGTACTGTGTGTTACATTTTGGGACTCTGAGGAAGGGGACTGAGCTCAGCATGGCTCATTTTAAAAAAGCCTCTTTTCTAGCTGCATAATATTCTCAACTGTATTTATCAATTAAATATTCAACAACTTCATCTGATTCTAGATTATGAGCACACAATTTTAGAAGAACTAAGTATTCAAAATAAAGGTTTAAAATGGCAGTAAGAAAATAGAAATAAAACCTGAGTGTGGGAACAGCAGGTCCACATTAAGTCAGAAATTAGTTAAGGTGAGGGGCATCGTTGACAAAATTAGAGTAAAAGAAGATATTTCATTGAAAGATTCCAAAGTACAGGATAATCAAAGTCTATTGACACTCATTGTCCTGCTTTAAGTATTATGAAATGTTACTTGGAATCAGACTGACTACATGGGCATGCCACTTTCAGTGCACGTTCTGAGTATTTTCAGTATTGTGGAATTACTGACAGCTAAAATATTATGGAATTGTCCAATTTAGGTAAATCCTGTGCTGAAGATGGTGACCTTTTGAAAATTGATTCCTTCTGCACATTGGGTTTTACTTCCCCTATCTTGTTTTTCCTTTAGCAATTATTCATCTTTTATGGCTTCCTACAGCTAAAAGCCTCAGCAACAGGAACATTTATTCAGAATCAGAGTGGAAGATCTGGTACTTTTCTGTACATTAAAGGAAGAGAAAGTTCAATTTTCCTTCTGAAAAGCACAAGAAAGGCCATTACACAAGATGTAAAGACAGAGAGAAAAAGGGGCTGAAATCCCAAAATATTTGATGGCAGAAGTAATAATAGCAATGAATGAGGCCACATAAATGATTCATGAGACTCATTTTTTTCCTATTGTTACTAAAAAGAGGCTCATTATTAATCAGAAAAAAATGCTTTGTTGGTGATGTAAAAAGAAACCAGTATTTGCTATCAATTACTTTCATTAACACTGGGCCTTTGTACACAGTTTTAGAAATATATTTTATAACAATATAATTTTGTAATTTCATCCCTACTGTGCTTTGAGCCTTCTGAGGCCCACAAATCTCTTTAATACCTCCACTCTTGCTGATAATAAAAAGTCTTGTGGGTGTAGTAACAGCTAAAAATACAATAGTAAATGATTCATATATTACCATTTCAGAGGTCAAAATGTGTAACAAAGAGACCACAAGCACATAAAATAAACATCTTACTCTAAAACAGAGGCAAGTTGTAGCTTCAGGATGATCACTTTGAAGAGATGTGCCTCCTTTAAGGACATTTTCTTCTTTAGTTTGAAGGCAGTTAGAAATATCTGAACATATGTTCTGAGGCAATGAAATTTCAATGGGATATTATTTCCTTTTAAATCCCAATCCTTAAAACACTGACTTGCAACATGAGACAGCAGCAAAAAAGAGTCAAGCTAAGAGTGCACATTTAGCAGAGAGATATAAGGAATAAATAGAGCTAAAACTACTCTTTTTGATTTTGTAAACAATGTGCCATTAGAAACCAATGAAGACAATAAAGAATGGGATTACTATGCACCCATTTGAGAGATTTCAATCAATATTTAAATAGTTCTGGAGAATTTAATGTAAAACAGGGAGCTTTCTCAAATAAGCAATCAAACCAGCCCATTAAGGCTGTAATCACCATTATGCCTGGGTGTTCCTGTGCTTTAGAATAAACTGATTGAGGAAATACTATGGAAGTGGTACCTCTGGCATTTACCTTTCTAATATTTAAGTGTTGGTTTTCGGTGTTTTGTTTTGGTCTTTTTTAATTACTGTATATTGTCGTGCTTGACCCCCAACTTCTAAATATAATAAATCCTTCCTGAACCTAGTTAACAGTAACTGAAGAAAGAAGAAAAAAAAAAAAAAAAGGAAAACCACACCAAAACATAACATTCTTGATAAGGCTATAAATATGTAAAAATGACTATGAGGAAAATGAGGTCAACCTCACAGTACTGAAATACAGAGATTGTGCATCTGTGTGAATCATGTCTAATTACTGTTAGACTGTAGAGATTTGCTGTGAACAATTAGTCTTAATTTACCATAAAAACTTGCTATTGAACCTTCAGAAACAGGAAATACTACAGGACCTGTTGTCCATTTTGCCCTGAAGTTGAGACACTAAACAAATGCGAATCTGAGTAACATGAGCTTTAATATTGTGCTGGGGTTATAAACTTAACTGATGAGGCTCAATATTTCTATATAAACTGCAGAATGGCATCTCAGACATTTGATGAAAGGAAAAGAAAGAAACATCAGAAATCTTTGCCTCTTTCAGAGGAGCCAGAAAGTTTGATTTTATCAGATTTATTTTGATTAATCAGATGAAAGAAAACACTTGCAGGCAGAGAGACTGATGCAGGTAATACCCTCACATGTTCCGTGAAATATTTTGCACTGCTCTGCCATGAACAATTTTATAGCTCGACAACAAGGGATGCAGCACTGGTTTTATAGATTATCTGTAAGAAGGAGAAATGCAAACCACAGTGAAAATTAAAGGATTCTGCAGTATTCATATTTATTTTTAATTTTTTTCTATGAGGGATGGGTTTTACCTGCTTTTTTTAAGGCAGGGATATATTGGGGAAGAGGGATGAAAATAAATCAACAGATGGAAATCTTGCTTTGAAAGTAGCAAATAGGGAGCAAAACTATGTGCTGTTATAACACTAAGGGAAATGGTAAGCAGGTTTCAAAGCAGGGGAGAAATGCAAATTTGACACCTTACATAACTTCCTACTTTGCACAGTAATATTAAAACTGTATAACTGTGATGCAAACTACAACTACTGCTGGGAAGAGGCACTTCCTGTCAGGGATAAGTATATTGCAAAACCCCCTTATTTTCTGCTCAAAACTTCAACCTTCACACCACAAAATGTTCTAGTCACTGTACTGTCCTGCTGAATTCTCAGTTTGGATGAAAATGGTTTTCCCTGAAAGTCTTCAGTTCAGAAAGACTGAAATACATTCATGTTTGCCTAAACTGCTGGACCACTGAAACTGTGGGTCTAACAGCTGGTTTTTCCACTATATATGCTTAGATTCTTCCCAATTAATAGCTTGTCCTACCTTCATGCCTTGAAGCCCTAAAATTTTGGGATAGCTCAAATACGTATTTGAAGTGAATATCAATTAAATGTGGAGAAACAAATTCAAGATGAATGAGAAGTCACAGAAACTTTGACTATAATTTGAGATCATGGAAAAATTGAAAAAAAAAAAAGTAAAGAAAAAAAAAGAAGAGTTGATAAAGGAAAGGATAAAGCCAAGCACACATCACAAATTTTACCTGACAATTGACTTGCAGCCTACCATTTTAAACACACTACATATTATGTTGTGGACTTCCAGAGAGCCAAGAAGTTGGGTAAATGTCAGTTTTAGTGCCTTGGAAGCAGATGCTGTGTAACAGTAACCCAATGCACAACACAAAAAATGTGACAGTCGGCCTCTTAAATGTTCATGATTGGCACTGAAACGTCACTGCTAGGAAAAGCTTGGTATCATAGAATGTCCTGAGTTGGAAGGGATCCACTAGGTTCAGCTTCTAGCCCTGCACAGGACAGCCCCAAGAATCACACCATGTGCCCAAGAGCATAGTCCAAAGCTTCCTAAGAATGTTTTCCCCTTCAAAATAATAATAAAAAAATTTCATGTAACAATTAACAATATTTTGAAAGATGTGCTAGCCAGGAGATGTGGTTCAGTTGCTTTGCCTTTCCATTCTCTCTCTGCTCGGACTGCCTATTCCAGGAAACACAATAACATTTCCATTTGTTAAAGGAAGACCTCTAATTACATTTCAAGTAATTGAAGGAACGAAAGTAACACTTCTAATGGAATCTTATACTTTGGATAAACAAAGTCAAACAACATAAGCTTGCGGGGGGGGGGGAGAGAAATTTTTGTTTCTATAGCCAATCCTTCATTAGAAGCAGCTGTTTTTAATGAAGTGAAATCTCCTCCTCTAGCTTGAAAACAATGAAGCTCATAGTTCTAGATCCTGTGACCCAAATGTCCCAAGTGGTATTGATTCATCAAGCCATTAAGAACCCAAGTCCCTTAATGGAGTAAATGGCATCTTTAATGGGATATCTCCTGTGTGTGTTACCAGAAAATACTTGTGTAATGGCCTAAGTTATGCTGGACATAAGGGGCAGGATAATTGAATACTTTATTAGGACATAAATATGAAACACAATTCCAAGAAATGACAGTCATGTCCATCCACATCCCGCTCCCATTCCTCACCCTTCAGTTACCAGAAATTGCTAATGCTATTGCAGCTATAGTTGAAAAGAAGAAATATATGGACATGAGTGTTACTTATACTATCCTTGAGCATAATTTGTAATGTTATGCATTAGTGTTCAATATCTACAGATCTGAACTTGAAAAACAGGAAGGTTTTGTGCAGAAAGCTGACCAAAAGGAAGAAAAAGAAGAAGAAAGTAGAAATAGAAGGTGGTGATTCCATTTACATACTACACAGGGGTAAAAGGTAAGTGTCAGGCATTAGATTTTATTATTCCCTTAACAAAAAAAGGAATTTGGAAATTTAAAGGAATGGCAATTGTGAGTAATGTAGTCGGCGTCACAGACGGCTTGCAACTTCATGGTAGACAAAGCATTGTGTAACAAAACCAGTTTAAAGTTTATGACTAAAAAAATAAAGCATGAATTTGCAACAGAAGAAAAGACCAGAGACTGAATTAACTAATTCCAGAGAGGATTTTTATACTATTATTTGATATCATATTATTTTATTTTCTGTTCAAGCTGGAATATAAGTTTGTTAAGTCTAATTCAACAATAGGAAAGCAAAAGGAAGTACTGCTTTAGCTATTGAACTTAACGCCTAGAAAATTATTTAAAACATCTAAAACCTCAGTTAGAGATCCCAGATCTGAAAGGCAATATCAAACAAAAATTGTTGCTTTAAAGAAAAGCTATAAAGTCAAGTTGTTTCTTCTGCTAGGAGAGCTGCACTAGTTTACCAGGTTAGTTTACCAGTTAGGACTGACAATTCATTCTTTCAGAGGAGCTGGGCAAGATAATCACTAAAATCTAGCCACAGTTTCCTATTCTGAAACAACCTGAGCACACATTAAGAAATAATTTAATGGTCAATTGTTTGTTCACACTCTGATAACCACCATTATAATAATGTTAAACATTAAAAAAGCAATTTTTTTTAATAGCTCTCAAGTCATGACCATAAATGACAGCAGTAGGATTACCTGTGAAATCAGTTAAAGAAAAGCTCATGCTTTAAGTTATGATAACTTTTATCAAAATTTAAACTGTTGTCAATGGAATTATTTGCAAACTCAGTTATACATGGAAGAATATAACCTTTCACAGAAAGATGAACAAAATTTTAAAATTTTGTCTTTTTCCCAGAAGAAAAACAAAAATCAAACCCAAGGTAACACAAGAAAAAAAACCTTAGGTTTTTTAAATACTAGAGATCTACAAATTATAATGAAAAACATAATTCATGTTATATATCAGCATAATACAACAGAGTGATAATCATGACTACCAAAAAGCAAGGCAATAGGAATGTAAAAAAATTAACCAATGTTTGCTTGAATTTTGCTCTGAGAAAAACAAATCCTGTGGGTTCAAGGAAGAATGAAGCAAGCCTGCTCTTCCAAGAAGAAAAATAACTAGCAAGCTCTACGGAAAACCACTGAACATGTGGCTGAACATTTAAATGATATCGTTATAGTCATGGATAATTGCCAGACAACAATGATGATTATATGAAAATTAGCATATATCTGCAGGCAAAATTCAGGCCAACTTTGTCTCAAGACACTTTGCACTTCCTTTTCCCCCTCCTTATCTTTCAGAAGAGCCCTTTGTGCAGCAGCAAGTTGAGAGATGAGGAATGTATATTTTACACTTCTGAAAGTACTGGGAATCTCCTGGGAAAAACCTGTTCTCATGAGACATCTCCAAAGAGCAAGATACTTTGTGTAAACTTCAGTGGTTTAATTAGGTTAATTTAAGTTTTAAGTCTGAAGTCAAAGGTTCATTCCCAGCTGTGGAATGTTTTTTACCAACCCCCACTGAACACATGCAAGTTCCTACTTCCTAATAGCAACATTTGTTCCTATACAAGCACTGCTGTGGCAGACTGTGAGAAATTACATGATACAAGTGGGAATTAATATTGCAATTAAAGGTTCTGAGTTTTGAAAAAGATTAAATAAACAGATTTAATCCACATTTTTCTTAATTGAAAACAATTAAAAAGCAGAAGCAAAAATTAAGGCAAACACAATCCACAAAATTAGGAACTGATGGTAGCAAGAATTTGTCCCCCAAAGGGGACCAAGTAAATCAAGAAAATTACTTAAAAAGGTGAATTGAAGACAGAAATAGATAAATTCGTAAATGGAGAGGTGGGATAGAAGCAGAAAGAAACTGGGAACAAAAATAACTCATATTTGTTTGCATAAGATGCAATAACATATCATGTTTATGTTGCTTTTGTGTCTGGCAAGAAAGTATTGTGCTCACTTTAAGTAAGACAAATACAGTGAATAAATGGAGTGTAGAGCCTGGGATAAAGAAGTAACAATTTTTTGGCTGCTTTATGTTTTGTACCCCGAAGAGTAGCATGATCTTACACGTGTACCAAGAATCAGTTGTGTGGGAAGTGTTGGAAGACGAAAATGTTGTGGGGCAAATTCTAGGCAGAAGAATAGGAACTGGATAAGACCATCACTGAAAACTCGGAAGAAAACATAGTGTTCAATCCATCTGGCAGTCAAGCACAACTGTGTAAGGCCAAGGAAGGAACTGTATTCCAGGGAGACAAAAGCCTCTCTCTGACTCCTACCACAGAAGGAGAGGGAATGAAAATCTGTTACCATCCAAACTGATTGCAAAGCTGAAATGTAACAGAAATGTCACCTAAAGTAGCTTCCATCTTCATATCTTCTTCCACTATTAGAATTCTCTTACTGGCTCTGTTCTGTCATCCAACTGTTGAGGTTATTGGCTAACTACAATGGGAAGTCTGAACAGTAATGCCTGGTGTGTTCACCCAGTTTATAACACGCTGAAAATATTTACCAAAACAGCAGTGTAGTAATCACTTCAGATGTCTGACTTGAGTAAAGCTGATCAAAAACTGGCATATACATTGAATAAAATGCTTAGCAGTGCTGAGGTCCATAAAATGTCAGCTATAAGAACTAATGAAGCACAAATGTGCACAAACTTCAGACTCAACCATGTAATATCTTCCCTATAGAAAGGTAGAGGTAAGACAGACAACCAGGAATGCTGGCCTAGATGGAATTCTGGGAGCAGAATCAGAGGTGAGAGGCAGAACACAGACAGGATCTGTTAAGCAAGAGAGAAAAAGGACAGGTTCTGCTAACAAAATAGTGGGACGAAGAACAGCAGCACTAGGACATGAGACTCACTGAAAAGCCCAGTTATCTTTCCTCATGGTCTATGAACATCTGTGCTAATCTGAAATCATGTTGATTTAACCATGTCTTTTAAACATAAGTAATTACACAGAATTAATTAAAATCATGGAATGGTTTGGGTTGGAAGGTACCTTCCGAGATCACCTAGTCCAACCCTCTTGTCAGGGGCAGGAACACCTTCCATTATACCAGGCTACTCAAAGCCCCATCCAACCTGGCCTTGAGCCCTTGAAATAATGGGACATCCACAACTTCTCTGAACAAGCTGGGCAAATGTCTCATCACCCTTATGCTAAAGAATTTCTTCCTTAAGTCCAATTTATGCCTACTCTCTTTCAGCTTAAAACCATTGCTCTTTGTCCTGTCACTACAGACTTTGGTAAAAAGTCTCTGTCTTTTTTGTAAGCCCCCTTCACATATTCAAAGGCTAAAATGCTCCTACGTGTATACTTCAGGTAAACAAACATACTGCCTCACCGATGATTTCCTTCAAATAATGTTCTACAGTCTCTCCAAATTTCACTTACAGAAAATTGAGCTTGTGAGGGTCAATGCTTCAGAAGAAAATAGTAAAGTGACTTATATTTTTTTAGCACTGTTGATTTCTGCTAAGAGGTCTAAAGAGGTCTGATAAACATTTTTGATGTTTATGAATTCTCCTGGTTATATTTTTTCTCTTTAGATCCCTGATTCTATTAGCATCCATAATAATACATTGTCATCAGACTTTTTAGCCTTTCCAACTATTGTTCTGTAAAAACTGCATTAAAATACTTATGCTGTTATTGTTTAATGTTAAATATTGTTATGATATTATGCTGTTGGTTGTTTTTGTTTTATGGCAAAAAATCTGAGAAACCTTTTAGCTTTGCTCTACCTACAGACTGACTTTCATTAAAAAGGAAAGTCTTAGATAAATTTCAAAGTTTTAATTATAATCAGAGGTTTAATCATAATCAGAGGTTTTCAATTTTTTAGGAAAGTCATAAGAACAGGAGATAATAGCTACCTTAATTCTTCAATGAAACTTAGCAATGACATGTGAATACATAAATGTACAAGATACACAGATTATAGAAATACTAATTTAGCTATATTTTTCCCTAGTAGAGGACTACAATCTGTTGAAACTGAAGACTGAAATCAGGATGGGAAAAGGACACATGGAACTATCTTTCCTCTGCAAGGAACAGAGGGAAAAATCCCTTCTCAGTACCTGAGTTTGGTAAATGACACAGATTCATTCTCAGAGGTTACAATGCAAAGTTTCTGCTCCTCTTTCCACCTACTGAACCTCATTCATAATCATGGCCTAATCCTCTTTAAAAGTCTGAAAAATAGCATGACTAAGAAAAGCCTTTCCAATGGCTGGATTGTAAATCTCAAGGACTCTTATCTGTTTCATACCTTTTCTTTTGAAATCTTCCTTTTGTCAAGGTCTCTCAGCAGAAATCTGGCAATAGTGTTACTACCACTGAAATCTTGAAAAATGGCAAAAAGCTTCAAAACCCAAACTCGTTCAAAACACTGGCATACAAATTATTATTTTTAAAGCATAATGAATTTCATAGTAACTTCTAATGACCTTTTATAACCAATTGCAGTTATGCCGCCACAAAATCATTACTTATGGTCAGGCTGAATTTAGTGGAAAGTCCAAAGTTTTAGGCTGCTAGGGCAGCCTAAAATCTCTGATGCTTTTCCTAGTGACCATGTTTTTGAAAAAAAAATTATTTCTTAACAGCACAATAAAATTTCTCCCTCTTTATAGAGCTTTTACTTCACTAATATTACTAGGATTACCTAGATCAAAACTCCTAGACTGTTATATCAGATGGAATGCAGTGTTACTGCACTCCAGATGCAGGCACTACTGCTATAATTTGGAAGTCAGGTCCGTATCCTGATGAAAAGTAAGGACCATTCCCTTGCAAAAGATAATGCATCTCCTTAAATATTTATCTTTGTATCTTACTAAATAAGGTAAGATACAGACACAAGATAATACACACAAGCGTGTTGTATCCCAATCTCAATTAGAAAGGCAGAGTTTGTTTTATTCAGTGATTGAATGTTTCACTAACACAAAGTAAATAAGCTAAAAGACAAACTCTGAAACTCCCTGCCCTAGTCCCTGTAGATTTTCGTGCAACCTTCCAAACTTCCACGTGAAGCCTCACATCCCACTAGATTGAAGAAGAGCAGATGACAGTCTCTTCAATATCCAGCTCGCTGTAGTTTGGGAAGAATAGGCCGCTGAACAAAATTAAGCCAAATTTCCTTGCATCACAATAGAAAACGTATAACTGCCAAACTGCACCTCTCAGACAAGGCCCTGCCACAAACTATTCAAATGAAAAAGGAAGAGATGATTCTTAGTTCTTTACCATATTGTGAGGAGGAGAGACAGGCTGACTAAAACAGCCGAGCTTTTCAAGAACACTAATGAAATTTATGCAGTTTTACACCTCCACATGGCCAGTAGGCTTTGGAAATTCGTGTTGCTTAAGCAGCTGGTGCAGAAAGCACGGAGACTAGTTGTCAACTGAAAATCATCTGAAATAAAGGATGCAGGAACGCTGAGAGGGACAAGATGACCCACAGCTGCTCTGAAGTTGATGTTTAGTTACTCCCAGGTCTCAATCTGTCATCACCCACACCACATGTTAGTTGCACATGTATATGAATTGCATACCCTTTGTTTTACCGTTTTGCCTACCTCTCCACAAAATCCAAACATTTATCCAAGATTCCTCACCCCAGGAGCTGCTAAGTGGACACGGCACTCCAGTTGTTCCATGTTTGGCTTTTTCCATAACACATAACCCCCTCGGAAACTGTCTGATCAAGTTCTACAATTTCAGGTGTTTCCATATGCCATCATACCACCCTTAAGCACATATGACACATGCTGAGCTTAGTGCCATAAAACACACTCTGCTGAGCTCCAGCACAGCCCTCATATTATTTCAAACGGTTTGAAAGGAAAACAAAACAAAAGTGAAAGGCACACGGAGTTTAAAGCTGACTTTGAGGCTGAGAAATGGGGATTTTAACAACCCTGCCCTACCTGGATGTAATTAGCAGTTTCTGTGTTGCCACAGATTGGCAATCAGGAATGCAATGTACAGTACTACAAGGCCACAGTCACATCAGACACCAATGCTGCAGAGATTTCCTGCCATTGTAGGAATCAGCACTGCTTTTTTCAGGATACTAATTCAATGCTGGTTAAATCTCTTCAGTCTGGCTCAGGGCTATTGGAGTGCCTACACTTCTTTAAGTCCTTCATCAGAAAATGATTTCTGTAGTTAACACACACTTGCAGTAGTTAAGACTAATAAAGAAAAACAATAGACCAGGTCCAGAACAGAGGAATTTTTGTGCAAATCTGCATAATTTCTATTCAAAATAAATTTACCTTGATTTCGATGTGTCTGCTGGTGAGATTGTTGTAGCAGTGACATCTTACCAGTGTAAATCCCTGTGCTGCCTTAGCTGGGTGGGTGTGACCCCTTAGTCAAACCCAGGTGGGTTTGGGTTGAATGCTGACTATTCCACACATCCTTGGCAGCAATTCCAGCCGATCGTTCCTTAGTTCACACAGGTGGGATGGGGCAGGGGAATTCTCAAACCACCCCTTAAATCTTGCCTTTTACGATAGGTCAGAACTGGCAGGGAAAATCCCATCTTCAACAAGTTTGGACAGTTCTGTAAATAACAAAATTTGGTTTGATTGCTCAAAGATCTGCATATTGAAAATGAAACAGTGATGTAGTTTATATTATTTTTAAATTAGAAGGGAAAATATAATTAATGCTTAATTATTTTCTTATGTTTTCATTGACTTTAGCAATTTTAGTGTCAAACTGAAAGAATTATGTCCACAGTATTTATTGCAACAATGCCAATATTACAGACCCTCCTTTGATTATTTTTCTTAAAGAAAATTCTGATATGTGCATATTAAATAGCTTGCCTTTTTTTTTTTTTAATTTCCTATTGAACAATATCTGGCTTGGTCAACTGGAGATAGCAGATTGGCTGACTTTCAAAACATCTAGAAACATAAAGGGAAAATTCTGTGCTGATCTTTGGAATAAAAAAAGGAACACTCAATAAAGGATGAGAAAAAATAGTAATATTCAGCATGAAAAAAGTGAGATTCTTTCCTTCACCCACTGAAAATAAATATCCTTTAAAACAGAAAATACTGTATCAGTGTGTTTTTTAGAGCACAAACCTACAGAAGGAAGGAAAATCTGAAGTAATTACTTTTAATAAGTTGAAGCACCCAGAGACAAGAAACTGCACAAAAAACTGTCTCCCTGGGGACACTTTTATTAATTTCAGCTTTTGTTGAAAATTCAGTGAGTAGAATTTTCTTATTCAGTTTGTTCAGTTTTAGCTGATGTAAATAGAAATTTTTATATGTATTCTAAAATGCAGCTACTTGAAGAAAACAACATATTGATGCTATCACATTTTATAATGACTCTGTGGTCCCATGGCCAGAATGAATTAGGAAAACAACTAAAATGTCAAGTGCTTATTGTCTGAAACTTCCACGGGTATTAACAGCCCTGAGTTTTTCAATAAATCCTTTAAGGGGCATGAACTTTGCACACAAACACAAACACACACAATTCTACTAACTCTGCACAAGTTAGCCAAACTTTAAATTCTTTTGGCAACTTATATGGATAAACTTATTTTTAAAATGAAAGAATGAGGAGGAAATGAGACTGAGAAAATGGAAAAGAAAAACATATATGCATTTTCTTCCAAACCTTGGAGTTATAAAGCATTTTAAATAATCATTCAAACACATGGGAAGGTGTTTCTCTATTCTAATGTACGGAAAAAAGTCTGTCTATAACTAGGTAATATAAATTCCTATTGCAATGATACTGTAGTATGATGATTTCCTTCCTGATTTTGTATAAATAATAAAGGACTGCTATGAGGGACAGTTTTCTTGCGACTAGTTCAAACAAGAATAGCAAATAACACCATCTAATCTGGAGAGAAATATTTCTGTTCTGAGTAGGTGTTTAAATTTTTTTTAAAGATCAGCTTGCTTTTATTATAGGATTCAATTTTCGTGCATTTTTTTGAATATATTACTTCTTGGAAGATCAGAAAAAAACCCGATTTATATTTATAAGTCTTTCATCTGCAGTGAAATCCACAGACACAAAGTTGTTATGCTTTGTGACTGAGGCAGGTTTTAAATCAGTTTATTCTGAATCTCAGCAGACAACGATTTATCAAGCAACTCAGTGGGGCTGTTATAATCTGCAACTGTGCTGACAAACTCTGTACTGCAAAATACAACTCAATTTTTTAATGCTTTCCAATTAAATCAAGATGCTATCATGGTGAAAAATACAGCAAGCCCACCCAGAGAATTTCTTCTGACTACAAACTCCAGTTCAGCTCCACCTACCAACAGGTTGGTCCCAAGCAAATCCCTTGTGCTTTACCTTGAGTATATGTGAAAAAAAGAAAGTGCATGTTTTCAACTGAACCATCTTCTTCAAGCTAGAGAAACATGAGGCCACATACATATCATCACCTTACAAATGCTTCCACTGCTAAATTAGGAAAAAAATATTACATTAAATCATCCTATGGTAGAAATCTAGTAAAGATAAGGCAGTTTTACTTTAATTTGAGGATTACAGGCAATCTAGTTTTACTCTAAGCATTTAAAATAAAACTACAAGAATTTATCTTAACCAACATTTTGGCATGAACTAGGTATGAGTTTTTATGGGAATAAAACACAACATCACCGAGTGGCCAATATCCTTAATGTGTTTAATTTTAGCTAGTTGTCCAATAAATAAGCCTCCAAAAACCATGATGGAGGAGGGAAAAAGGATACACTTCATTTGAGGCTTGAGGGTGGGCAACATGGGGCAATATTAGTAACGCAGGTTTATACATCAGCAGTTACCAGGAGAGTGTTTACACTGATAAGGGCTTGCACCAAAGGGAGAGAGGGGCTCCGTGCCTGTGTGTAGGAGAAAGAAGACATCAGTGCCGAAGATCTGTCAGGAAAAGAACTGCTTGTATGCAATTCGTTCTTCCCATTTTCAAAGAAAAGATGAGCTGAGCACACTCGAGTCACGAACAGCATTCACACGCGTTTTGTGGGCCACAGGAAAGGGGTGATCCCAACGCTGACATCCCAAGTGCCCCTAAACTCCTCCAGCAGATCTCTGGTTTGTGTGTGTAACCAAAGCTGCCCATCTAGCACAAAAGTGTCAGCCTGTTTCCAAACTATCTCCGTGATAACAAAGGCGAGCAGAGTGTTGATCTGCTTCCAGGATGAATGGTTTGAAGCCTCTAAATTTTGCCTACCTCCCATAAACAGACATATGGCAACCTGAATATTCAAGTGTATGCATTTCCTGTAAGCTTTTCCTAAAGAAAAAAAAAAAGTTTTAGCATGATTAATTTATTTATTTATAGCTTGTGGCATTGAAGTACCTGATTCCTAGTGAGTGATTCGGCATTCCACGTTATGAGAACTTTCTTTAGCATTTAGCCATTGAGCAGCACACTTAAATTCCTTAAGACAGTTTTCTTCCCTCCTCCCCTACTCCCTGCTGAGCCTAAATGGGTATAACGATTCAAAGAGCAGATAAAACTATATATTCATAAATAAATAAGTAGAATACCTGGAAAAATTCTAATATTATTTATAGAGGCCAGTCAGTAAATTTTATTTGAAACTGTATTTCTGTTCATTAAAAATTTGTTGTGGAAGATATAAAGGTAAGAGATTTCTGAATTCTTAGGTTTAGCTGCTTAATTCATGAAGAAACCATTAAACCAACAAATAGGTTTTTTTTTTTCTATTAACAGCAATGTAGCCAGAAAATGAAAAGATTAAGTAAATTAGAGGAAAGTTGAATTATGTGGATCTCCCAGTGACCTCTGGCTGGATACTTGTCTGGGAGGCTTATGTTCTGCAGCCTGAGACATGAAAGAGTATGGCTTTTTCCTCTTGTAGCTGCAGCTTGAGGTTGACTTCTCTGGCTTGTACTTTTGGTACCAAAATGCTGCTTCAGTTTGTCAGCAAGAACACTCTGGTGAGTGCCTGTCTCAATAAACAGATGTTCTCAACAGAATAGGAGATTAATGACTTCTCTGACCTCTCTATTGAATGCAAATATTATTATCAACACTAACTGGAGCTGAATGACATGTTCATTTCTGATGTCATTAAGAAGGAGAAGGATGTAAACCCCAGAAATTTGCTTTCAGACCCTGTGGTCACATTCACATGTGCACCGCCTACCTAAAAATGCCCCTTGATCACTCCATCATTCTTTTTGATCTGTGTAAGTAAGAAAGTTTCTGGGGAAGGATTTACACTCCCATTCAGATTTACTCAAAGACACTTTGGCTTTGTCACCAACCCTCTTTTGCTAATCCTGTTAAAGTCACCAAGGAAAAGTTACAGTGAGCGGGAGAATGTTTCTGTTCCCTGTGATAATTTTGATGACATCAGTCACATAAACTGTTAAGGTTCACCACTTAAATTCACCCCATGACATTACAAAGAAGCCCACAGTTAGCAGCCAGAAAACATAATTCTGAGAGTACATAAAATCTCACTGACCCTGTCACACCCAGAACACACGTGCTTGTCACCCCTGGTTGACCACTAAAGCTCAGTGCATGAATTATGTTAATAGCAAGGCCACTCCTCTAACATGCTAGAACAAGCCATAGGATTCAATCCAGAATCACATAACAAAGCTTTCTGCTTCTCTGTCCCCTAAAGATTTCTGTGTGTGCTTGTAATATCTTCTTCCAGTCTCCTTCCTTTCCCTAGGAAGGGTTTAAAATCAAGAAGTTCTGAGCAAGAGCACATTCAAAGACTGGCCCTTGGTGAAACTGTGCATGAACTTGCAGATAAAGGCTCCAAGCCTGTATAATCAGAAACCTTTTAATTAATACAATTTCAAGTTCTTTCTTTATGTCATCAGCAGATGGTTTACTTATGTGTTGTTATAACATGCATAAATATGAGTCAAAGGAATTAACAGCATATAAATAATTAAATACTTAAGTGAATTGTCAGCATTTTCCACCCCTATCTTTTCTGATGAAAAATTGTACAACTGACTTGCAGTTAATGGTACCAACTATAAAATATCAAATATATGTGCTTAAATAGCATTGTATTCTTTAAAATATTGTAGCCGGAGTAATTTAGCCATCGTTTTAATTTATTAATAGAATTATAACTCTGATGTATTGCTTTTTTTTGTGCAATAGTGCATGATAATAATCCTTGTTATTTTCTTATCTAAACAAGAAACATTTTGTAATCATGGCCAAACTATCCTAATTTTTCATTCCTCAAATTACTTTTCATAAAAACTGAGATGATGAGCATTTGCACTCACACGCGTATTACTAAATAACAGAAGAAGTTTTTACCAGACACTTATTGCAGAGATTTCTTTTCTAGACCTGCTACACATTGATTCTTACTTATTTCTCCTAAATGCTGCTGCATACAATAGAGGAAGATGACAGGTTAGGGCATTAAATTCCTACATCCTTAGCAATACCAGTGTCCAAAGAAGTTCAGAATATGTGCACTTCAGATACATTGTGTACTCCGAGCTGCTGTATGAAGGAGGAAAACAGTTTCATTACTTGGAGTTTTTCTTGTGACCAAGTCTGTTTGAGAACTGATATCAGAACAGTAATTATACAGAGCAAAAACCAGCTTGTGTCCTTGAGTTATTTTCTAAATGGGATATCTGACACCAAGAGTATATGTTTAATGGAAAATGAAGGCCTAGTAATTAGGTTTTGATTTCAGTTTTAATCTGTCATTTGATAAGAGCTCCTCTAAATCGTACAGTGAATTTTGAAGCTTTACATTAATTTTATCTTGCATTCACAGCTGAAAAGGAACTTTGTTCAGTATGCTATCATAAAAGGAATGTATGAATGGATTATAGATAAATATGTATAGGTAGGGATTATAGACATAGATATGGAATGTTTTTGGACACAGGTAACAAATACTGTTATCACTAAGCCATTTTGTCAATACCAAAACTTTTGTTAGTCATTTTGTGCCGTGCTGCAGAGTAGCAGCTGCTGAGGTATCATTTAGGCTCTTTGATGACTAGTAAAGAAGCCCTTATAAAGGCACAAATTGCTAATATTGCTTTTAGTTAGAGGAATCAGCATGTGTAGCATGTTTCAGTAATCAGGCTCCTTAAGTCTGATAAATCTCTCCTGGTCCAAGGGCCCAAATGACTACACCACGACAGCGGTATTCTGCTGTGATAGAAATCTAGACATACACGTATTTTGCTCTTTACAGCTGTAATAGTCTTGCTCACTCACACTGCTGTCCGTGGTTTCCTATGAGTAGTAACACATAATTTTTTTTTTCCCTCAACAGATTGACCTTGTCTTATCAGTTCATTTATTAATCACTGAAATATCCTTCCAGTGCAGCAGCGTACACACCCCCACCCCTGCCCCCCCACTCACAGAGGAAACCCTGAAATGCATTTGCAAAACTGCAGCATCTACTGCTGCTGCTCTGAAAAGTGATCAGTAGCTGCAATTGTAGCTTCAAATGCCACTGCAGGAGGTCTGGAAGCAGAGCAATCCCAGTAGCTCCTCGTGCCGTTTGTTCTGTGCACGCCGGACTGGGCTTCTGAAATTGCACGTGCAGTTGGTTTGGAGCTCCCAGGGCAGCAGCGTGGCTAGGGGGGATTTCAGGTATTAATTATGAACAGCTTCTGTTGTGCACAGTTGCACTGCTGAGAATTTGGGATTATACAAGCCAGACAGGTCTAGCAGAAGCAGTGTTTTACACTGTGCATATTTAGCACATTTCATCAGTGATTCAGTCAACATTGTCTTAAGGACTGTTCAAATTCAGCAGTAGGGAAAAAAACAGGTTACCTAGAAAGTTTTGGGAAGCAAACCCTCTCAGCCTCTCTCTCATCTTTAACCTCAGTAACTCCTGTCAAAAATGAAATGCTTGAAGCCTCTCTATTGCACTAAGGTTTCTGTGAATTCAGAGAATGCTTCATATATTCACAGAAATTAGACATGAGAATGACTAAGTCAACTTGTCCTTCCTCTGCCACTGGAATACAGTCCAAGGTTCAGTGATAATGTCTGACCAAACAGGAATGGGTCTGTTGAGAAAAAAAGTTGCTGTTTAAGGACCTGAAACACATTCATGACATGCACAGGGGAGGCTTAGTTCAGAATAACTGTAGTTTGAAGGCTCATGCACATTAATGCTTGGAGCAAACAGGCATATTCCTGGAGCATGGCTTCTGGCTTACCTTAACCCAAAAGGAATCTCATTTGCATGCCATCAGGCTGCTCTGTGACAAAAAGCAGTGCACAGAAGGAAGGACAGTAAGGAGAAGAACTTCAAAACCTCACTCCTATGCTAATGCAGGCATACCTGGTGAAACATTTAGAGGCTGAGTCAGAATGTAGGACACCCGAAATGTAATAAAGTTGCTGTTTGCTTTCCTCTTGACAGCCAATCTTCTTGGTTTCGTCCTCTCCATCTGTGGTTCATCCCACACACTTCCTGCTGTTCAGTGTTTTGGAGTTTGAGATATTCATAGTCATATTCCCACAGATATCATCACATACCTGAGATTTACACTAGGACCTGGGAGGGGGGAGGGGATGGACAGTCTATGTTTTCAGCGCTTCATCCCTGGCCACTTCTGCTGATACACACAACTACTGCTGGTCCGTTCTCAAAAGCTTCAAATGGAGACTTTGGGCCAGTGAAACGGAATTATTTCTGCACATGATTTCAAGGCAAAATTCAGTGAACAGTCAACACGTGATCCCAGCAAAGGTTTTTTTCTTTCCCTTGAATTGTAATTACCATTAAAAACATCTCTGTCTATCTCTGTTCCAGGACCATTGATTCTATTGTTTTAAAACAGTTACATGTTTATTCTCACATGGATTTTAGACAGTATATTTAAAGCCCTGTTACCTTGGAATCTCAAAATATTTTCTAAGAATTGCCTCAGAAACTCAAAAATATTTAATCACTAAAATTTCAGTTACTGCAAATTCCTTTGTATTTCCACACTTGTCTTACTTAGCTATGGTTTTATTTAATTTGGTGTCATTAGAATAATGATTTGATTTTCAGTCCGAAGAGTGACTAATTACAAAAATACACAGAGGAGAAAAATATATTGGACTGCGTGCTGTAAGCTTGGAAGAGCAGTTTCCAGAGAAAATAAAGCTACATCCTCTGAATTATTTTCCAGATTGTTTACTGGCATTCTCAGTAAACTGTATTTGTTTAGGTCAATATTTTGTATTCATTGGGGTATTCATAGAAAAAAAAACATCTTAGAGAGTGTCTCCTATCTGTAAGAGAAATCTCTTTATTTTGCTGTACAGCAAGCGATTGCTTAAATTTTTAAACAGAACTTCTGATAGTCAAAAGGAAAACAACTAGGGAAGGGTATTAGCCAAAATATCTGTCAGCTAAACAGAACTTGTAAATCCAGTCAAACAACTAAAGGGCATTGCACTGTCAAATCATCAGATTGCAGATCCCTGCCCTGTGGTTTGCTGTCTTTTAGAGAAGGATGCAAACTGTTTAGCTTTCCCAAACCCTCCCCCCTTCCATCTGCCTACTGACCCATGCAGCTGCCTTAGCATTCGCATTCGCTCCACTGGAAATTTCATGCCTGCCTTGATAGAAGAAAGTAAAATGTTGCAGTGACAGCAGCTTCAAGGGGACCGAGCAAAGAATGATGGAGAAGACTAAATGTGTTATATCTATGGATAGCTGAGAATTGGGTAAGAAAACTTTGTGAATCACTGTGCACCAGAACTGTCAGAACAGAACGTTTTAGGAGAAAAATGAAAACTACACAAAAGCCCCAAACCCCAAATTGTAGTTTGTATCACCCTTAGGAAGGGAAGGCAATGTATGTAAAGAATATGCACTGCACAGAAATTTAAGTGCTCAAATGCAGAGTGCAAGCATAAGTGCTTAACCTGCTAAAAATCATATTAAATTCTACTGAGACCAGTTTATAATAGAAGTCTTGTCTGTTCTTGACCATCATTTTCTTCACCCTGGCATTTAGTGAAAATGCACTCTAGAAGGTAATTGAGCATGCTTTCTTCCTCTGGGGCCCATAAGTTTATTTACAAAGGAATATTTAAAACAGTAACAATGTGATGGATCTCTACAGAATAATTTCCTTAAATATTCATGCAGGTAATCTTCTGAAGGGGCACATCCTGGTTGATAAGCTTCCATAGGATTCACTGAGGCAGGATACCCTGTAGACCTGGTAAGTGAAAAAAAATTGCAAGCCACTATACTTCACTAGAGTGCAAAATACGTTTAGCCTCAGTAAAAAAAGGACCTTCTCAGGAAAAAAAGTGCAGCAAAAAATGTTATTTCAGGTAGCATTTTGCACGATTAATAAAACCTTCGGGTGACATGGAAGACATTGCCTGTGATGGCCTGTGTTACAGCCTCTGTATTTTCTTGCACATAATATTTCTGTTTTGTCACTCTGTAGGCAATCCAGGCAAACTGCCAGACACAACATCTCGGGAGGTAAGGTTGAGACCACAAGATTTTAATAGAGTTTACAGGCAGTGTTGCAATTAGCTATATCCAAATTTTAAAAAGCTATCCAACCACAAACCCTAGATTCATTTCAGCCTGAAGTAATACAGTTTATTCCCCATTTTCAACATAAAAAGTTAGCTCTGTTTATTCCCACAGGCTATATCACTGGGTAAGACAGATCAAGGGCTTCTCATTATTTTTTCGTGAAACAAACTTTAAGAGAGATGACTATTGTACTCAGTGATACTAATCTCTTTAATCACAGTGAGTTGAGTTCAATAGTACAAAATTTACTGCTGAAGTTTTAGAACAATTTGAAGTCTTTGCTTTTGAAGACAATGATAATCACAGGGAAACTGGGGCCACTTTTATGAATAAATTTCACTATGCTATACTGTATAGTGCCATAGTTAAGAACCTGTGGTCAATGAAATGATAAAGATTATTAGAAATTGTAACTAAAGCATTTGGTAATTGTTATTTGAAGAGAAAATTACCAGAGAAAGTCTCTGTCAAGCACGTGGCACACCACATATCCCCAGTTTCCCTCTTGGAAACAAACACACACATTCACTCTATGCATAACTATACAGTTTCACAGAAAATTGTGATTATAATAAATGGAACCAAAACACAGCAAACAGGTCACTGAAAACAGAGCAATGTCAATCTTATTCCTTGTCCATACTATTCTGTCTGGGGAATTGTTCTTCTCCTCTTTATCCCTGCACATATATGTCTTCTCCTGGGTCACTGGAAATTATGGTGATACCAGTTCTGGCAGCTTAAGGTTCCAATCTGTGTAGCCACTGCCTTGTCTTTCAGCCAACCCATGAAATACACAGCATTTGCGTTCATTTCTTCAATGACATTTCTACCTGGAACATGCAGTATCTCCTTTTATACCTCCCAACAACATTCCTCAATCACTGAAAGTTTGTCACAGATATCCCAGTAAGACAGCTTGTTATTACAACTGGTAAGTACGTCACATCTCACAGCCTGTTTTGTCAATAGATGAGGATCATATGGTTCTACTTCCCTACTTACGTAATGCCTCTTTTTGTTAAATAATTTCTCCTTTCTCGTTAATTTCCTAAAGTTCTAGACACACACTAGCAGGTTTACCGATACCTTTCTCAACCCAACAATGATTTACCTGACCTGAATTACTGTAAATGGAATTTGCATGCATAAAATACAGCTACCCCAATATACCTTTTAGCACTACTGTGATAGTGTTTTAGATGGGAAAATTATCCGTAGAAATTTCTAGACCATTAGTGACTTTTTTGCATACTGTAAATTATTGATGAATTGCTGAAGAAAACAATCTTAAGGTTTATTACAGTACTCATTTGAAAGCAACTACACAACGAGTCACTCACAGGAATTATCTAGCTGCTCTTCATAGACAATTGCACACATTATCTAAAAGCAACTGCCACACAAACAGAATTCCATTTCCAAATTGATGCGGTAGATATGGCCCACTGCTCAAGGTGCTGTATCTCAATTATCTTGAAGGACAATTTTAGCAAATGAGCTTCATTAAGCCTAGGTTTTATCAGTCGCAACCTTGGCTGGCCATTGCCATTTTCTGAACGTGAAGTTTGTTTGCAAACTTACAGCATGGCAAAACCCAAGAAAATAGAAAAATATCCTTGATGTTAGAAAATATAATTTGTTTTTATCACTGAATGTCTCAAGGAGAACACTGTGGTGAAGCATTGCACAAAGAGTTTGCTGAATCATGAGTAATGAGAAATTAACCTCAAGCAATACAAGAGATGGCTGTTTGCATAAATAAACAGTTAAAGCTGACTTAGGTCCTCTCTATTTCCATATCCCTTTCCCCTTAACAAAAGTTTGTGGTTCCTTGGCACCAAGTTCTGCTGGGTCCCTGAGCTATGCTTCAGTTACACCACAGTTCCTCTGAAAATAAATGTAACTTCCCAGTTCTCAATAAATTATTGGTGCAACTAATTTGTCTCTGTTTCTTTTACCCTCTCTCATTTAAAAATAAACAAACCATTCTTTCTGCTCCCATTTACGTTTGTCAGGAAAGATTTCAAAATTTTAGAAAATGTGGATGTTTAGGCAAAACAAGTGCCCGTAAATTCTGATCCTTTCCAACACTGCTCTGAACTCTTTCAGCTCCACACAAAATGAGTCAGAGGTGGCCAAAGATTAAGGTTTAATTTTCTCCAGCCCACACACCCTAGAGAGACCCTTTGCTTTCTTCTTCAGTGCTACACAGGATTAAGAAAATACAGTATTCTGCAACATTAAGAAAGAAAAGTGAGATCAGATTCTAGTGATATTTCAGTCAAAAACATGGGCAGTGGGAGTAACAATACAAACTCCTATTGCTTGTGTTTTATCCAAACTGACTCAGCCATGCTTGGTCTTCAAACCAAACCCTCAATCTTTGACCTCGGTTTCACAGTGAAAAATAACCTGAAAAAACTTCTTTCATTTCACTTGTTCCCAGATACTCATATTTTATACATTTGTGCCCACTGTTTTCTTGAAAAACAAGTGATCTGGAATTCAGTTAGTTACTCAAAGCTCCCTCTTTTCTTTCATCTGATGAAATACCTCAGACCACCAGGGTAATAGTACTATGCAGTGAGAAGTAAGGAGGCAAAGACCTGTGAACATCACCTAAGAAAACAGATTTCCCCTCTCCCACCTTTAAAACTGTCAGTTCTCAATCTGTAAGTCACGGATGACAGAAGCCGAAGGGTTTTGATGAATAATTACTGTAGTAACTTTCTCCTGGAGCTTTATTCCTTTCTTGTCCTACATTGCAGAATACTGGTGGATGTGAGGAGTAGCTCTTTAGACAGAGATAGGTTTGGGCAGCTTAAATACCTTTGTGAGCTTGAATTGCTTTCATTGCCTGTGGCTAGCTGGCCGCCTGCTGTGAAAGGATGAGCTAAACACCACGTGTTGGCATTAAAGATTTCTAGGATGTCAATTTTTTCCCCTTTAATCTAGAAGGTTACTGTCACAGATGATGCACAGACCGACCCCTTTGTTTACCAATCAAATTAACATATGACTCTAGTTAATGATTTCGTGCTTTCTAGTACCCAGAACTGTGATATCATGGTCATTTTAAACTCTTCTACACAGAAAGACTAGGGAATAAACATATAAAAATTCTGCTCTGCTGTGATGTTTCTAGTTTTTATTTTTGAAGGCCAGTGTTTTGCTTGCAATTTCATTTGATTCACTGCTTCTTTTGCTGAATGGCCTAAAAAAAGAGTGAAGCTCAGCCCTAACATGAGGAAGGAACCTGAGATAGAGAAACTTTTTAATACTTCACATTAGTCCACAGTTATCAGAACTTGCTACCTATTAGAACAAAAAGCTCTAGGGACAGAAGGAATCCCTTTACTCTTTTCTTCTGCTAAGGGATAAAATCTTTAACCTGTTATTCCTGTGATTCATTTTGAATGCTCAGTTATGGAAGCAATTATCAGAGAGACTGTAAGTGTTGCAAATTGTTTATAAAGTAAGAAAAGGATTTTCAAAGTCAAAAAAGTTGAACATTAGGGATCATGAAACACTGGGATACAAGAAAGTGAGCAGTATTCCTTAGTGTAGCTTTTAGAAAGCAGTTGTTCATAACAGCAGATATCACTTGCTATTTTCTGTGAGGATAATTAACACGAAGCCTTCTTAAAAATGGCACTCAAATGCAGAGCTGATGGTTCATGAGCTCAGAATATTTTGCTACGCAGAGCAACAAAAGGCAGCAGTTTGACTTCACTGAAGTTGTCACGCAGCGCACAGCTCTATCAGGCACACAAGGAAAGCTCTGAGGGGGTTAGAAGTCAATTGCAAGACCTGGGACCAGTGCCAGTAAAATTGTACCTGGCCAGGCTTAAATTGAATTTTAGCTGCCAACTGTACATTTTCAGATCTCCAGAGGAAGCTGGTTCCTCCATGTGGGTGAAGTAGACAGAGGCAGCTGTTGAAATGGAAACCATTGCATCAGACAACTTGGGAACTGATTGAATTTGAAATTGGACTTTCTTATGCCTTGATTTTTGCCTTAGAATGCATTGAGGAGATGCAGGTGGCTGATAAACAGAAATGTATCACTCAGCCAAGAGGTTAAAAAACCCTTCCAAACAAACAAGAATTTTGTCTTTTGGGAGGGGAAAAAAAATCCTTAACAAATTCAGCAATAAGGTATAGAACCAGGCTCTTATTAGTATAAATGAGATGAGTTATTCTGCTTTACATCAACATTAATAGACTGATGTCTAGATAACTTAGTTAAACCAGTGTAAAATTAATAAAATAATGTATTAATTTGAATATAATTATGTAAAAATCTTACCCTGATATTATTGCAAGCCTAGGATTATCATTGGACTTGAAATAATATGGACATATATGTTATATATATATATGTGTGTGTGTGGGTATCCCCTAATAGAAAGAATAATTTGTAATTTTTTTAACCTGCACATAAAGACAATAGAAAGCATGTCAATATTTTCAACTACAAAATTGCACAGCAACAATTCCCAGAATTAAAACTGTTCCTGTATTATGAAGAAAGTGCTGGGTCACATCCTAATTTTTTTTGCCTACAGGATTTCAGATAATTCTGATGTGAAGTCCTCAGGTGGTGTGATTTCTTTCAGCATCAGTGGGAACTGAATTCCATTTACACCAGTGAAGGGTCTAGTTTAGCATGTTCATTCAACAGAGTCCAAGCTATAAATGCCCTGCTGGGTCCCCCTTCCTTGTCACCACTATATGCCTTGGTGCCTGCTTCTACACAGCAGTTCCTACACAGGAAGGAAAAAGTCTATTTTTTATGTGGCAATTTTCCTTTTTCTCAAAAATATACAGAGACACAGGACAAATAAGGAAAATATTTAGTGCCTTCCAAAACAGGTAAAACAGGCAGTGTAACAAAGTTTACTGTGACTCTTCCTTGCATATTAGTCCTTCTTGGTAACTTGTAAAGAGTTGCTCAGTCTTTATCTTCTGCTGGAAGCAGGATATTAAAGAGAGCTTACCCTAATATGGCATCATCAACCATAGTAAAAATAGAAATGTACATACAGGAAATTGTTTGTATTTCACTAATTCCAAGCCCACAGATACCATTTTTAAGTTTGCTGTTAAATCATATTCCCTAACAGCAGTTTTCATAGCGACAGCTCAGTTGAATTTGTCATTACCCATGGCGAAGTGCTGTAAACCACACTGATGATCCAAGGTCTTTAATGATTTTCCCTTGGTAACTTAACAAAATACCTCCTTATATAAACCAGGAGCTGAAATCCACGTCAATTTTTTTTTTTTTTTGTCCTTGAAATGTCTTTTTTCATGAAATTTGAAACACAAACAGAGGGAAGACACAGGTTAAAATCTAACTTCTCTTTGCAAAACCAAAAATACAGTATTTGTATAGCTCTAGTGATAGCAACTCCTAGCAGGATCATACAAAAAATTCTTCTTTCCTCCATATCCAAGGTGAAGACAGGAAAATTAAACAAGGTTTCTTGGCCACCATAACATTATTTTAGAAAGCATCATAGACTGTCTTTCTCTAAATTATCAAAGAAAAAGGACTTATGGGAAGATATTTGTCTTGGTGCTCTTCATCCGTGTTATCACTGCTTTAAAAAAGGATGAAGCATTATTTGGTCAGTTCAATTCATATTCTATCTGTCTTTCACAGCCCAGGTAGGTAACTTCAGCCTAAGCTAGATCAAAAAATAATGGCACCAGTGAAAAAAAATTAAATTAGAATAATAACTGACCTTGTATAACTTTAAGACCTATTTGACTTTCAGATAAAATCAAAAAAACTTTGATAAAGTGGGCACTCATTTTTATATGAATCTTATTTTTAGCCTCAGTAGAACAGGTATATACTGTTCTCTGAGGAATAAGAAACAAGCATCATGGTTAACTTAATAGGGAATTTGACTTTGAATTTATTTCCTATTTAAGCTTCAAGAATTTTTCACAAAGACTGGAATGTTTTGGACTATTTTTAAAGAACAAACAGAATTCTCCCTGTCCGTATTCTGTCTATAAACTAAAAAGCCTTCTCTGACAGCTGAATTAAATCCTCTTTGAGGTGAAAAAATGGAACCCCAAGTACAGTACTTTCCTGGCATAATATCATTGAACAGTTCTAAGCCCTTTGTTCTTTCTAAGCCTACTTTGAAAAAGGAAAAGAGCAAAGATGTGCATGTGATATAATGGGGATTTTTCTTTGCTTGAGTATTTCTTTCTTCCTTCCTTTCTCCATGGTTTATGTGAGTGCATAGGAAAATTTGCAATGGTCAGAGACCAGAAAGCTCCCCTATTGTAATTCTCTCATTTCTTTTCTTTTCTTTTTCTTTTTGTCTTTCCTGACACATTCATCCTTTTTCCATCTCCAGATGCTTTCAAGCCCCTATTTAAACTACTGTTAGTTTGGTTTTTTTTCCCCCCTGGTGCCTTCATGATACTTTAAATGTTTTATTCTCTGTAGATACAAAGTGACAAGTTAAGAATGCAAGGTGACCTGAAATGTAATCAAAAGAAAACTAATAGAAACTCATTGCTCTGAAACTAGAGACATATAATTTCCAAACCTCAACAATATAGGTAGGTAACATTTCAGAGGGGAATACTTAACGTGTGTCCTCAAGAAAAACCAATATACAGTTACACCATTACCTAATTTGGTACATATTTAATTTGCAGTTTACAACCATATACATGCTTATCCTTCATTATAACAAAGTGGGCATTTAATCAGCAAATCTACAAAGGGTGTACATATAACAGATTAACCTCGCCTCTTTCAAGGCAAATTTAATTAAATTTCAGTCCCACAGAAATCGACAGAAATCTTCATACTTTGCAAAACAGGTCTAACTGTGACAATTTATAAGGGATCATAATATTGCCGTATTCCTAAATGTTCTAGTTTCATTATCTTGCACAACAGTTTGGAGTTATTTTGCATTTTAAAGTGGTGATTTTCTACCTGTTAATGTCACTCTTATTAATTTTAAGTGCCACACTACATGGTAAGACAAAGTATTTTGGAGGCTTTGTTTAAGTTATGTTTTTTATCAGAGACCCATCGTTTAGGATATGGTGCTGTAAATGCAAACAACTGCATCAGTGTTTTACAGCTATGAGTTACTAGAGAACAATTTTCACTTTACAGTGATGTGTTTTCATTGGCATTTTAATAAAAGGTGATTATCTAAAGATAGGATTCTAAAAAGGATTTGCCAGCTATATTTTCTGCTCTTCACTCAATAATTTATCACAGTGCATCATTTCTTAAAGTGCAAGCAATATGCACAACTTAATTAATTTGCATTGGATCTGAACTGAAAAATGCTAAAAACAGTAATTGATTTGCCATACTGGTAATCATAAAGCAAATAATAAAAATACATTGAATTAGATTTTACCTCTAAAGTCAAGGCTTAAGTCTGCATTCATTTGGTATGTTAACAAATACCCAATTATATATTTACCCAAAATAAGAGACATGGGAATAAACGGATACACTGGGTTTCTCAGAAGAATCTGCTATAGAATAAAATCAGGTCATTGGAATTCTGGACCAAACCTTTAATTCAAATTATTTTTTTTA
>VZRQ01007802.1:1648637-1659453 GCA_013397975.1 Machaerirhynchus nigripectus | reverse complement strand
CCCCCCCCCCAATAAAAACCAACACAACAAAACAAACAACAAAAAAACACCCCCCCTTCCCCAATCTAGTTTTATTCTTTGGTAGCAAGAAGCAGAAGCAGTTATTTTAATAAAACCCATCACTCTTGGATTGCACTTAAGAATTGTGTTTGATGCTTTCTCTTGCCGTAGATGTCATCTCATACTAATTGAAATTCTAACTTAGTAGACAACAGACATTGCAAAACCTACAAGAACAAAATGTCCCTTTGGGTCATGAGCAATTTATGGTAAAGTGGCACAAAACGGTGAGTTTCTGAGAGAGAATTAGTTTGTAGCCCACCAATAACTGTTTCAAACCAGATGCCTGTGCTGCAATATATCAAACTGAGAGTATCTATAGGAGCTAAGCTACTACTATCTCTGAATTCCAAAATTTACTGCCGTTCTGGGGTAGGTGGTTATGTATAAGTTATTCCCTGTTACGTGAGCCTTTTTCAGCACCATGGATAGTAGGAGGTCCTGGCTTTCCTGAGCATCTTCCAGAGCAGTTTCTGCTCATTCTAATCCAAACCATGATAAAGTCTATATATATATAATACGCACATAATATATACAATATATATATTTTATATATATAGATATATAAAAATATATATGATAACTAGTAACTAGTAGACACCCTGAAGAGAATCCAAGGAAAAGCAACAAGACTGATGAAACTTCAGAGGGAATAATCTACAAGGAATTTTTTAAAAAAATGAACCTAAGGTTGAAAATTGAAGACAAAGCGACTAGTTTTTGAAAAGGAAACAAACATGCAAAGAGAGGAACAAGGTGCTGTTCATCAGTTCTATCAGGTGTAGGGCAAGAAGAATCAGTTTAATTTTCTGTATGATTTAAATCAAATATTAGCAGTCATGCTCTAACTGCAATCAAAGATATATTTTTTGGCAAAGATATCAAAATGATAATTAATCTGAGGTTTTAAGAGAGTGTTGGGCAGCAACATGTGTGCGCTAAGTATGTTATACTTCAACTGATGGTACTGGTTTCCTTTAATATCCCTTTAATTCTTAATTTTTAATGTTAAAGTCTACTTTTGGGTAGCCAAAACTCAAGTGTTTAAAAATGCCCTGATTCCTAACAAATGTTAATCACACAGCCCATTATAATAAAAATTATGCAAAATTATTTGGGTCACCTATCCAGAATGGAATGACTCAGATTCATCTGTTGCTGTCTTGATCTTATAAGGGAAACCAAATTAGATAACTAAAAAAAAACCCCAGGAAATAGACCAAAAGCCAGGGTGTGACCACATTTACATTGTTAAATCTAGATATTTACTGAAACTCACCTATACATATGGAGATTGCATTTGTTAACCCAAATCCCTAATGTTTTCCTTTACGTACTAAAAAGAGGTTATTAAGTGTAACTGAAAAAAAAAATTGTTAAACTTAAAACATTTAATTTCACTGCAGGATTAATAATTTTCCAGCAATTTTTACTGTTTACAATAAGTCATACAGAGCAAAACATATTTCCATGTAGAGATCAGCTACTGAGAGTCAAAACTGGTAACTAGCAAGTCTATTAGAATCTCAGTAAGATAACACCAAGTTACTTAGACTGAGTGATTTACACAGTCATTGACGAGGTTTCTTTAGCAGTTTAAAAGGCAAGAGATTGTACTTTTCTTAAACATCCTTCAAGAAGTTAATGACCCAAAAAAAACCCATGTAAAGCAGGTAATCACTTGTTAATTGATCTGCTACTAGTCCTGTATGAAACACTAAGCAACACATTAGCTGTGGAGCCTTGAGAATACATTTGCTGGTTGTGCTGTACCTCAGGACAACCTGCAAAGATGAGCACCTGAATATTTATTACAGGAACAGGAAGTGTTGACAGCTCATTAGTGAGATAAATACACATTTTCTGTGAAGCTAGAGATACCTGCACACTTTTCAAGATCTGTGAATATGGCAAAGACCCCACCAGATAATCTACCACAGTGCCCACTGTGGAAAGCTTTGTTCCTGCAAAGAGAAAAGGAAGAGTGCATAGCGAGAACAAAAATTTCCTTCAACCGAAAAGAAATCTGTGATGAGAACCAGCATGAATGTGCTAAAAGGATGCAAATCGCAACTTGCAGAAGGTTAGTAGGTATTTTTTTCTGTCCTCTCAGAGATTTCTTTTTGTTGCAGTTGATAAAGGTCACTATAACCCATTTTGCACATGGGCACACGTAATCTTTCCTTTTCATTTCTCAAGGCTCAGACCACATTCATTTGTATAAAATGGTAGAAGAGCATAAAGGGTGTAGTAGAAGAGCATAAAGGGAAACATGCAGATGTTCATGCAGTTTATTTGCACATCCGTCTCTGGCATGCTTTTAAAACACATTTCTTCTTTATAAATAAAACAGGATCTGAGCATGGGATGGTAAAGAGGGAAGAACAGGAGGAAAGAAATACTGAGTGGTCTGAGCGAACATCCAATGGTTTGTTTTTTTTTTTCCTGTGCTTGGCAAACAAGAATCTCAGAGGCTTTCATGAATTTTAGTCTCTGCATTAGACCTTTCCTGAGTGATTGTGCAGGAGAAATTTTGTTCTGAACAAACAAAAGGCATGTGGCACGAGAATGCTCTGGAATTTGAAAGAGGTGGAAGAAATTGAAAAGGCAAAGACCCCATAGGACTCAACCAACTCAGCCATTATACATTCTTTAAACATACCATACTAGAGCACATTAATCAAGAAGTGAAGAGGTGGAGATGACACCCTGAATAAATTTCCAGCCAGAACTGATGACTGTAGAGGAATTTGGGTTTATTATATTGGTCTACATTAGCAATAGTAAATGATTTCAACATTCAGGGACATATGATAGAATTTAGTGGTCTATCATTAACTTCATTTTCAATTAAATAAATTCTATCCACATTTACAGTCTGAGCTGGAATACAAAATAAGGCTGCCAGATGCTGAATCTGATTTAAAGGAAATACAATGGAGAAGCAGCATTTCCAGGGAAATTATAATTTTCATATCAGTCTTGGGATATACCTAATCAGAGAGAGGGCAAATGATGCAGAAATGATTGTGATCTACCCACTAAAACAGGAGAAGAAACAAACTATCTTGAGTTGCACTAGTGTAAATGGAGTGTGAAAAGAATCCTGTTGTTATTACATGGCTGATAACTAAGTTACCTGATCTTGGCACACACATATCACAGCAGAAATCAGCATCATAAGAAAGACATGGAAAAAAAAAAAACCCCACCAAACTAATAAAAATGTAAAAGATCAAGTAATATGGTTATTTTTTCTTTCACCCCTGTGAGGCCCAAAGGAGAAGAAAGGATATTCAAAATGGAGAATACTAATGAAGAACCTAGTTTTTTAGACATAAGATTAGGACAAATTCATAGGGCCACTGAAGCCCCTAGACATTTTCAAAGTATCAGTAGGGAAGAATTCCATTTGATCTGAGGATATCCTTTATAGTTTGCCCTTGCTTTTGGAAGCAGAAGTCACCAGACTCTTGGGGAGGCTTCAGTTGAAAATATGCAGCATATCTGTAGTCCCAATTACACAGAGAATGGGGACAGCAAAGATATCAGAACAAGAGCCTAGAATTTTTTTTGGTGAGACATAAATGCATATTTAACTCCATTTCTATTAACGAGAAATTTCAGAGATTGAGGCTAAATTTTCAGCTCTCCATTAATGGAAATTTCTTATTCTTCTTGACAATTACCTCTGTGCTAAAATTTCGCTTTTACTCCTTCCTTCAATGACACTGGTGAATGAACTATACTCTGCCATCCACAGCTACCTCTGCCATCAGCTGCAGGCTGGTTTTCAGTTTTGTTTTTCTCACGGTTTATATTTCTTTGGACTTTTTCCATTATATTGAGTAATGTGTGGGCCAGAAGGATGCATGTGGTATGATGAGGTTACTACTCTGTATCTGATGGAGCTTTACTAATACTTTATTTCATTATATGATCTTTTTTCTCCTTTTAGTGGACTTCTACATAAAGCTCCCAAAATTGCCTTCTGTGGCACAAGCTTAGCTGGTTACTTTGAAAATGAGAGTAAAATCTATACAGATTTTGACAATACATATATTTTGCTGGCACGTGTAGATACACATATATTTACTCCGCAGTTTAGAGAAAACGAGCTTGAAAATGTCTTGTTAACAATATCTTGGATAACTGATGCCATTAGCTATTATTTAGAATGCATTGTACATGCACCATAGAATATTGAGCTAATGTTTTTTCATATTACACATTTCCAAAACTTTAATCAATCCAGTTTCCAGTTGTTATTTTAATTTCCTTTCTACTGTTAAGTGGGAAATGGCCAATTGACTATGTCTCTCTACTTGTCTGAGAGAAAACATTTTCATCTTCTCTGTCTTGACAGAAGAAAAAAATAAACACTTGAGTCTTTTCAAAACTCTGCCAATGGAAAATGTTAAGACAGAAATAATAAGAAAGCAAGCTAAAGACAGATCAGAACCTTCTATTTTTTACTGTATTCTTTATTACTACTCCTTGAAGGGAGATCTTATACTAAAGATTGAGTTGTATAGTAGACAGGATGATACAAAGGTAGTAAGGAAATTATTTAGCTTCTAAGGGAGCTGAAGAAATCTGGATGAAAGTAATGTTGCATTAATATAAGGACAGGAAATCAAACATGAAATAATGTATTAACTGCATTTTCTTTCTTTTAACATCAATGAACCTACCAAAGATATGGGAAGACTGCATACGTTGAAAACCTTCATATTTTTTATACAATCGATATTTTTAAACTAATCATCAACATTTATGAGAAGGAAAAAAGCAAACAATTTCACATGAAATTCCTTTTCTTTCCAGAAACTTCCTCAAACTGATTTTATAATGTAATAGCTGATTAATATCCTGTATTGGGTTTGTGCGACCACGTTTTGCTAGTGGGATGGCTACAGGGATGGCTGCTGTGAGAAGCTGCCAGAACCTGCCTCCATGTCCAGCTGAGCCGATGCCAGATGGCTCCAAGATGGACCTGCAATTGGCCAAGGCTGAGCCCATCAGGAATGACAGTAACGGCCCTGTGATAACAGATTTAAGAAAAAAAGAAAAAAAAAGAAGGTCTGGCTCAGTGGCAACTGTGGCAAGAGAAGAGCAGGGTGAGGAAATGTGAGGGGAACAGCCCTGCAAGCACCAAGGTCAGTGCAGAAGGAGGGGCAGGAGCTGTTTCAGGCATTGGGGAATGAGATTTCCCTGCAGCCCCTGGTGAGGCAGCTGTGCCCCTGCAGCACGTGGAGGGCACAGGGGTGCAGAGATCCACCTGCAGCCCCTGGAGGAGCTCACCCTGGAGCAGCGGGTTGTCTGAGAGGAGGCTGTGACCCTGTGGAAGGCCCATTCTGGAGGAGGCGCCTGACAAGGATCTGTGGGCCCGTGGAGAGAGAAGCCCACACTGGAGCACGTTTCCTGGTAGGACTTGTGACCCTGTGGGGAACTCAGGCTGGAGCAGGCTGTGCCTGAAGGACTGACGCTGTGGTAGAGTGACCCATGCTGCAGCACTTTGTGGAAAACTGTTGCTTGTGGGAGGGTTTCACACTGGAGAAGTTCATGGAGAACTGTCTCCTCTGGGAGGAGCTCCACACTGGAGCAAGGGGAGATCTCCTCTCCCTGAGCAGCTGTAGAAATAATGGGTGAGGAAATGACCATAACCCCCACTTCCTGTCTCCCTGTGCTGCTGGAGGGGAGGAGGTAGAGCTGGGTAGAAGGGGGTGTTGGGGAAAGGGGCTTTTAAGGTCTTATTTTACTTCTCATTATCCTGCTCCGATATTGGTAGTAATAAATTCAATTAATATCTCCAATTGTAGTCTGTTTTGCCCATGACAGTATTTGCTGAGTGATCTCTCTCTGTCCTTACCTGAACTCATGAACCCTTCGTTACATCTTCTCTTCCCTCTCCAGTTGTAGGGGGTAATATGAGAGACTTTGGTGGGTGCCTGGCATCTAGCCAGACTCAACCCACAATGAATGTATCCCTTCCTGAACAGGTCTGTGTGTGGTCAAGGACTCCAGAGTACCTTCCCACATCTGAAATCATGAGGATTTGAAGGTACAGCTATTTAGTTATACCATCTCTTATTCCTGGAAGCAATTTAAGCTCTGCTGTGCACACAAAAAGCAATCAAGCCATGACTAACAGGAACAGTAAATGCCTGAAGAGTATATGACAAAATCATAAGCTGACGTTTGTTCAAGTCTCATGTTCATATTGTCGAAAATAGCTACCACATCTTCAGAAATGATTCACTGAAAGAAAACACTCATATTACAAAGGTCAACATTTCTTAAATGCATAGTTCAACTTGTTCTAATTATTATGTAAGTCACAGTGGAAATTAATTTTCTGACAGAAGTCCTAGAGAAAGAAGAGAGTGGAGAAGCTTTTCCTTTGCCATAACACACAAGAGATCTCTTCTGGCTCCTCTAGAAGCAACAGGTTTAGATTACCTCCAAATGCCGTATAATGGACTAGATAGTCTGTTTCAATCTGACAATTTTCTATGATCCTTGGTTCAGAGTGGACCAGATGTCTGTTGTTTTGTTAAGAATTAACGTTGTAATTGTTTAAAAAAATACCTAGCGTACGAAGGCCACATGTGTGGCACAGGTGCATTTTAACTGCTCTGCTGTGAGTTTCTTTAATTAATGATTAGGACTCTGCATGTTCAGCCAGGTTTCTTGTTTTTGTTTTGGGGATTGCTTTTTGTGTTGATTTCTTTGGGTTGTTTTTGGTTTTTTCTTTTTTTTTTTAAGGCTACTTGCCCACTGTATTAAAAACAAGGGGAGGGGGGCAGGGAAATGATTAAGAGCTGCAATTATTAACACATCAGACCAACATTTCTATATGTTTGTGCTGGTTTTGGCTAGAGTAGGGTTAATTTTCTTCACAGTTTTTGGTATGGGGCTGTGTTTTGGGTTTGTGCTGAAATGACTGTGGATACTATAGAGATGTTTTTGTTGTTTTTGAGCCGGGCTTACTCAGAGCCAAGGCCTTTCGTGCCTCTCACACCACCGCAGCGGGGAGTGGGCTGGAGGGGCACAAGGAGCTGGGAGAGGACACAGCCAGGACAGGTGACCAGAATTGACCCCAGGGATATTCCAGACCACATGACATCATGCTCAGGATATAAAGTGATGGAAAGAGGAGGAAGGTGGGGGGGACATTTGGAGTGATTTGTCTTCCCAAGTCACTGTTATGTGTGATGGGGCCCTGCTCTCCAGGAGCCAGGTGAGCACCTGCCCAACCATGGGAAGCAATAAGTTCATCCCCCGTTTTGCTCTGCTTGTGTGTGCAGCTTTTGCTTTCCCTATTAAACTGTCTTTATATCAAAACGTTATTTTTCCATCTTTCACCCTTCTGATTCTTTCCCCCATCCCACTGGTGGGAGAATGTGGGACTTAGTTGCCAGCTGGGTTTAAACCACTACAGTGTTGTCACACACAGGTCCATGAGAGTATTCTGCTGATAACAGGGGACAGCTTCTGTGGTTCTAAGGTGAGCCTTACCTTTCCCANGCACCTGCCCAACCATGGGAAGCAATAAGTTCATCCCCCGTTTTGCTCTGCTTGTGTGTGCAGCTTTTGCTTTCCCTATTAAACTGTCTTTATATCAAAACGTTATTTTTCCATCTTTCACCCTTCTGATTCTTTCCCCCATCCCACTGGCGGGAGAATGTGGGACTTAGTTGCCAGCTGGGTTTAAACCACTACAGTGTTGTCACACACAGGTCCATGAGAGTATTCTGCTGATAACAGGGGACAGCTTCTGTGGTTCTAAGGTGAGCCTTACCTTTCCCAAAGAAAAAATACAGAAGAAAAACAATGTACAATAAGCTGGTGTAGGTATTAATAAACATTATTCATTAAATATCAAAAACGAGGGGATCGACTTCTCTGTAAGATTAAAAAAGGTGAAGATTCCTGTGGAAGGGTAGGCACTCAGAAAAGGAAGAAAAATACTAAGCTAATATCAATCACCTCTCCATCAGACACTCACAGGTCTCCAACAGCAGCAAAAACTTCTAAGTCTCCCACGCTTGGTCTTGTTTTTTTTACCTGTACTCTTGGTCACTTCTACCTTCAGTGCGAAAACTATAAGTTGGCTATATGTACAAAAATATATTTAGAAGTTCCCCTTGATGCCCTGAGCTCAATTTTCACCTGATGGGCTGACCTCGAGCAGCAGATTTGTATCATTTTATTGTCTTTTTGTCTGATGGGCTGAACAGAAAAAAAAATTGTACACAATATACAGAAGAAAAATCTAAACTAATCTTTTTTTATTCCTAATGCATTACAAACTCTCTTCTTCTAGGCTTTAGTTTTTAAGAACTTATTCTTAAAAAACAAAGAAAAAGGCTTGCATATACAACCTAAGTTTATGATTCTCTTAACTTCTTGATTTTTTGCTTTGTGTATTCTTAATTTACATCTAATAAACCAAAAGAATGAAAATGTTTACTGCAATTTCTGCTAATTGTTTAAATGAATATTTGATATATTATGACAACAGAAATACCACTGTAGCTCAGTAAGGTAGATTTTCACTCAGTGGTGGCTAAATCTTCCCTAATTGGCATATCTGTTTTGAGAAATAAATATACTGCTGTAATAACAGAAGGAAACACAAGAAAACCAGTAACAATATGAAGAAATCATCTTAAAACTAAAACTATGTCATCACACACTAATTTTTAACTCATCAGTGATTTTATGCCTTAAAAAAGGACTGCTTTATAAACTGAATGGCTTTTGTTGTTGTTTAATTTATGCTACTCAAAGTCTGTATTTATCACAATAAAATTAGGTTCACGCTTGACATCTTAAATGCCAGGCATGAAAGTACAAATAATATGGATTAATATATACCTTATGATCATTTAAACTTCAAACACACATAGTCGGCTCAAAAATGTACACCATGGAGCTCTTTGTCTGTCATAACAAAGTGTAATTTACTCTTCTGATTCACTTTGAACATCGCGGGCTTTGTTGGTAAAGTACGATCTCCAGAACATGATGCTACAAAAATTGAATGGTAGTTCCATAAAAGTTTTTCAACACACAATAGTATACAAAACTCAGCAATACTTTCTCACATTGAATATATTCTTTGGTGATTAGAGGAATAATAGGCAAGTTTTACCTTCTTGATTAAAAGGACAGCCACATTTAACATCACTAATTCAGAATGAGGTTTATGAAGATACTCTTTGACGCTGCGCCAACTGAAAATTCTCTTTATTATCAGTAAGACCCTTCTCCTCATCCCTCCCAAACACAGAGACAAAACCAGACCTTGAAACAACTCCCTGCAAATCTATTCTTCCACTTCCTTTACATCTCTCTAAAGGAGCAATTACGCACCTTGAAAAGAAAAAATTCAAGACCGCGATAGAGAAACTTTCACCCAAAAATGAAAGGAGCTGGAGGTTTTATGGGGTTTTTTAGAGCTGACAGCACTGTAGTTAATTTCATGTGAACAATTTCGAGATCCTCTATAAAGAAAGCAATTTAGGGAGATAGAAAGTGAAGTTGTACCTGTAGCTGCCATCACCTGACATTCAAAACCCAGTAAAATTTGCAGGTCTGAAGAGATTCCTGAGGTTGCTTGTGAGAGCCTTATATCTCAAAAATGCAAAATAATTTCTGTGAAAGTAGTTCTTACCTGTTACCACCTCCTGTTGATCTCTTGCTGAAAAGCACCAGCTCAGGATACCTGCAGGGTCCAGAATTCAGATTTGGCATCCATTTTCTTCTGCATGGGCAATGTCTGGGCTCCTGCTGAAATCTCCACCCTGTCATCATGAAGGGTTGCAGTCCCCCACTGCTTTCTCCTTGAGTTTGAAACTACTGGGGGCTAGGAAAGGGAAGTTCCTGTATTCCATCTGAGGAGGGACATTATCTTTTCTTGACAACACACCTGCCAACTGAAAATCATTAGAAAAAACTTTAAAAACCCAACCAACAGAGCGGAAAAAGAACATAATTTTGAAAAGGAAGAAAATTTAGAAAGGATAACTGTCAGATGCATATTAGACCAACCTTTACTTTCACAGTCCCACATGTGGTAGCTTTCACCATCAATAACTTCTTTTCTCCACAAGACATTTCAAATTACACAATATACTTCTTCAACACTTCCACGTATATTCAATGAAAAAAAAAAAAATGGATGTTACAAATTCATTTACCTCCAGGGACTTTTATATCAATAAGGATCCCTCTGATACCAATGCCAAAGGATCTGTGTAATGACAAGAACAGATTTTTTTTTTTTAATTCCAACTGAGAACTAAACACAGATATGCCCCATACATCTGCTGGTTCTGTATTATCCTTGTGAGCTTCAGTGAGTGTCTCTGGTATCTCAGTGTCAGCGAATCCCTGCTGCCTGACAGCGTTCTGCTGTCTTACCTGGGTTCTGAGGTCTTCCAAGGTAAACTGCTATAAAACCTCTATGGATCAGAGCTGACTTCAGAGCTGCTCTGAATGACAATCTACTGTCTAGTCTAATGCACAAATAAATCTGAATAATTTCTACTCCGCTTTGGGTTCAGTTACTGACAAGTGTGAACAGAGTCCTGATTCGAAGGAAAGTGCATTCTAAGGAAGAGGGGGTCATAACAGGAAAACTTGAAAAGGTAAGATAGGTTCTTTTATCTGAGTAAGAATCTAAGAGATTGAAGGACTGTAACAAAGAGTTTATAGCATGTATGAGCTAAAAAAGGTTGAACTTCCC
>VZRQ01007802.1:1628790-1648599 GCA_013397975.1 Machaerirhynchus nigripectus | reverse complement strand
CTTTTTTGAGGGAAAAAGAGCAAAAAGGAAAATTCAATTAAAAATGACTTCTTTCCAAATGTCTCCTACTAAGACTATGTCTGACAGAAATTGTGATGGTTTCGTTGCCCAAAATGTGTGATCTTAGCATATTATTTTAAAAGACTCCTCCTACTCAAGAGTCTTGGAATTCCATAACCCTTTTTCTAGAGCTTCTTCTTCTCAGTAATTCCTAGGGTTTGATTCTTGATCCAACAACATCCTCCTCCAAGATTTAGTGTTTACTGTTTTTCAGTATTTTCTGTTTTGGTCTTGATGAAAAGAGGGTTTTTCCCTGTCTGATTTTTCAACTTCGTATTTCCAGTAACTAATACAGGCATTAGAAATGCCACACAGGATCACACCTTTCTTCTTGAAAAACATTTAACAAGTAACTGACTGGAAATTCCCTTGCTGCTTTGCCTACTTTCAGTGGTTTTTAGTTCCAAACCAGGAAACCATGTCTACCTTTTGGAGGAAGAGTATAACTGCTTAATTCTGTTGCTGGAGCTGTCTGAAAGCTTTTGGATTTGCAAACATAAATCTTTATGTTTTGCTGTTTATACTGAATGAAGCATTGATTTGCAGATGCATTTTAGTCTCTTACTTCAAACAAACTTTTCTGCATAAGCACTGCTTCTTTTTGCCCATTTGGACAACAGCCAAAATCATGCCCAAAAATGCCAGTTCCTTAAACAAGTGTATTGCAGTATCCAAAACAACCACAGTCAGACTAGCTGCATAGCAGTAAATCCTTTAAAAGGTAAGTACAGAAGAAGAAAAAGAAGTTAAAACAAACTTCTTAAAAGTTTCAATGGTTTTTCCCATTGGTCGCCCTCATAATTTTTAGTGGAACCTAATACACAAGACGAAGCAAGCAGCACTGGCTCGTTCTTGCAAGTGCTTTTCAGCTGAAGAATCCTAAACCTTTTAGAGTTACCAGAAAATCCTTAAAAGCCTAGAGAAGCTGAAGGATCATGTTCTTGGATCAGGGGTTTTCATTTGTGCAGATGCTTGTGCCAGGACAAAATCTTTCAGATTTTGAGACCTGTTAAGACATTAATGACTACAGATTACAGAAGCTGCCAGTCCTACTTTATAATTTTTTTTTTCTATTCTAGAAAACTCTAAAAAAGTCCTGCTTTGGCACATTCTTAATTCTGTGCTCTTCATTTGAATCCTGATTACCAAACAAAAATAGTGCTCATTTTGGTTTTCCTTTCATCTGCATTTTCTGGATGCTGAAGTCTCATGTCCGGATCTTTCCCAATTTATAAGGAACTGAAAAGGTGCTGGATAAATAAAAAAAAAAAAAAATCAGGTTCAAGTGAATGAAATCTACCTATATAATTTATACAAAGAAATCACTTTATTTTTGCATGAAATTGGACCATTGCAGTGTTATTTTTTTTAATAGTTCTTGGTGAAGAACTATGTCAGGGCCTGTAGCTGCACAAGACAGCTACAGAAATTGTGGTATATATTATGTATTGGCTTTGTTTTGGGTTTTTTGTTTGCTTGGGTTTTTTAATTAAAAAGCCTCAAATCCATTCAAATTTAAGTGGGGTTATCTATCTTTGTGACACACTGATAGGGAATAATACCAAATTGGAAGTGACATTCCAAATCCTGAGGATCTCTCTTTTTTTTTAATCTGGGCAGGGAAGATAAATAAATGGAAAAGCTTTTTAAGGTATTGGAACAATATACCAGTAAATGGCCTGGTTCAAAGTCCAAAGGTCTTTTTAAATAATTTAATCTACAAAACATTTTCACTTATTGATAGGAAATTTTCCTGTGTAAGTAATATTAGGGAAAATCAGGGAGAAGAGTTCGTCATGGAGAAGCAAATGCACTTTGTCAGCTGCTAACCTGATCACTAGGATCTTCTGGATACTGAAGAGGCCACAGAGCTTGACAGGTTCATGGAAAGAACAGCAAGTGTCTAGGTCATTCACAGAACAGCAGTCTGTGGGACTAACATGAAAACAAGCAACAGAGAACAAGCAGAATATTCCTGGAATCAGTCCATAAAAAGGTAAACCATGTAACATTACAAGTGTGCCTCAAAAAAAGAGTATTTCCCAGCCTACAGGTGCTACAACTCAGACTTCACTCACTCACTGTACTGGATGCTTGCCCAAGCCAGGCACATGAAGATGTTGTTGATCCTGGAATCACAATAGAACACTGATTTATTCCCCAAATTTTTCTCTCCACAGATTTGTAAAAATTAATGTCTGATACACCAGGGAACTGTCCTTTATGTGGTAGTGTGCAGACAGCCTGAAGTGGCCCATGAAGCAAATGAAGAGTTCTATTTCAGATTAGATACTATTCATTACCATGTAATTTCTGGAGAATAAATGACAGGGAGAATGCGCAGAAAGGCTGGGAGGGCTGACAATAAGGAAAACAATTGTGGAAATAGTAAGACAGGTGATGCATAACCAAGATACAGGGGAATCAATGCTTTTTAAAAACCCATAGTACCTCCCTCCTCTCTGTCACAGAGCTTTGTTTCCTAAATTTGGAGCAGCATTGCTTGACACAAGGCAGTAATGTAAATTACTGATACTTCTTTCTACCTGGCTGCTTGATACAGATTTTACAGAGGATGAAGCTAAACATCTCACCAGGGAGAAATTGCTTCCTTGTTTCCGAAAAGTAACATATTCAGAACTCAGGGACTGAAAGTGAAGAAGAAATACACGCTTCCCTGCAGGTCCCCCTTCCTGTGGTTACTATTAGCAAGGATCCACTGAGACTAAGTTGTTGAATTGGAAGAATGAATGTTCACTTAATAAGAAAACTATGGAATTTTATCAGTATGGCAATATCTCCACATTGCTGCAGATGAGAGTGTATGTGCCAGGGTTTCTTTATCAGCCATCTTCTAGAGGATTTAAATTTAACACATGAGTGATTAAACTGAGGCAAAAAGTTGGTTTGTGACAAACTTTATTCTAAAACTTCTAGTCAGGAACTGATTGATTCAGGAACTGATTTGATTCTAATGGTGAAAAATAAGATGTATATTAATATTAAAGAATATATTAGAAGCCAGATCTCAGGGGGATTTTTTTCCCTCTTCCTGCCAGCTTCAGATTTTTAAATATCTAAACAGTATTAACCCAATAACCATAAAAAATGTTCAGAGCACCAAGTGACTATGTTAAGCACTAGCTTACATGCATTGGTTAACACTGGGGCGACTCAACACCTAAAAATTATGAAGGAATTTGATATAATTTGTACATGCACATCTAAATCCTTAATAAGTGGTCATGAGCAGGGATTTAGGTGTTTAAATTACAGCAAATTGCAATCAAATTTCTAATCTGTGTTTAATTAAATTTTAAATATTACATCTGTGAACCCATAGTCTGAATTTAAATTGAAAATGAACATTTTCAGCAGTTTGGAACACAGAATAAGACTCAGTGTTCAGTACTCTAAGTATCCAGTCTAGCTAGATCCTGTAGAGAGTAATCATTTAAAGTCACTTTAAATAATTAGGGAGGCAGTTGTATGTATGTGATACCAGGGAAAGAATTCCAGTGACAACAGTGGGTTTTTAACAGGGCTAAATCATGAAAAAGTGTCAAAAAGCATACACTTAGCTTATAAGGAGTTTATCAGTAAAGCCAAACAAATGCAAAACGGTTTCATGGTTTAACCCTAACTGGCAAAATTTCAGACAACGACAAAAGAGCAGCTGAGCAATGTTTCTGCAGAATGGCCGGGTAACAGCAGGATCACACCACAAACCTGGGAGCCTCAGTTTACAACACAGTCTCTACTCGCTACCTATACTCTGCATAATTAGGACTAATCACAGTTATGGGATTTGGAATGGACTGCTGTCAAAACAACTCAGTATTTTTTATTTTCACTGGACCTCATTATAAAGGTCCTAAGAACTCCCATGTGAAAGACAGGAAAGTTCTGATGATCACTGACAGGACAAAGCAGTCAAGCAGTAAGACACACGTCACCCATCTGGAGATCATAAATGCTGTTTTGAACCAGGTATCAGTAGCACCAGGTATCAGTAGTGAATCCAAATCTATACACAAATACATTGTGTCTATGTATAAATATTCTGTACATACTACATATATATATATGCATACATGTATTGTGTATATATTTTTTCACTCTATTTAATGCATAATATATATAAATATATATCTATAAATATATATATGAATATCTATATTTTATACACATGGGTACATTGCCTCCACTTGAACACTTTACCCACTACATACACATAGACTAAATACTGAATATCAATTCAGCAGAATTCTGTAACACCTGCAGGAAGAAGGAAATGCAGAAGACTCTGTGTGCGCTAAAAGCAGCCATTATTTTCTCCAACAGATTCTGTCATTCCTGTCATATTTTTTCCTTCAACTTTTAATAAACAGTTTGACATCACTTCGAGGAGGCTTTGCTGACAGAGAAGTGGGAAGAAGGTTCTTGTAAGTGTAACCTGGCAAACATAGGTTAGCAGCTGAAGAAAAGGAATATATACAAGAAGAATATTCAGCAGAAGCTCAGATCCAAGAGCAATGGAGTGAGGCTACAGAACTGGGAAGGAAATGTTCCTGGAAGGTTTGTGTTGAATTAGGCCTGACACTGGAGAGGTGGGTCACCAACAGGAAAATTATTTGAGCATGGGAGAGCAAAACTAGCATTAATTATGAAGTAGCTCTAGGACTACATGTAGTCCAGGACTGGTAAGCTGATTTTGGTTTAGAAATTAGCTTTAGGACATGAAGAATAAGGCAGCAGGATTTTTAGATTAGGAAAATGCCTTTGGTTGGTTTAGACAGATCATCTGTCTATTTAATGCTTTATTAAAAACTTTATCCTCTTCAAGTCCTTACTGCCAATTAGTGTCAATTAACATAAATTTAATCAGCCTTCCTCTGCTCCCAGTACAATGCCGTAAAAGCAGTGCAGTTCTAGCAATTTCAGTGTGATTTATACCAGCGTAAATGGGAAAAGAATGAGCCTTAATAGGTGTGCATTTAAGTGTATGTTCTTAAACCACAGTTTGTAATGTGCCCCAACCCAGGTAACTAAATTCCTGTGGGGCACATTTGTGATCATAAGCTAGACTTTTACTTTAAGTTAATCCAAATGATTAGCTTCTCTGGCAGAGCCTTGCAGGCAGCTCTGAAGAGGTAATATTATACAGCAGCTTTAATTAAGAGTAAACTAAATCATAGAATTGCATTAGTAATTCTGAACATAACTTAGTTTGGTTAAAGTATCCAATCATGTTCCATAAAATATAAGAAAACAGAAATCAGCATGGATATTAAAATAGTGGTGCTGGCATGGCAAGTGTTGCCTGATAGGAGATTTGGAAGATGAGGTGCTTATAAAGTAGATAATCACGAAATCTACAATTTTTATACTGGTGGGATGAAATGAAAAAAAAATCATTAGAAAACCTTGGGAAACATCAGTTATCTGCTTTCAATACAAATATATTTGTTTCAAAAATTTAAAGGGGGTGTTTAAAGAGAAAAAGTTTTTTTTTTAAAACACTTATTTTAGCAAATCTCAGTTCATTTAAAATTCTTTTTTGTCTTTTTTATGTAGTCCTCAGAACATCACAAGGCCTACAAGAAATGCACTACAGAATTAGGCATCAATTAACAAAAATCTAACCCTAAATATGCTTCATTAAATTACACCAATCTGTGAAAAAGGTAGCTTAAAATACCAGAGAATGAGCAACACAACTACATAAAAGCATATATAAAGTAAATGTATCTAAAAGAAAAATAAACTATAAAAACATACAAAGAAAGAGATGGTTGCAACAATCAGGAATTCAAAATTAGGAACAGAAAGGACTGAGCTGACCCATGACATTGCAGATTTACAGTCTCTGAAAAGGCATTTTCATACAGCTTTTGGATAAATATATTATTGTTTATATACTTACACACAATCAACCTAGCACCTGTTGAAAGATATTTAAGTGAATGAAGTTGCTTTCTCTATGTCCTCTTCACCCATCACTGCAGCAGCTGGAAGCTGTATTATGAGTAGGATGGCGTTAGAAAGGCTGGTGGCACGGTTAAATCAGTTTAATCCTCTCTTCCAACATGGGATTATGCTCCAAAACCTCCTTCAAAATATGTATGTAATGCTGGGCAAGGCAATTAAAACGTATTTTTTTCCATAGGTGTTCACAAATCCTGTGCTTGAATACATACTCTGAGGCATTTTGATACCATCTGCAAAAGCCAACTACAATTGAACCCAATGGGACGTCTGCTTTCAGCATGCAAATTACAGAGGACTCTGACACTACAAACTCTAGATGCCCCAAATAATAGGCAGATCCTTAAATAGTTTATGCAACCACTTCCTGTGTAGCTCACACATTTTAAGTGCAGGTACATTCATTAATAAATGTATTAAATAAATTAATAAAAGTAGCACCTTTGTATGTTGTAAAAATTGCTAGAGAAGAGATACAAGAAAAAGAAGACTCTATATTTCATGTACTCTTTGTAGAATCCATTATTAAGTAGAATGAGGCTGAATAGTAAATGAAAATCATATATGACATAAAAGTGAATGTGACCACACCCTTAAAAACTGAGTACTGTGAACATACAACCAAAGCAAAGATGCCAGAAAAAGTGTCATGAGTCTAACGTGCTAATTAGGATCGCTTGATTTTCAGCCTGGGCACTTCTTTTTCTAATTCTGCAAGTATTAACTTCTCAATAAACTAAATCTGATTAAACCAGAGAAATTCAAAAAGGAAAAACCTATCTCCTGCTTCTCTGCTTTCCTGTTATCAATTTGAAGGCTCAGAGCCTTGCTACCAGGAGTCTATTCTTACCCTGGGGCAAATGGTAACAACAACAGCCAGGAGCACAGCACTTGCCAGCAGAGAGAAGAGACAAACATTTTCTTACTGAAAGTTATTTGTCACACAAGAAATGTGAAGATTCAGTAATTCCTGTATTAATCCTTGGTTATGATTGGGGTAAGTTTAAAGCCACCACCATTCTTTCCTCATGGGAAAACTGTTGGAAGTGAAGTTTCAGAATAAACTCAAAAACCCCTGGCTCTTTGCAGCACTCTTCCTTAATAAAATACACAGTAAATTGAAGAAAACTTGTTGGAAAGATTCTGGAGGAATTTTCCTTGATGGCCCTACATTTCAGCGGAAAACAAAAATACTTCAAATGGGGTTTCATCGAAGTCACAGTTTAGGTACTTAAAACTCCTATTCTTCTTGAGGCACTAAACATTCCTGAGAGGTTTATCTGTACCAATCAAAGCAGAAAAGTTTCAAGGATAACTGTAACTTATCCACTGGCAGTACCACCAGTCCTAGATACAATCACCAAATTTTACAGAGGTCAACTCCCAGTCAAAAGCATAAATGAAAGATCCAGATTCCAAGAATTACCCAGAATTCATCAACATTTTATGGCTTCCATACTCAAATATTTAACAGTAAGCATCTCAGGGTGATGGAATTCTTTTGTTGGCTGTATAAATCTAAGAAGAAATACATTAATTTAAATTTACACAGCTGTAACAGAGTAAAGACAAACAAGATTATGGCCTTTCAAAGAAAGAATGAAATTAAATACAGTCTGAGACAGGCATCTAAAGAGTCCATCAGAAAAACGGGTTGTTTAGCAACACTAATGGGAAAGTATTAGATGGCTAAAAAGAGACCAGACTTGTGAAAGAACTGGCCAAGTTACAAAAGCAGTGCAGACATTCCAATGATTGTTCAGGGTCTGGCCTCACATCCTTAGGTGTTGCTAAGTGATTTTATGTCGTCATGATTTGAAAAGGACAAAATATTTCAAGTACTGTCTTGATTTACCAATAGTTTAGCATTAATCAAGCTGTCCTACAGGCAATAAACTTCCCTCAGCCACAGAAAGAAAAAAAAAAAAAGCTGAAAAAGTAAAAAACAGAGAAAGATCACTGCTGTAATATACCCCTTGTCCAGAGACAAGTAGTCTTTATTAGTATTCAACTTATTTTCAAGGATATTTTATTAAGATGCTTGCTTTCTTCTGGACTCTAATACCTTAAGGGATCATAAAAATAACTGCTTCAATTCCTACTGCTTTACTATTTTTCTCTAATTTTCTTTACTAAACTCATTGCTAGATGCAAAACTCCACTAAAATTTAGGATAATTAAAATACAGTGGTGCTTTCAAGATATTTTTTGATCAATTCATTGTTCTGGTAAAAATGATCACCTCAATGCAGTGAAGCAGGACAAGCATTTCGTCTTTTAACCTCTGACCTAAAATATCTGTTAAAAATGTTAAATATGAAATCAAGTATTAAGTTTAGTTGTTTTCTTCTAAGTCTGAACATCAAGTTTTGGGGTTTTTGTTAGTAATTAATATTACCCCCCAAAAAAGGCCAGTAACCTGTTTTCTAATAGTTTTATGGAATAGTGGGGAAGCATGAAAAACCTGGCAGTCTTTGTACAAGTCTCGAACAGTCATGAGCTTGACAGCAAAACTTCCAAGTGGAAACCCTTATTTATTGCCTTCATTCTGTGTGGCCTTGGCAGCTGCTCAGCTCAGGAAGGTTTCATAAAGTGGAGCAATCAGAATATTTTTGGAATGCAGTTGATAGCATTATTAACAAGCTTGCTAGGTCTGTTTTCTGTACCCACTGCCAAATCAATTTGTAGTAGAGTCATGACTGTAACCAATTTCTTACAGTTAACAACTAATCCTGAATGAATCAGAACAACACAGCCCATTAAATTCCTAATTATACATATGTACATACATTTAAATAGGCCTAGATATAGCCCATATTTTCACTGTGTTGAAGTGGGGGGAAGACACGGAGTGATTTTAGGACTGTTCAGGAGCCCTGCTCACTGGTTAGCAGGATTAGTTTAGAAAGCTTGAAATGTTTATTCTTTTATGGCCTCTGATTCTCACATCCTTTTTTATTAAATATGCAGCTCTGTCAAGCCTCTGACATGCAGCTCAGGTAGACACATTACAAAAAATCACAGGGTGAAATCAGGACTCCTTGACTACCTGACTACAACAAATATGGGAACTGACTATTTTAGCTACGTTCCTATTGCCTTACCTTACAGAAGGTTGCTGACCTGGATGAACACCAGCACTACATGCCAGAGAACATCAGGGTTTACAACCAAAGCAGTAAAAAATATATTTCTAAGGGAAAAAAATACTCTGAGTTGCAGCATTCTGATGGAAGTCTCTGTTTTTTTTTAGACTACAGCTATATGAAAAAAACCAAAACAACTCCCCTAACTTCACTTCTTTCCTCACACAAGCATCCGGCTTATGTTTACTTTTTTTTATTTATGTATATCCCATTCTCCTTGTTTCTGTGATAAAACTCTAGTAGGTAATAAATTATTAATCAAATTTATGTATAATTTATTATTTTAAATACATATTTTATCTTTAAGCTTTTTAAAGAAGAAACTATTTCCTCTTTTTTTCTTTAAGGTCTCGGTAGTTTGAAACCTTCATGAATAAAGCATGCTTCAAGCTGCATTTACATTTTTATAGCATGTGCTGTAACAGTATAGATTTTGTTTTCTACATGTACACTTTTAGGTCAACACGATTGTCTTAAGAACAAACCTTACAGAAATCTCTGGGATTTCATAACCATACCTTTTCATTATTTCTCAGCACCTTGGACACCTCCCTAATGTGCTTGCCCTTCTTGGGTCAGAAAGTTGAAAAGCTTTCTAAATGCACAAACACATTTGTGCTGGTACCTGTCAGATATTTCCTGTGCTTATTTCTGTATCAGAGCCAGGAAGGACTTAGCTCTTCTGAAACAGAGAAGTCTTAATTCTACTACAGAGTAATTCAGAGTTCTTCTGGAGATGGATTAGTTTATCAAGTAGGTTTACTCAACTCCTGCAGTTAAAAGGCTGCATTATGGTTTCAGTCATTACAAAATGAAAGGCATTTCTTTATTTTTAGGGCTATGTGGACCTACACAGATGCATTTTAGATTAGAATTTGATTATTTTATCTTGCATCTGCCACACATCTCTCAGAGCAAAATGCAGGTGGTCTATTGAAATTAATCTGCCCTGGGAAATAGACTATATAACTTTTTTTTTTTTTTCAATAAAGACAAAGCCCTAGAGGCACTGGTTTGATTCAAATCCCTTTTAACTTTGCTAAAAGCGTAGTGATGTCCAGGTTACCCTGGAACTCAGCTATGGCTTTGTGTCAGGACTGAAGATTTCCCTGCATGAAATTTCATCTCATAAACAATCTTATCTTTTCATCTATTCTTTCCCCCAAATTTCAAAGTATTTGCACAATACAAAAAGTATACTGAAGATATGCATTTGTGGAGAATTTTGTTAGTTATATGGGAAGGTGAAAAAAGATGAGGCAGTAATTTACTATTAATTCCAAGTAATAGCCAATCTTTGTACTGATATCTTCGCCAAAACTTGACAGAGGCAAGTATTTTATCATCCTCTAAGGAACTACATCTACACAATAAAAGACAAGAAGTTCTGAGAAAAGAAAATGCATAAAGAATGAATGGATTATATTGCAAGAATAGAAAAAAATTTGAAGACAGTGCCAAGTTGTTTGCAATTCTCCCACGAATTAGGTCTCTCTCTATTGCCATAGTGTCTTATGCCATCTATGCAAAAAGGAACATGAAAAGATATTTTAAAAACTTTCTTTTTCCTACAGAAAAGCTTAACCCTGTTCGTTTAACCGTTGTTAAAATAATGTGTGTTTTCTCATATTTGTTAACTGAAGCATCAAATGACTAGCACAACTCATTTTTGATGAGTCACTGCACACTGTGCGAAGTGGCAAACATGAAAATACCCTCACACTAAAATTACAATTTGCATTCTCAGGGGCAAGTGTTCTTCAGATAATTAGTATTGTAGGTACTGAAAAAAACCCAACACCAAACTCCTCATCGCTCGGGCAAACTATGCACATCTCTGCAACACCTTCAGCCAGCCAAAAGTGTCTGGCATGCATTTGCAGTCTGTTTGCACAAGGAGGATTCAAAACAAGCTCTGACTGAAATCCCACGGCTAAATAACCGAGTTCATTTGCTGCAAGCTCTCTGGAAAAGGTGCAGTGATTAAAAGCAAAGCCGTGCTGGTGTGTTGTGGCATATGGACCTTTCAAGATTCACAATGGGCAACAGAGATTTTGGTACTAGGGTCTATTTTCTCTCCAAGCTCTGGTTCACGAATCAACCACTTTTTTCACATTCTGACACTCACAAACTTTGGAATTTACCATATTGGGTTTTATTCTTGGTTATGGTGGGTTTTTGTTTTAACCTTCCCTTCCCTTTTATGACAAGAGTATTGTCTAGTGGGAACAGAGCACTAAAGAAGATCATCTGTATCCTCCAACTCATCCTTCTTTACTGACTTCCCCCTAAAGTTGGAAATGAGATTTGTCATTTCTCCTGTTTTCTCCCACTTTTCTTTCCTTTAGACTATTCTTCACAGTGAGTGAAAAGAAAGCAGCAAAGTTCAGAAAGAATGCAACTTTGGAAAAGAAAAGTAGGAAGTAAGTTAGAGTAGGATTTTCTCATTATTAAGTTATCCAGAGGACTTAAATATTCCTAAACACAAAAGGTCATCACAGCTGTAGGGCGACAAATGCAGCTTTGCACAGCCAGCCAAACCTGACTGTAAAGGTTTCCTTTTCAGCCTTGTCACCTGGCAGAGAAAATGATTCCCTTTATTTTGCCGAACAGACAGGAGGCAAACAGCACATGCCATTGCTGACTGAACTGCAAAAGCAAGACTGACAAATCCTGGAGGAGGAAACTGCTATTATAAAGCCAGGCACGACTGCTAATGCTACCTTGACTTCCTCAGCTTATACCTGCTGCTGCTGCTCAACAGCCCCTGAGGCCCAAGTGACATTACTCTGGATTCTAAGACAAGCCAAGAAAGGGAATTATAATTTTATCATAAAAAAAGTGAAAATAAAAAGAGACTCATGCAGAAGACTCACCACCATTGCAGGTTTTGTGCTGTGATAAAGAAGCAGAGAAAGGGGACTGTGTTAAAACTCAGAATGCTTCTTGCAAATAGCAACAATACTGTTCACGACAGCTAAATGAAGAAAGAAAAATGTGACAGAAAGTTAAGGTCAGGGCCGAAAAATCAAAAATTGAATATAACAGTAGTCCCTGGCATCCTCCCCTTTCAATTTGTCATAAAAAAATAATTATTATTGAAATAAATATTCTTACTCTCTCCATGAGAATAAAACAAAACCTGAAAACTGAAATTGTTTTCCAATTCCCTTTAAAGCACTGCAAAAATGCCATGGATTCTAAAGGACACTCTGTAGACTTAATCTGTGTCTGTGCGTGTATATATATATATATTTATATATTTATATATATACGTACATACACATATACACACACCCATCCACACATATACAAGTGCATCAATGCACATACCCATAAAGCAAAAGAATCCACTATAGCAGTCCCTTTTTCAGAACAGAAAGAAAGACTGCTTTAAGAAATCGGAACAATTTAAGAAAGATTAAAAAAAAAAAAAAAGGTATTTTAAATTTTGTGCTTTTAACATTTATCCTTTTTTGTCACAGAGTGATTTTGTTTTGAGGAAGAGCAAACAGTTCTCCAAAGTTTAAGAGTATGTTTGTAGAAGCATCCTAAATTTCTAATGCTCTGCCTGGGCTGGATTTAGATTAAAAATCCAAGCTGGCCTTGTAACTGTAACTTGCAATATATCACTGTGAAAGAAAAGCATTAAAAGCACAGCCATGCAAGTTAAGATTGGCATGTTTAGACTTCCTCTTGATCTCAAGGGTTCGAGGAACAGACCTGAAGCATTAATATTCTGTCTGTGAACGTGCAAAGCTCAGTTTTTGCTGAATTCACTAAATTAACCCAGTAACTTTACAGAAGAGTTTGATATAGCTTAAAGTCCTTGTAGCTGTTTGAGTTTTCACCAGTAGAGGAGGTGCTGCTCAGTTCACAGGAGCTCAAACTGAACTGCTTTTTTTATGACTTGCAAATTAAAAAAAACCGAGAAGCTGAATTTTCACAAAATGTAATGTTCAAACTCTACAAATATAACACTTGGAACAGAAATGTTGAAACTGATATAAAATCAAACTTTCTGCAGAACACATACTAAAGTAAAAACTGTCTTCTCTCACTCTAAACCCCACCAAGCCAGTTACTGTAAATTTTTATCAAATATTCCAAATTAAAAATAAGTTTGCACAGAGTAATTTTACTTTTCCTCTCCCTTTCTAATTATTTTCAGGATTTTAACCTGTAGATAGCAAAGTGTTAAAGGAGTGGCTCTTGTGTCTGTTTCTTTACATATGGCTTAACTGAAATACATTTATAAATTCTCTTTCTGTACCATGCCAAAACAAAATTAGAGAATTATTTTATAACTAGAGTGCTCCTTTTAGACTGTTTTTGTATTAACACCTTTACTCAATGAAAATATTTTCCCGGGTAAAATTCAACACTGTCTATTGTCTATTTGGTTAAATTGAGAAATTAGGAGCAGTATAAAAAAACCCTTCTGCCTTTAAATTAGTGCAAAAGCACAAGGGCCTCACTCTCACTCAGTTATTTCTGGCTGGCAAAATCTGGTGAAAAAAAATGAATCTGTCACATGAAAATTGGTTGCTGTAAGTGAACTCTGAGAAGTTTATTTTGTGTTCTTAGCTGTTTCCAATCTCTAAACCCTTCTGTGTACTGGAATTTTATTTGGTAACAGAGATATTTTGACCTTTTGGTGGTTTTTTGTTTGTTTGGGGATTTTTTTTTTTTTTTGCTTTGTTTTTGTGATTTTGTTTATGTTTTTCTGAACTTTTTTCTTTTTTAATTGTACTTCAAGAAGGAGAGCCAGAGGGCTTTCACACACATTTTCTGCATTTTAGTTTTTAGGAGAAACTGGCTGCTCTCCTCTGGCAGTCTGTCTCAGTACTACTATTATCAAATAAAAAATTTGATGATTTATAGAAATTGAAAGTAATAATAAGACAGAAGTTGGAATCTTGAAAAGTTACACAAATCTAGGGATGAAGAATCAGGTTTACTGGATTTCTTCCTGCATTCGTTCTTTTCCTTGACTGAGAGTACATTTTTTAACAGGAAAAGTAGGACTGAAAGGTGATGTGTTCTTGCTGAGAGGTAAAAATGAAGAACTTTATTACAGGAGGAAAACAGAATTCTATGTACAATTTTTATGCCATTATCTTGTGATTCGTGTAGGCGGTTATAGTTGGTATTCTGATTATCAATTTATTCACCTGGAGGTTCAGATAGAAAATGACACTACTTATCTACTGTTTGCAACAGTTTTCTGTTCATGACATTTCTTATAAATTACATTATTTGGGTTTTTTTAATTTATATTCACTTTGGCCATAGTAATGCCTTACCATATTAAAAAAAGCGAGCCCAGACTCACAAAGGCAAATAAGAAGGCTCCTGATAATTATAATTAAAATTTAATTTCTTCACAGGTTCACTCAGGCTGTCTTGGCAGTCCACTAATACCTGATTGCCATTTTTATTTACTGTGAAAAAAAGCCCAACAATTTCTGTGAAGTAGTTGTTTGCACTAGGAAAAGTATTGCTCAACTATACTCTAAGGCTAACAGCCAGCCCCCCAGACTTCAGAAGCAGCTTAGCCTTCATAAAAAGTCACTCATATTTATAAATAAATTCTAAAGAAAGAAATCAACATGCACATATAATAAAAAAGAAAAAATCTTCCTATCTCAACATAAAAATCCTTCTCATGCCAATCGGGATTTGCAGAAAAGAATATTCAACAAATCAGTAATGGGGACCAAAATACATTTAGTCTATGACCTCAGAAGGAACAAAAGAACTAATTCCTTCTTTAAGCTATAACCAATTTTGAAATACAGAAAGTATTAAGTATTGCCAGAATGAAGACATGATTTCTCACAGCAATATGCTACTGAGGAAACTTCTCTGTTACAACATCCAGGAGCAACTCTGGCATGCACATCCTCAGCACCCAAGCTGGGACTGAGGCCACACAGCTGCACACCCCACACTCATGCAGGCAGACCAGTTTACTTGCCAGCTCAACTCCAGGTGTCCCACAGCAGAGTCTCAGACATCCAGATGCTTAAAATAATTTAATCTTGGTGCAATAACTAACTTACTAAATAACAGCCTGAGCTGGTGCCTCCAAGGAGGACCAAGAATGAAGGAACCCTTCGACTTTTATATCTTCAGGGTCAAAGCATGGGAAAATCTGGAGCCATCAGCTCCTGCGGTGTCTCAGTGTCCCTCACCTGACTGTGCCACAGGTCCCTGTGCCTTTTGTTGTGCAAAGGGTCAGCACCAGCTCACAGCCTCTTCTTCCAACCTGCAGCTCCATCTGCAGCTGCACCCCCAGCTACCGCACTACCCCAGTGTTCCTCAGCACTGAATGTCTTCCTCAGACATACCCACCAATTCCCAGATCAATAACAATGCCTCTAAATAAAAGGCAAGCAAGTATCTGGAAGAGAACTAAACAATCAAAATAGTTGCCAGGACCCGGCCCTAACATGTGAACGAACATCTCCTCATTCCCATCCCAGAGCCCATGTGCCCAGATGAACCTAAGACCTTGGCAATGCCTTGAGGGTGCCAGGCTATGCCTGACTCCCATTAATATCCCCTACCCAAGCTGGCTCTCCTTTCTCATGGCTGAGGGAATGGTGTCATCAGGAAGGGAGGGCACTGCACTGCAGTGCCCCATGGTCCTCCAGACCTCACCAGGCCAACCCCAGACAGGATGTACACTGTAAGGTGGTTCTGAAGGAGAGTCTGGTGTCAGAGCCCCTGTCACGCAGGTCCAGAGCTGAACAAAAGCCAAGATCTGAACCTTACTGAACAGGATTTTCCATTCTCTGTGCTGACAGTCAGCCGTGGTCAGGATCACAAGTCACAACACACTGTGGCTTAACCACATTCAGGCTAGAAGGAAGCCTGGCAGAGTGAGGATCAATGTAATAGCAGTCAATAGCATTAAACACAGCAGAGAGGTCTAGCTGAAGAAGTATGGATGTGATTGACTCTCTTGTCTAAGGACAGATGAAAGTAACTCAGCAAAACAAGAAGTTCTACTTCAGTATTGTGCTCTGGCCTGAAAGGGCCCTAGGATGCCAGCAGATGATGGCAAGTCCTGTTGGCGGCCTCAATAGCTTCTAATCATGGAATACAATAAGTAAAGTAGGGCAGCAGCGAGGAAAAAAACCAACAAAAACCAAACCACACAACACAGCGAGGCACTTACCTTCCCAAGGAATGAATTGAGAATAAAGAACAGAAAGAGTTAGATTCCAGTTTTTATTTTCAGTCAAGTGTTTTTTTGTTTACCTTGAATAAACCCTTTCTTGCTAGATTTGAGTGCTCGGGAGAGCGAAGTCAGTCTTGGAAATGGAAGTCTTTTATGTACACACCCTGGGATAAAAAACTGCTGCTGGGTGGGTGAACCGAAGCTGTACTGGCCCATTGAGGAGAAGATTAGGAATCTGAAATCAAAAGACTCTTTCATCATTTTGTATTTGCCTTCTATTACTTTTCCATGGTTGTTAGAACTTTAAAAAGATGAGGGTAAGTTTAGTACAATTTTTCCAGCATACGATTACTAGCATAGCAGTTATATTTAAATTTATCATAATATCTGTGCCAACTCTGTTTCGGTGCTGACATACAAGGATACATACTATGTGTCATTACTGGGACACTGAGTGGTAAGGCTCCCTGTCACACTTAATTCTGGGCCTGGAGGGGTCCATATGAAACGGATAAGGAGTGGAGTGATGCCAGCAAAATTCACTTTAGCTATGACATAAACGAAATTCAAAATCAGTTCTGTATGTAATCTTTAGAGAATTCTTTCTGTTGTGGTAAAAGCATGATGGTGCATAACAAATTTTTTCATTTGTGGTTCAAGGCAGCTCAAAGCTCTCTGTTTCTTTTGTATAATACTTTTGAACTCTGCTATGTGTGGGGATTAAGTAGCAGGAATTAATTAAAAATAATTTCAAACAACAAATCTTGGAGGCTTTCTGAATACAGTGGCTGGTCCTTTTAGAAGACAGGCTTGCTACAGTGCCCACATTTGCCAGCCATGGCTAATGTTTACCACCAGTGTTTCAGAATGACTGGTGCTCCACTTATCTATAGGCAACTAATCAGCAGTTTGCAAAGTAAAAATGCCCTTCCCAAGTTACGTATTTTTCTCCCTTTTCTGGCTAGCTTATCCTTTTTTTTTGCCATGGTAATTCATTTCTACTCTAAAGGACCACAAAATACTGCTTTAGGTGAACAACTCAATTCACCTAGGCCCTGACTTAGAGCAGGCCATCCGTGACAACCCTAATAAATTGTGCATGAAATTGATTTAATCTATATTTGAGACATAATTTGTCCTGCAGAATGTTGTGTGTGCAGTTCACTCATGGTTTTATTTCATTTGCTGTTTTGTGGCTTACATTGCTGTATATTTACAGAAATAATTTCTGTTTTCCTGTCAGGAAAAAAAAAAAAAAACCACCCAATTTCTTATGAGATTGTTTTTCTGATCACTTTTACTGAGAGCAGCACAAATATCTGAACTGAGAGGTCTTTTATAATTCTTTCCATACCAACCACTCTAGCACCTGAAGTCCTCCACTTACGATTCTGCTCCATCCATAGAGCATTACCCAGAAGGGCACTCAGTTGGTCTCAGATGAAATTCACTATTGCCAAAAAGAATGTCTCTATTAGCTGTAGTTGGTGCTAGTTCTGGACTTCTCTGCCGCTGTATACTTGATATAGAACTAAAATAACAAAAATAAAAGTAACAAGAGAGAGGAGAACATCTAAGGATTTTATACTCTGCTAATCCTGAAATTTACAATATTTAAAATGGGAACACAGACACACACACACACACACATATACATATATAAATATTTTTTTTAAACCTGAGTAATTAATTTTTGCTGCCATGGACAGAAGGGAATCGATACATTTGGCTAAATAAGCTATAAACCAGTATACAACAGAAATCAGAACATAGATTAAATCAGAAGTTCTATAAAGCTGGAGACTAATATTAAAAAAATCCTTATATTTAACTTGACACCACACAGACAACATGCTAATAAAGAAAAAGTAACTTCCACCATAGGAAATGATGAATAAGATTGCAAAAATTTTGTCACAGATGAAGCCAGACTAGCTGGTAATAACTTCAGACCACTCTTTCAAGTGCTTGTTTTTTTTAAGAGTACAATGAAATTTCAATGGGATATATTTCCTTTTGAAGCCAAATTCTTAAAACACTGTCCTGAGCCTTGTGTAACATGAACTTCCATACAACACAGCTATTTCAACATGTTCATGAGGCCTCATAGTTCCCCACAGCTCTTGTTTGCAGGCAACTTAAGTTACTTTGGGATAAGGACAAATCATATATTTAAGGAATATAGGAAACCTGGCACAACTGCTAACCTATTTACCATACCAAGGTGTATAGACAGGTTAATTCAACTCCCAGTTGAGTCGCATTCCATATACTTTAGATCAGTTAACAGGAAACATCAATAGACTAAAAATCACTGGTTGGATGCTTTTGTAATCACAAGTCTGGCTCAAATCTACTTTCAGATTTAGCCAAAGAAGATATATCAATACAAAATATATATCTCAAATGAAGATTCATATTTGATTCCTATATTTTTATATTTACGAAAGCCTTCCGTAAATGTACTATTTTATTGAGAATTACTTGCCTAAACAAATCTACTAACTTTACCATTTTCTCCCATTTTCTAAATGAAGTTATAGTAATGTAGGAAGATATAAAGAGAGGGTAAGACTTTATTCTTACTGGGGTTTGGATTTCCCCTTTTTTTCTCCAATGCTTTTCAATGTGTGTGTTATGCAGGTGTATCTGCACACACAGACATATGTAAGTATACACGTAAGCACTGAAAATAAGAATGCTGAAGCTTTGTGGTAAGCAGAAGACCTTGTCTTTCCGTGCTATTTGTTTCAGGTTCAGGAGGTAGGATACAAATATGATGTATCCCATTTTTTTTAATTTGGGTTTAAATAAAAATACCATTCTGACTCAGCAGTCCACTTCCAGTTTTATTGCAGTTCAGTTGCAGGGGCCCCGGTTACAGGTATTTGTTCTCTATGTCCCACCAGCAGGTATGTTCAGCCACTTCCCAGGAAGCAGGGCTTCAGCAACCACAGTGCTTGCACTGGAAGACAAAAGTCATAATAACGAATGACACCCCTTCTCCTGTTTTCCCTTGAGTCTGGGTGAGCTGTCCTGGCCAGCTCCCTTGTCCAGAACCTGCCCACCCAAAGCCCACCAGAGAGGTGGGATGTAGGAGAGTGAGTGTGTCTCCAGTAGCACCAAACACTGGTGTCTTACCAACACCTTTCCACCTGCCACAGCAAAGCACAGCACTGTGAGGGCTGCTATGGGGAAAATTAACTCCATCCCAGCCAGAACCAATACAGGCTGAAAAGTACTTCCCCCTCTGAAATACATGGTTGGGTTCAGTGCCTTCAATTTGAAGCAAAAAGCTTCACTAAGCTTTCATAAAGCTGCTAGCAGAGCTGAGTTGAAAATGGTGCTTACTTCTTGTTTTGGCACCTGTCTGCAGCTGAAACTTGGAACACAATAAATCCCTGAAGCTTGCACTAGCAGCAAAAA
>VZRQ01007802.1:1605431-1621917 GCA_013397975.1 Machaerirhynchus nigripectus | reverse complement strand
AAAAAAAAAAAAAAAAGAGGGGGCATCTAATCACTATGTTTTCGTTTCCTCAGGGTGCTCAGTTATAAAATAAAAAATGGATTATCTCTCTTAGGTAAATTAGCGTAAACTAAACATGATCCTCCACCTTTTTTTTTTTTCCCTGCTTTACTCTCAATGTAAGAAATTCAACTGATTCCACTTTTTCACTGAGCTGTGGAACTTGGCCTGTATAACATGAGTAAATACAGGAGAGCGTTGTCAGTGAAATGTCGAATTAATCCGTTTTTTTCCACCTTGTTTATAATACATAGTTTTAACCAGACATGCAATAGTATTTTACAGCAAAGCTGGGAAAACCACTAAGCAAAAAAAAGTAGGTTTTTTGATGTTGGTAAGGAAAAAAAGCCAGTCAATCAACTTCTTCATGTTTGGGAATCCACTCTGTCAAGCTCAGGGTATAAAAAGCTAAAGGGTCCATATAAACCATGTTAGATGCTTTGGAGGTCAGTTGAGGATGTGAATCCTGCTGGGCATTTCCAAGAACATGGAACACTGCAGTGAGGGAAGCAAGCTGGAGCATAGCCCCAAACACTGAGGTTCCAGTTGGCCCTCGGGGATTCAATCTGCCTCCTGTGAACAAAAAGTACCACTCCTCAGAGAGAATCCTTGATAAGAAACTGAAAACCTTGCAGTTGGAAAGAACAAGTCAGGTATCTAATGGCCCAGAAATTTTCTTAATGAACATACAATTGTTTTAGGGAGAACACAATGGTTGTCCTTTACATTTATGCGTTTGGAGGAGAAGAATTTTGAGCATGAGTAAAGCCCAACTCCCTAAAACAAACCAAAACAACAAACCATCCTACACCACAAAAACCAAATTAATAGATTCTTATATTACTTAAAATTGAAGCTGTGTTGCCAGCTGAAGATACATGCTGTAAAAAATACATAGCAATACTTCCTGATGCAACAGGAGGTTGCACTAAAGAACTCAAATATTTTGAACTGAATGACTTTTTGGTATTTGAAATGCCATTCTTTCCTACTTCACTAACACTCTGTGATAAAAATCACATCACTCATGAAGAGAAAACATTTCTTGAAAACAGGTTGAACATAACCAAAAAATCGAGTCAGATTTGATTTGCTTTATTGTCATCGTTTATTCCAATACTGTCCAAACAAAAATTTTCAGATATTTCCTTAAAAAAATAAATCTATAAATGAGACCTGAAAAGACACCCTCGAGTTTAAAAAGGCAAAGGATTTTACTGTTTTTATGTTTCTGTTGTGAAAGGAAAAAAAAAGGGAAAAAAAGTAGTATTTTTGTCCAAAGGTGAATTTACATCAGAACATACAGCCAAGACATAGGGGTTTGAGATCCACAAATGAGGGGATATCCAGTAACCCCCTCATTTCAGCTTCAACTAAAACAATATTTTTCTGGACTACTTAAACTCCTTTACTGCTCTTGTCATACTCTCTCTGCCCAAATTTCTGGATGAAATGAGACCATTTTTTCCCCCCACCCTCCAGCTGAGAAGAGGTTCATAGACCCTGGCCCTTTTTATGCTGTGTCTGATCTCTGAATGCACTGACATCCTTTCATAGAATGTCTTTGATTTACATTCACAGAACATATACCCTATTGTCGTACTACTGTTCTTTAATCAATAGCATATTTTTGAAAATATGTGTTGCTTTTTTTTTTAAAGAATATTCTCTTTACCAGGACAACAAAGTCCTAAAAATCCTCTGAGTAAAGGATTACTTTTGTCTTTATGCTTAATTGTCTGACACAAGCTGAAAACCACTTCCTGTTAGAATAAAAAGAAGTCATAGTACCATTTGCACATTCCTATCAGAAGGTGTTACCAGAGTAAGCTTTTAAAAATTCTTTTTGCATTTCCCACAAATTTATTTCATAGTGCACCTAACTATATTATAAGTACACAGCATACACAAATTCTGTATTTTCTGTCAGATGCTAGAGTTAAAGCTACATTTAAAGCAAGCTGAATTTTTTCTCCCTTAGGAAAGAAACCAGTAAATCAGAGACTGTTTCCCTATTGTTAATGGCTTTGGGCATTCCAGCAGATTACCATCACACAAGAAACCTGACATTTTTAAAGCCATAAATTTCTTTATGCTGGTTTCTTTTTTTCTCCTTTGATAATGGTTTTATATTTTACAAAAAAAGCTTTACTTTGGAAGAGGATATGCAGAAGGTGACTGAAGGACAGGAGGAAGGGACAATTTTCAAGGCTATTCTCCTATACCACATGTACATTTTGAGTTAAATTATCAGAACACTCTTCTTCCTTTTTCTTTATGCAAAATACAAAAAAATTCCTCAATCAACAAGCAAACTATAAATTGTATTCTAATTAGCTCTTCAAACCTTGCATCTAACGAAGAAAGATTTAAAAAATCTAAGTTAATGGAAAGCTCCTATTAGATCACCACATAGTGTAAAAGAACTTCTCCATGCATCTAAATAACATGATAAAATTTGTTGTCTTTTAGGACGTTATGATGGAAGTAATAGGAAACAAGTTTATTATTCCATTTATATGGAATTCATGTTATTCCATTCCATCTAATTTCCAAGTACATTTGGAGTACTCTACAAAAGAAACTTGGTAGCTGCTTGGTTTCAGACACGCCCAAGGCACCAAGGGATGTTTAGATGCTTAAACTGAAGAGAAAGCAATGAGAATTGACCACCTCTGTGTCTTGGATGACTCGTGTCTCACTCAGATCCCAGACCCGATGAACAGATTCAGTTAAGTCTCAGTGGTCTTCAGCAAGGTAGTGATAAAAGATTTTGTAACTTGTGAAAACAAAATTTAAATCCTAGATCTTTAAAAGCACTTCTGAAAATACCATTCTTTACCCCTTTTAAATTCTATACAATATTTTCAAGAGTAACCACTGGAGAAACATTCCCTTCCTTTCCTGCCCAGAATTCCTAGCCAAGAAATGCTTTGTCTTGTTTTGGGTTTTGTTTTCATTTCTGTTTGTTTTGGCTTTTTTCTTGTTTGTTCACTGGGTTTTTTGATTTTTTTTTCTCTTTTTTTTTTTTTTTTTGGTGATTTTTTTCCTTCCAGGGAAATACTGCCTGAGAAATTCAAGGCATTTAAAGCTAGTTTTCATATTCTGGAAGACTGAAATAAAATCAATTTTTTAGTTACTTAAAAAAACCACAAAAACCTACAAACATCTTCCAGGCAGGAATCTGAATTCAGAAATGGGAAAAAGCAGGTCTTTCAGAAAGAGAAGGGTGTATGAGTTCAGATAGCTAATTCAAACATGTTCTTACTTCACATGCAGCCACTCTGCTGAAGGTTGAACATGAAAGGTATTGTTCAGGAGAAGCATGAAGTCTTCCCAGCACTGCTGTGAGCTGAATGAAATAATAATTACAGCAAAGTATGATTTCAAAGAAGTATTGGCATTTCATATCGCAGCCCTGACAGTGCAAGCATCAGCTACAGCAAACTGAGGAACACGACTAGAACTCACAACTTAGAATTCAGCCTGGTTCCATGTGCCCAACTAAGTTTTGAAAGCTTTTGGGAAAAAAGCAAGCATCAGCTACAGCAAACTGAGGAACACGACTAGAACTCACAACTTAGAATTCAGCCTGGTTCCATGTGCCCAACTAAGTTTTGAAAGTTTTTGGGAAAAAAGAAAATAATAATAATAATTAAAAAAAACCAAAACACCACATCCCATTACACTAACAAGAAGAGTCTTTAAAGTAATTCAATGTACACTGCGCTTTCCTGTGCAGGAAAGATCTATAATGGCAAAAAGAGCTACCTAATTGGCAACAGGCAGGAGTGAAGATATCACTCCATTTACTTGGTAATATGTGGAAAACTGTAAAGTGAATAAGGGAAATTTCAAAAGGACTCTAAGGCTACTGACTAAAAGAAATAAGAACTTAGACTGATCGGAGTGTGATGAGTGCAAGGAGGGGAATTGTGTGAAAATTAATGATGCTACTGACCCAAAAGTAAGATGAAGAGACAAAAAACCCTGCCTGGAGACTAGTGCCCAAGAGTAACAGCAGGAAATAACCAGCAGTGGAAAATGAAAGGCATAATGATTGGATTAAATAATTGAAAAAAAATGTTTTGTTCAAACCAGGGGATTGGCGACAGAAAAACAGCATGAAAAAGAGAATTTGCTATTCATTAGAAGGATCCTCAGAAGATCCCAGAGGAACAGCTGTCCGTAGGTTCAGCTGCTGTACGAAAAGAATTGCGATCTCCTGTTAGGAAGCGCTGGAGCCTTGTCCTCATGGCTGGACCCTGGGATAAGGTAAGGTACATGGTGGACATGATTTGGACTGTGATAAACCCAGTGTCCTCTTTATCAGTGATCTGAGCCCTTCTCATGGAGCTTTCAGGTAGGTGCACCATGCAACTGTGAGCAGGAATTCTCAGGTGTGGCTGTAGGTAACAAACATGCCATGTGTGAGGTACATGTGTTTTGGGCATTACTGGGGGTGTTTGAGTGGTGGTTTTTTGTTTGTTTGTTTCTTTCTTTTGTTGTTTTTGGGTTGGTTTTGTTTTTTTTTTTTTTGTTACTATAGCTACTTCGATTATTTTTTTATTAATTTTATTGAAATATTTGAATTAAGCAAGGTTTCCACTATTCTCTGGCACGTTAACCAAGGCAACAGTGAGATTAACCCAAAAATCTTTGTGTGTTTCAGTGGTGGGAGAATATGACTCAACACACTGTATTGCTACCGAAGACAGAATAAGATTCCCAATGTTTTCTCTTAGGAAAAGTGAAAGAACATATCCTATGAAGTTTTGCACCTGAAGCAGAGAAGCAGATAAAATAATTTAAAATGAAGGAGAACCAGACAATAGTTAAGAGAATGGGGAGAATTTGAAAGAATAAAACAGAGGGGAACTATTAATTTCTATATGGCACTGAATTACTTTCAAATAAATACCCACCCTTACTCCCTTAGTCCTGCCTAGTCTGTGTTCTAGGTAGCCACTCAAGGCATCATTACTATTTTCTGAAGAATGTTCTTTTGATGAATATTTCTTAGGACATAGGGTAAAATAAAATATTAAATTGACACTGGATTTCAACAGTGCAGCGTAGCTCATTTCAAGTTGTGTGAGTTCATGCTATGTGAGATACATTGCTTAATATACATATTCGTTTTTCCTAGACCTAATTAATAAAATCTGGATAATTAATAAAATCATCTTTGCCTGGTTAATAGGAGGGCTGTGTTGTTCTCCTGGTTTACTTCTGGAGTAATCAAGGTCTACATATACACACTTTATGGTGTTTCCCTCGTGTAAAAACTAAGGGTGCACTTCCTTTTATTTTGTCCCTTCCTTTTATCCCACTGCACAGATGTGGGGCACTGATTGCAACACACAAAGTTACTGTTTTTTCTTTGAAAGTTACTTATGCAATTGGACAACCCCAAATTAACCTTGGACTACAAACAGGAAGCTCATCTTCAGGCTAAGTTAGCTGCTGATGTTTCATCAATAGCAATTAAAAAAAAAATCTTGCAAATTGATTTCCTCTATTTTACTTTGCTGTGGATTTGGTATCAAGCTCACTGAAGTCAGATTCCCACAGTTTTCAAGTTAGCAGATGAGACAGGAAGAAGAAGGATACTTCTGATTCTCTGCTAAAGCCATTGTTTACTTTTCATGAAGTCTCACTGAAATCACAGAAGCTATTCAAGAAATAAACTCCCCCTCTTATTTTACATCTTGACTAAACGTTGATTGTCGTTCTGTTTTTCTGAAGTTAGTTGTTGCGTCCAGTTCAATTTCCCTCAATACAGAAGTATTTTGAATGCACCTACTCCGGTTAAGAGGCAGAATTATATGCTGGTATTGGATATTACTAGGGGCTAAAATCTAGCTAAAAGTAGTAGCATTCATCTCGCTTGCCTGCAAACCAACTGGAGAGCAAAAAGAAATTTGCAAGCACTCTACCTATAATAGAAAATGATTGCAGTACAATTATATACTAGGTATTGTAAACATTAGTGGGTATTATGCTAGTGATGCTTCAAAACCCGTGCAGATGCATGAAGAGAGATTTTTTTTTCCTCCCCTTTCATTTATTCACCTGTGGATTACTTACATTCTACTCAATAGCAATCATGCTAATAATAATAATTCCTGCATAAAAGTCAAAATGCACAGTGTATTTTTCGCCAAATATCATAGCAATTGAGCAGAAATACTGCAGAAACAGAAAGCTGTACTAAAATAGGCTTATGTAAATGTAAAAAATTGAAACATTATAATCTATGCAGTTTATGTTACAAAGAATATGCAGTTTTAGATTATATGCTTGGAAACTATTTTAATTTTGGCTAGCTCTGCACTCCTGGCTCTTTATTTTTGTCATAAAGGTGAAGCTATGCTTATAGCAAAGAAACAGAAGCCCCAGTGAACTGTTCTGATTTTCTTGTTTTTAAGGAATTAGGTCAGACTGAAAGTCAGCTCACCAGAATATGAAATACAACCTAAGTCCCAGCCTGAGACAGCAGAGGCTGAAGTTATCAAAAGTGAAAAGAGAAACTTCACAATACAAAATATATGAATCCAGAGCCTTATATGTGTCCCCCACACAATTTTTTTTAATTTCTTGTACTCTAAACAGACTATAATACAAGGAACAATTGGTATTTATTTTTTGTCTGTTTCCATGTGGGACTAAGCTGACATTTTTTTTAAAAATAAAGAATTGGAAAAAATAAAAGTCAGAATTTTTTTTTTGTGATTTCTGGTTCTGTAAACCAACTTTGATATGTTTTAGATCAAATATGAGTGGGTGCTGAATGCCCTGCTGACATGTCTAGTTTTGTCAGTCTTATGAAAGATCTCAATAGCTGGGAAATTATTGAGTTGGCTGTTCCATATAGTGTTCAGTTCTCAAAAAGGTGTACATTCTGAAGGAAACCCAAGAGAATTATTGCTTAGTTCAAGTGGTAAATGCCATCTCAGGAAAGAAAAAGTTGTGTTATCTAGATAGCAATAATGATTTCATGCAATCCATTAAGCCCCAAGATAATTTTATGCCTTAAACCAAATTTGCAACCCATTGGAGCCCCACTGTGAACTACAACATATTCGAAGAAACTAATTCAGAAATGAGAAATGGAAGCTCACTTTGACACAACAAAGGGAGATGAGTGTGGGAACTAGATTCTGTACCAGTACTCAGGCTCAGCTGTAGATGAGCTCTAAGATTATTTGAGGAACAAAATATCACTGACTGCATGTCCAAGTGGCAGAATGAGGCCACATGTACAATGCTACTGCCCATCAGACAATGAAATGTGAAGCAGAAGGGGAAAAAAACCTCATTGCAAACTTCAGGTAGCAGAAGAACAATGCATATTTGGAATGAAATACTTGATAGTGCAATGTAGCACCTAAACCACAAGAATATTATTTACCCAACATAAAATGAGCTCATCTGTACATGATTCAGTGCTGAATTAGAGAGGAGAAAGAGAAAAGAGACTAGATATGGAGTCGATAAAGACGAAAGCTGGAACTAACATCTTTCACACAGGTAGAAACAGCAGAGCTTTAAACAATCTCTAGATAAAAACAGAATATGGGAGCATCAATTATTCAGTAATTTGAAACATGAGTAACATCAACCCTAGGCTGATATTTTATACATGTACACTTGCATGAAAAGGAAGTGTACTTTTGTCTCATTCTTTTTATTTATACAAACTATTTTACTATCTCGTATGTGGTATATATTCTCGATAATGTATTCAGAAACACTGTTTCATGGGCAACAGTGATTAATTTTTTTTCATCAAATATACAGCAAGGATAGGCTCATTAATTTAGAATATTTAGTACTCACTGCTGTCGTGGAAAACTACAGACTACTTTGGAGTACATGGGAAAACCAGTATGCTTTTGAGGAATGGACTTCACTTGAGGCAAGATCTTTTCATGTAGATATTTGTGGATAAATAGGGCTGAAACAGCTTTAATTAGGCCTGTCCCTCCCTTACAATAACTCATGAATAAAAATGAACAATTTTTTTTTGGTCTCCATGGCAACTTTCCCTTATGAGACTTCTCAAAGACTTTTTGTAGTAAGAATTTGTTGCTCAAATATGTACAGAATGGAAATCCTCAACTTTCACACTCTAAAAACAGATCCAGTTCTCAATGTCAAGCTCCATGATTCTTGTAGACACATCTGACAAATAACAAAACAAAACAAATATTTTTAACATTAAACAAACAGAACTCAGACTGGATTTTACACGTCAAAAAAAATATGAACAGCTAAAAGGTTCATCACAGAAGGGACTATTAATTGGAGATAATGGCTAAGTCTTCCCAATGCCTGGAGAGGCACTTGTAGACTAGAGTGCTTTCTTAAAGAAGAGCACCCGCTTCAAGCAGCCATCTAGTTTTTAACCCTCCTACTGAATGGGTTCCTAAGGTCTTAACCCTGAATCTGTGACAAGTGCCTTTTGCTGATGATAATTCTTAACTCAAGAGCAGAATACATTCTGTTCTACTCACAGCAACGTTCAATAGCTTCGCTTTTTTCAGACTATTCAGAAGAATAATTAGGCTTGAACAACTCAAAGGATAGGCAAGGGACACAGGAAAAAAACATTTTTGCAGAATTCAGTTTTTCAGAACTTTGGCGTGCAAAGTAGCAACCTTTCTCTTTTTTTCCCTTTACAACCAGATTCCTTAAGCCTCCTGCCTCATGCTCTAAGTCAGTCTTCTTTCATGAATTTGAGCTTTATATTCTTTTCATTAAATGCAAAAATAATAGGTCTGTTGAAAACTTGAGAGTTCTTCTAGACATAAGAAATTGCTCTGTTTCTTTTGCCCTCCAAAATTAGTGGTAGGAATGATGCTTTGGGTAGCTACCTAGAAACAGAGACTAGACAAGAGTAAGGGAATAAAGGTAGGTATTTATTTGAAAGGTCTTCAAAGGCACACCCTGGGGAGCCAGAGGCTACTTCCAAAATGGACCCCAAGATGGACAACAAGTCACGAGTTCTCACTTTTCTAGGTTTGGTCCATTTGAATATCAGCATAAAGTCACCAATTAAAACTTTAGCTAATGATGTAATTTCTTTAATTTCTCCACCTCTCTAGGGGCTTTCATTTACACTTTTTTGGACTTAGGACAATCTGAGTGTCCTTGAATAGCAAGCCCAGAGAAGCTTTGTTGTGTCTATCTGGCCTAGGAGAGCAGCTAAAAGCTACAAGAAACTTCAGAGTTTCACACTAGATGATACAGAAGTTGAAAAATATAAAAGTTAAAACCTAAGGCATCAGGAAGAACACAAAGATTATGGTAGAAATGGTGGGGACTGTGATGAAGCTGCTTAAGAGGGCAAACTCAAGATATTTGTTGCAGATCTGAAGTAAAAGATAATACCTTTGTACATGTAGAACTATGTAAAACAACTTGTTCTTCATGTCATTTGGTGATCAAGCTATTTAATAGTTTGCTGTTTCTTATAAAAATAACACAAGGATAAGGGTGATGAGGAGGAAGGAAAATTGATACAACATCATGAGAATATATTCTCCCCCAACAGCATTGCAGGACATGCACACAAATATCTAACTCTGCTAGGAAAGGAGAGAGAGAGGTGACAAAGAAATCCTGTCTTTCAAAACTCCCCAAATCAAATCCCTCAGAGCTTGAATATGCTGCCGTTTGCACCTACAAAACAAAAAGGGCAGCAAAGCAAATACTGTGTAGTTACTACAAAAGAGTTCAAAGTGAACCACTCTGGAAATGCTACAATAGAAGAGTCATCACCTCCTTTCAACAGGGAGATTTTGAAGATGTATTCATCCATTGTTTGGTTCTGCCAAAAGGTAAAGAGATCCCAGAGGAACACAGCAACAGATTTCAAGGATTTTTTCAGGCAAAGTCTGCTCCAGCTCCAAGGCAGTTCCACCCATAACATGCCAGACGTCATTTTTACTCATGCTTCAACGTCAACACACATTGCCCAGGTGGACAGCCCAAGTTTCAACTGCTGCTGCTTTAAAAGATCAAAGTGCTTCTAAATACCAGTGTTCATACACACTGTCGTATGCCTGAAGTTACTCTCTGGAGCTTCTGGCACTTGAACCTTTGTATGGCAGGATGGATTTAGGGGGTTTCCTTCCATTTAAACTGCTACTCTGGCCGTAAGTAATGTCACCTCTGAATACTGCACCCTAAGAGAGATGATGTTCTTTGGTTAATGGAATGCTTAGGGGAAGGAGCATACAATTAGCCTTATTGTTACTATCCTTAAGATGGCAATGATTGAACTGTATTTAAAATTATTGGCTTGATGCACTGAGGCACACAGCATCTGCAACTCCCACTGATCTCCAACAGATGTGGCAGTTCAACACCTCTGAAAGTAAGACTTTTATAATATTTTCCCATCGTTTCTAATGCCTCCTGAGGAGCTTGAAAGAGAAATCTGTTTGAGCTCTGGAGTGTTTTCTTTCACAGCTCACATGTTCTGCTTTGTTATTGTCAGTAACCTCACGAGCCTTCCTATGCTGATAATGGTTCATATGATGATCTGGGGGAAAAGGAATTATTTTTAATAAAGGATTACACTGAGGTTATAGATAGATATAAGAAAAAAAAATCATTCAAGTGGGAGTCTAGCAACCTGACAATACCTCTTTAATTTACCCAGCTTTTAAAGATAAGCCAATTGCCGGATGTATTTATGGTAAAGGCAAAGGATGAGAGATTTAAGCTGAATTCCTTATTCTTTGGAGACTTTCGGTTTGACCTTGTGTAAGTCAGCTCAGTTCTCTGTGCCCTGGTCTAATTTAGCAATTCTGTTTCTTTAGGATGTAAAATACTGAAAAGTGGTCTATACTGTGCATTAAAAACACCACCCTCCTTTTAACTGTGCACTCAGGCACTAGTGTAACACAAATGTTATAAACTCTTATTTGGGCAGTGAATAAGGTAGAAATTGAGAATAGCATCCAACTGAGCAACTAGTTCATTTACTGTCATTTTAATTGTGGCAGCACATCATCACAGCCTCCTTCTATCCTAGCACAGCTGCTGCACTTATTAGGCAAGCAAGCTGTAATCAGGCACTTTAAGGTGTCGGTACATCACAGTTGTGCCCAATTTATCTGTTTAAGCTAATTTTTAACTGTGCTGGCCTTTTTTACTTTCCCCTAAAACATTTCAGATGAGGGCTACAGATACATCAACGTGGCAGTATTACACAAAATTAATTCAGCGATGAGACAAATGTTTTCTATTTTGAGGGGGTTTTGTTGGTTGGTTGGTTTGGTATTTATCTTTGCAAAGGGAAAATTAAGTATGCTGAGAGTTCACTAATTAGGGTTCTCCATATCTTTCCCACTCAGATGGGACAGAATTGATATAGGCATGCGGCCCACTCGAAATATTTTGCATTTTCTTTTTTTTCTTCCTTGCTGGAAACTTCTATGGCCACAAACTATTTTTCCAGCTGTGACTGTTAAAAGTATTTGGGCAGTATAGAGAGCTAAACTAATGTCATTGCATCGTTAACTCTGTAGATGGGAGCCTGGAGTTATGGCAAGCGAGCAAAAGGAACCAGTTTTTGGGTTAGCAGGCTCTTCCTTTAGCAGTACTAGCACCAATCATACAGCAAATTTAAAACAAAACGGAGCAAAACCACAAAAAAACCCTGAAAGTTCACTTATTACAAAAAAATCATTATCTCCCAGTGAAATATCTACTACATGGTCCTTCCATGATAGGTTTGGATAGCGTGCTGTTCTGAACATAAAGGTCTGCAAAAAACAATGAAACAAATTAAACATCTCTTAGTTCTCAGCAAAAGGTCTATCCTTAGCTCAAAGCTTCATTCTCCAACGAAGTATGCTGGCAATATCAGTTTACATCTACTAGTTTTAGGGTTTTTTGTTAGTTTTTCTTCAATTAACTTGGGCTCTGATTATGCACAGGGACACAACACTAACTATTCCAGCATTGAGAGGATTTTTGTCTGCTGTAAATCATAAAGAGAAGTAAATCTTAATAAATATAGTAACATTAGCCAGCATACCTAACCAAGAATACATATGAGGAAACTTATTTTAAAAGGTCTTCTATGTACAACCTATAAACTAATTTAACTGTGAAAGCACACTACATATCTACCGGGATATTGAGCTCTTTCCATTATTTCTTATACATGAAATTATACAAGAAAAACAAACCAAAAATTCCACACTTTGGGAGAAGCAGAACATAATCCAGGAGAACAATTCCTGAATCTGCTGGAGCATTATCATTTTCTTGCTTGTTTTCCACTTTATTTTTTTCCCAGTCTATTTATCAAGTCATGGATTGCTTGTCTTGGTTTTTATCCCTAGTATTCCTTCAGCATTTTTTTGACCTACTTCAGTTGCTTTGGAAGCTAGCAGAAAATAATAGAGTGTGAATGAGAATGTATTTTCTTAATGCAATTCATCTTGGCGGTTATCAATTTATCAGTTTATTTTTTGTGGGTTTTGTTTTTATTGTTGTTTCTAACATACATGATGAGTGTTCTTCCAGCCTCCAGTGCTTAATGGCTTGGAGATACTCAAAAGCCACCTGGATGTGGTTCTGAGCAAACAATTCTTGGTGGCCTCTTCTCTCTCTTGGGCCCAAATCTTAACACTCATGAAAAAAAGCCAAAGCAAGGCAGTGAGGAGATTTCATTTCAGCAATACTGAGTTTGAGGAGAAGTCTCTCAAATATCTGGATGATATAATTTGAGGAAATTGAAGATGCTAAGAAGACTAATTCCTACTGAAACTTTTTCTGAGGGACAAAACCCCAAAACCGAACCCACAACAAAACTAAAACCAAACTGGAGCAAGCAAGATTGTAAAAGAAAAACACCCCAAAAAAAATCCTCAAAGCAGTTCAAAAACCTATATGGAATACTGGAATACAAAAATTTTATACCTTTGGCTTGAGAACTATCAGTTTCAGCTTTCTAACAACAACAAAACCAAAATGATATTTGTAGGATAAATTCATTCTGTTTTCCTTGTTGCTGAGAACAATTCATTTCCACATCATTATCTTCAATCTAGATCAGCGGTCCATCCCCCTCAGCATAACTTCTCTTATGTTATGAAACAACTTGCTGGGTCTAAGTATTTTCATGTTATTTACATCAATTTTCTGTAGATTAAGAATGCACATATTTTGTTCCTTCATTTGTATTTTTTCAGTTCTATTTAAAAAACAAGATTATATTTCCCTGAGGCCAATAATACCAAGAAGGAGAAAAAATGACAGAAATTTTATATTTATCTATCTTATGCTTAAGACTGAAATCAGTGAACATGCTGGACAGAAAAAAAACAGCCAGTGAGAAAGCAGCCATTTCCATGCACATTCAGTTTTGAGCCTAATGTGCTAAAAAGATGAAAAATAGAAATAATAAAAAAATAACCACACCAGTGAAAAAACTGCAAACCTTGTTTTGTTTTGTTTGCTAGGTTCTAAAGCAGTAAATATCTGTAATGCATTTAAATAGAACACAAAAGGGAATAGAAGAATAACCCCTAGACACAAGTGAATGTTGCACAGTCCAACAAATGATCTAAATTTGAGCATTCCTATTTGAACACATCCCCTAGAGATCACTTTCAATCTATAAGAAGAGTTTATACAGGCTGAAAATGTGAAGAGCTTCTTGCGAATTTGACACTGTTGAATATTTGCGTTTATATATTATTCCTTTAAAAAGCAGAATGTAAGAGGTTTCAGTAAGAAACTAGTATTTCCAGACTGGTGAAGATGAGGGAGCAAATTAAAATATAATAAACTGCAATGATATCAAATTAATGTTATCTCACTGAAGAAAAAAGGTAGGATACAGGGTTTTTTCCCCTCATTTGCATGAGACAGATGGGGGTCTACGTATCCTTAGGCACAACACTTAACAATCTTCAACAAATAGATCAGGCTTTTCTTTTTTTTTTCGGTCAGTGTCTCCTTCCTGCCCTACTTGTACACCAGAAAATGTGCAAGAAGAGAGCAGAGAATTTATGCCAGTACAGTACTGACACACAGCAGCTCCATTTGAGCCACTGCTTCAGGATATGCCTCGAGCAACTTTCGTATGTTAAATACTCATATGAAGGGAAAAGTAATTTTTACAGCCTGAAAAGGTTTATTGGATTCTCAGCCATGGTTGTGCCAAAGACTGACTCAGCAAAGCAGATAGCAGGTAGATGTTCTCAGGAGCAAATTAATTTTTTGTAGATTCAGGAATAGCCAAAAAATCCAGGATGTTCTGGTTTAGAGTGTAAGCCACACACAAAAGGTGTGTTATTCCGGATAAACAAAATTCATGAGTATGTAGTGAAAGAAGAACTGAACTTGATTTGTTTCCTGCACGGAGATAATATCTCATAAGAAAATTCCGAAGGGGAATAGGCAGCAAATTTAGAACTTACATAAACTAAAATATATGTTAAACTAGATTCAAGAACAGCATGTGAAATCTGATACTGAGTGTGATAAATGTAACTGAAGATCCCCAGAAGAACTGAAAGCAAATTGTTTTCCTACAGGAAAAAGAAAGATGTCCTTAAAAATAAAATCATATAAGAGTGTTAATGGGTTATCAAAGTAATACAGTCCAATCCTCTTAATTGGGATAACTCCACAGATAACATACTGTCACTATTATCCTACTTTAGAGAAGTAGTTCTTAAATCAAGGTTGTCCCACCTTCCAAAAAAAAACAAAAAAAGGAAAGAAAAAAAAGAAAAAATTGTTTACTGCAAAGATTATTTTTAGACTTCTACCTCTCATTCCTTAGAACTGATGTGCCTTATTATTTCACCTCAGGGTGAAATATATAGATTCCCTTTTACTTTAAGATTCAGGTAATTACATTAACACATTGAAGAACATTTATGCTTTGCTGTCCATGATGAAAAAACCTAAGTTGCCATTATCTTCAATTAAACAGATTACTCTTACCTCAAACTTAATTTTATAATGCATAAAAATAACTTAGGGTCACTCAATAAAGCACCTATGTTGATTTAGCCAGTAAACCACGTATATTTCACATTAAAAAAACAGCAAAAAGTGTCGCCATGGTTTAATCCAGCAACTAAAACTTACACAACTGCTCCCGCCATCCCTGGTGGAAAGGGAGAGAACTGGAAGTGTAAAAGTGAGAAAGCTCATGGGTTGAGATACAGACACTTTAACAAGTAAAGGATCAAGCAAGGCAAAGAAAGGAGTTCATTCCCCACTTCCCATGGCAGGTGTTCAGCCAACACCAGGACTGCAGGGCTCCATCACATGCAATGGCGACTTGGGAAGATGAGCTCCATGGCTCGGAACTTCCCTCCCTTCCTGCTTCCTTTGGGTTTATACCCTTATTATGATGTCATGTTGTAGGGAATACCCCTAGGGTCACTTGGGGTCAGCTGTCCTGGCTGTGTCCCCTCCCAACTCCTTGTGCCCACCCAGGAGACTCCCGGGTGGGGAGGTGGAGAGGCAGAAAAGGCCTTGGCTCTGTGTAAGCCCTGCTCAGCACTAAGGAAAGCTTGTCTCTATTATCAACACTGTTTCCAGCCCAAACCCAAAACACAGCCCAAACCCAAAACACAGCCCCACATCAACCTCTGTGAAGAAAATTAACCCTACCCCAGCCAGCACAAATATTTATTGAGTATTTTTGCTATCAAAGAGCTATGCAAATTTTCAAACGCCTCTATGCGCACAACTTATTTTAGCCCTCATTAAAATGCATCCCCTTTCAAGAACGAACAGCCATTTACCAGCATATGGTTATAAGGATAATTACCATATTTGCTCTGCTGGTTACAAAATGCAAAAATAATGAAATAAAATTACTTTATGATTTAGTTTTCTGAGTGAGCATATTCAGTGTGAGACAGGTATCACATATATGCTTTCCATGAGCTACTCAGAGTAACCTGCAGCTAGTAAAAGTACTGAACCTGCTGTTCTGACAAAGTCTCCGGGGCATACAAAACATTCCAGCAAAGACTGAAAGGCTGTGATACTACATATCCAAAAAAGGATTCAAGTAAGCAGATTGCAAATAAAATATAACCTTACTACTGAGGAAAAGAACCTAAAGTAATAACAAAAACCCCTCCGTGCAGCATGTCTTCTCACCTTCTCTGAAGGACAAGGCTTTCAGAAGTATTCTACTCCAAGAAACTCCACTGGAAAACCTGTGGCTAAGCACAAACTCAAATATTGGTCTGTACTGAACATCGATGCCCCTTTCTGTAACAAACTTTTTCTTTGCATGTTCCTCTTTCCCTTCCACTCATCAGCTTATGAAATCTCTGAGGAGTTTGCAAGCTCTGACTTGATAATTTATTTCAGCATCACAGCTCTAGGGTGTACAGGAATACATAGTTATGAATGGCAACAATCAGGGAATATATTACCCAGAAAG
>VZRQ01007802.1:1547083-1605353 GCA_013397975.1 Machaerirhynchus nigripectus | reverse complement strand
TAAGACAACCTAGATGACACACAATATACACACATAATCATGATGGCTTTTTTCCAGTGTATATGTTGTACCTTAACATGGTCCTGAGCTACAGAAGATGTCTTTAATAGAATCCCAGTTAAAGAGAAACACGAATATCTTGGGCTGCATTACCAAAATTGTAGGCAGCAGGTCTGTGAGTGTGATCCCTCCCCTCCTGAGCACTTGAGAGACCACATCTGAAGTACCACAACGAGTTTGGGCTCCCCAGTAAGAGGACTGGCATTGAGTGAGTCCAGTGCAGTGTCACCAAGGTGGCTGGGCCTGGTTAACACTGTCCCAAGAGGCAGCTGCAGACAGACTCTTCTCAGAGCTACACAGGAGGAGAATAAGAGACAATGAACCAGGTCATAACCAGGCTAAGTCCAACTGGCTGTTTGGTAAAATATTTTCACAATGAAGGAGGTCAAGTGCTGTAAAAAAGGTGCACAGAGAGCTTGGGAAATTATCACCTTTACAAGTATTCAAAACTTGACGAGATGAGGCCTAAGCACTGATCCTTTGATCAAGTAGTTTCTGGTGATTCTTATGTAACAGATTAATTTCGCTTTGATCCAGCCTTCACAAAGATAAAGTCTGCAATGGGATCTGCATTTAAATTTCTCCCACCTAGAGTAACATAATGAAAGCTCTAATCTTGAGGCAGAAAAATTCTTCATTCCCCAAATGTTCTTTTACCATCATCTTTTTATCGTTCCAATGACAAAGATAAAATATGCCCATAGAAAATGTCTGATTTAACTAGATTCTGCCTGTTAACATGGACTTATATATTTTTTTTTTCTTTTTAAAGGTGTCCTGAGTTCTGTTAGGCTTTGATGTGATTTAGAAATCCAGATTACCTAAGAAATTGAGTGCCAGTGTAGGAGATAATCAGGAAATATTTGATTCCTGTTGTAGTTTCACTACAGTGAATGAATTTAGTAATCATTGTTCCCGGTTAAAATCTACTCTATTAGGATGAAAAAATATTTTAAAGCCTTTGGGTATTCTAGAAATTAAATTGAGTAGATACAAAACTTATGTATGTCTGACTGCATATCCAGGGGTGTATACCAGGAACCATCCTTATACATGAACCAATGGGTACTTCAATTGCAGGCACAAATTTAGAAGAAGTTTAACTATTCTAATTATTACAGAAATGGGCCGTTTCTTCTGTCTAAACTAATGGAGAAGATCACACCTTTAGCTAATACCCTTTCAAGGTTAATTAACATTCATAGGCACTGTAATTCTCTGTGAGGAGAAAGATCTGCACGTTTCTAAACTCACTAAAAAGCACTTGCCAGGTACCTCCCTTCTATCCGTTCTTTCTTTCCATGAGAATACTAAGGATGCACATTTGAGGCAAAGGCAGTAGGCACCACCACCATGAGGCTTTTCTCTACTGTTGCAAACAAACACCATTCCAGGCACAACTCACAGGAAAATTGTGGTATTGGGTTGGGTGTCGCTTAATCTACTTCAAAGGAGCGAGGTGATAAAATTGTAGTTAATTTGCTAACAAAACAAACTAACTTCCAGCAATTTTTTCATCCTGCTTCTGTTTTCTCCAGGAAAAATGATACCAGCTGTGACTTCTCAGTGGACAGCTCTTCTATACCTACACATCACCATCTGGGCTCCCACCCCAAGTGCTTGTTACCAAAGCTGTGGCAACGTGACCCTAGAAAGCAAAAGATCCAGATATGCAACCAGCAGGAAATGAGAGCTATTTTTTCAGATAGCTTGCTTTAAAAACCTTTAGAAACCTCTACAGAATATAGCACTTTCACTGTCATGATAATCCAAGAACATTGATTTAGATTCTGCTAACACTGAATGTCTTCTGCAGTAGCTCTTCACGTATTGCACGTGATTGTTATGCAACCTCAGAAGTTTCTCCAGCATGATGACACTTCAGTTCTAATCTATATAGATTTCAAAATTCTGCTACTTTCTCCAAAAGAACAGAGAGGGATCTCATTTAATTGTATATAACATATGTTCTGTTTACAATATGGTTTCTAAACCATAGAAGGGTCACTCCTTGGTCTTTAGAGTAGCATGTTTGATACTTTTAAATGTGAGACAACACTACATTTATGCCACATACAGGAAAAGAAACAAATACATATATATCAAATCATGTTTTACAAGTGTCAGTGTTACATTGTCTGATTAGAAACTGTGGAGGAGGGAGGCAACTACTGCATGAACAACTAAAACTTTCATCTTTTACATCTCCTATTACACACAATTTTGATTTGAAAGAAAGGCAGTATTTTATAGCAGCTGAACTCCCTTATCAATGAGCTTTTTGTGGCTATCTAACTCTAAGACTTTCTGAACATTCAGAAAAAATATTTTGAATAAATGCAGTCACAAGTTATTAAAATGATTACTTATCTCTATATAGAAGTGACTTCTTTTGCCCCTAAAGTGACAGTAAATTCTAAGCTAAATTATAGCAAAAATGCAGTTTAAACCAAAAAAAAAAATTTTTTTTGAGAGACTAAATCAATGTATATTACATAAACAAATAAGTTTACACAAATGTTTTGGTTGAACATTACACACTATTTGAGTTTTGGCATCCTGTGTTTTTTCTTCAGACAGGAAAGCATCCTTACAGCAAGATGAAAAATATGTATTGAATGTTACAGCATGTGTAAATCTTTATCACTTTGAATGATGTACTGCACCTGCCATGCATCCAAAGAGTTGTAGACAAGACTGTAGGTAAGATTACAGCTCTGAATTTTATTATTATCAAGAGTACACCCATTTCTTTTCACACATAGCATTGTAGCCTGTAAGTCCAGTAAATAAAGCATTATGGCTAACAATAGGATTCAGGGACTGCATGAGCCCTGCAAGGTCTCAGCCTTAGGATTTGTCAGGCTTCATTTAGCTTGGCTTGCCTGAGGCTTTTGTTTTATTGTTTAACTCTGATGGCAATTGTTTAATGACCAGGTGAATATTACCTAATTATTTTTAGTTTTATCTTAGCTTTGAGCAATTGTGTTGTATAAAGCCTACTGTTATTGTAATTTTGATACTTATCTGTAATTAACAGATAGTAATAATAAGTAGCCTTCCTGTGCACAGTTAACTTTGACCCTAGAAAAAAATGAGCAGCAGAGATGTTAGATAATTATAGAGGCCCTAAAAGTACCAGCACATGATGAAACCAGAAACTCTCAGCTAGGTAAATTCTTCATTGACCAATCATTGTTCATTAAAGGAAAGCTTCCTTGGGAGCTAAACAAAACCTGTTTTAGGGATATTAAAGAACATACATCCAATACATGTAAAATACTGCATTGTAGGGCAAATTTTGTCTCTGTGGAATTGCAGACCAAGAAAGGAAAAGCAAAGTTGGAAAACAGGTTGGAAAAACATAAAATAGCTTCCAGTACAGCCTGGAATTAATAATTTTCATCTTCAACACCACATTCCTCCTGGTGAAGCACTCAGGATGATTTGTGATAAACCTCCCACACTAGGAGGGAGATTAGCAACAAGGATTTCAAGATATGGAAGGAACATAGGCTGGGTAAGTATATGGGAAACATCAGTTCATTCTCAAAATTCTACAGGTGTTCAAAGTGTGTCATCATAATTAGCCTAAAAGTAGCCATTTTAAGAACTACCAAAGATTTCTAATTAGACTAACTGCATATATATATATACTAACTATATGTGTATATATATATATATACATACACACACAAAACAAAACCCCAAAACCAAAAAAACCCCAAACATTTGATATTTATGGTGTTTCCTTTTTTCCACAGAAATTTTGGAGTCTTTGGTTTGCCACCCCCACTCTTGAAGTTTATTCTGAAAAGCAATAGCTCAGTCAGGAGTTACTGCAAACCTCCTACCACAGACTGTTGATTTCTTCTGTGTACAACTCACTATGCCCTGAGATTCAGATCATGGATATTGCTGATTTAGTCCTCCAAACTGAACATACTGCAACTCATTAATCATTTGAACCCAATTGTTTGAATATCACTAGATACATATCATGTGACTTGTTTTTAAGTCAAAAAGCCCAGAAACCAGGAAATAAATATGCAAAAGGGCCTTTTCTAGAGAATGAAAACAGAGCAAAAATAAACAAAAACATATTAATGAGAATGTCACATAAAAAGAAGCAAAGCAAATTCCAGTCTTTTGTTTCACATTATCAACTATTCAAAGCAGTAACAAAAAAAATTTCCTCCTCTATGAATCAAAATGTCAGTAGGTTTTGTATTATAACAGTTAAAAATATACACTGAGACAATCAAAATTCCAACAATAAAATCACAACAAAGAAATGTTAGGCCAAGTGTTGTGAGCTCACAGGAGTAAATGTTCACTCTGACTAGTCAGAGTAAGTGCATTTTCAACAAAAATGTTACTAAACAGGGAGGGGGGAAAGGATATCTATTTTAATCTTTTTACACAAAATTATAATCAAACTGTTTTTCATCTGATGAACAGTATCCTGTTAAGGATCTTTACACTTGGAGCACTCTTAAAAGCACAAAATTAGAACAGTAATCTGAAAAATTACATTCAGTTGGAAATAATGGATTTCTAAAGCTGTAGGTTGTCTTAGTACCTACTACACTACAGATTCCTTAATGAGGTAACTTTCTGAATTGTGTTGCTAAACGGCAATCAGGAGACAAAGGAATTTATTTAAAAACTTCTCTGAAGTTCTCAAATTTTAGAACAAAAGTAAAATCCTAAACTAAGAATGGTAACAAATAACTTTGAAGAACATTTATTAACGGGAAGGGAACCCCAAGGATTTGTTTGAACTACAAAACACCTAATATAATTTCTTTTATACCTGTATAGAAATTTCTTAGTATCTTTAAATATGAATTTTTTTATGTAACACCTATGCTAAAAGAACTCATTGCCTTAGTTTTTTCTTTTATTATTACTTGTTTATCAGAGATCTCTAGATTTAAGCAAGCGGTAAAGCCACGAAGGTGGTGCACTCTGTTATTTCCTTCAGGCCTTATATGCTGTCTATAATTTGCAATCCTGCTGGCAGTTTGATGGATCCCTGACTGATTTCTCTGACAAAAATGGGCAAGTCCTTTCACCTGTGTGTGCCATGCAATGCATTTTCACCTTCATGGCTTTCTTCTATGGCTCATCCCTCTATCTCCTGCTTCAAAGAAGCCTATTTCTCGAACATCTATCAGTAAGATAGGAGCATATGGTGTCAGTTCAACAGGTGCTGAGCAGTTCTCTGATATTTAAATCAATTCATCATCAGTTAGAAAAAGAGAAACCTGCGCCTGATGCAGTCTGGAGTTAACAAAATGACAGCAAAGCTGTGAAAGAGAACCAGTTTGTTGCTGCTTTCTTTTTTTTTTTTTTTTTTAAATGATAAAAACATCCCCTTTTTCCCTACTTGACAAAGACCACAGAAGGCCCAAAACAAAGGATAAAAAATCTCAAATACTAAGGGCAGTTTCCTATAAATGCTGTAACATTTCAAGATCGAAAGAAGGTAAGCATAGCCTGTATGTAAAGCAGTGGTTTGAGGGAGCTACCTCAGTAATTTTTTTTCCAACAGATTTTGGAAACCCAAGTGAAAGGGGCCAGCAACTGCTGAAGCAGAACCTGAGCTCGCTGAAAACAGAGAGCCCAGCAGTATCTGAACAATACACTGCCATGCTAGATGTGAATTTGAACACTCAAAAAGGAGAAAGGTACAGAAAGTTTATAAGGTCATTGCTACATGATTGCTGTAAACTACAAGAGGCTGAATACCACTGATGCAAGACACAAAGGTTACAAACAGCTGGCCCAAGGCTAAAAATGAAAAAGTAATGGCTCAAAGGCTAAGCCCGTGCAGGACAGAAGGTTACCACTGTAAATCAAAAGCAGGTCTCTCTAGAAAAGGAAAGGGGAGCGCTAATGAAACAAACGTGAAGCCTGAGGACTAAGTACAAAATACAGGCTGATTCAGATTTTTAAGATAAACTGATTTACTGGTGGAGTAACATATTTTGCTGAACATACTTCTGTTTAAAACTGATGTAAATTATTCCAGAACAAAGCCCCCAGGGCAACAGATTTGAAAGAGCCAGTGGGTTACAAAATATGCAAGTCTTGTCTCAAAAGAGTTGAGTAAAAATAAGCAATTTCCCCTAAGGGGGAGTTTCGTAGTTTTTCCAGTAACCTTAAATATCGATAACAGTAAGCTGAACAGTACCAGAGAAATGATGAAGTTATTAATTCCTTGCAATGCATTAGCCTGATTAAAACGATGACTTAGGCATGAATTCTCCATCCTGGCAGGCTGCTCTTGGAGCAGAGGTCAAAAGAGTTGGGCAAGAGATACATAAAGGATGAAACTGTCGTAACTGGAAGCATCAGCGAGCATTTCCATGTGTAGGGGGAAAAAAAATAAAATAAAAAGCCTACTGAAGCTGTTCTGGTTCCAGCCCTACTACTGTGGGCTCATGGTTGTAGGGCTGCTAAAACTCACTGACTGTTGTATTCACATACTAATTCCATTTGGAAAATGTAATAATATTTTACAGTATTTGAGAACAAAAGGGACCACAAGTCTGGATGCTGTAGGGCATAAGATTAACCCAATTACTCCTATATAAAAGGTTTAACAGTTAAGGCTATGCTAAAGAATTTACTATGTACTTACTCAGAGGAATTAATACATGTATAAGTATAGTATAGTCTATGCAATTCAGGTTATCTTGCTCTCTCTTGCAGACAGATAGTTCCTTGAGTTACAGGCTCTCTAACCAATACCCCAAAATAATCAAATCATATATTTTGGTCACTTAAATTTTGAGACTCATAATTTGAAGTAAGACAATAGATGACTAATCTTCTACTATATGTAGGTAAGAGTTCATTACATGCAACAGAGTTAAAAAGAGGTATTTTACAGGCTTGCATTGAGAAAAATTGTAATCCTTTTCCTCCTTAGGATCTATATACAGGAAGGTGGCACTGATGAAAACAAATACATAGCTACATTTAATATAAGTATTCTTTTTGAACTTAAATTAAGCTCTCTCCCAAGTCATTGGGTATTACAAAGGTCTAAGTAGCCTTAGATTGTCACACAAGTATGATTCTGATTGTAAACACATGATTAGGCACAAAGTACCTTTATCAGTAACTCTGGAATTCATTGTTTCCTAGAGCCTCTGATATATCTCATGGCATGACATATTGTCAAGGTTCCCTGCATCAGCTGAACTGTGGAAATTGCATGTGATGTCTTGGACTGAGGCAAGCACAGGGTACTGCATTTTAGCTTAAACCTCTTTCCGTCAAGAGCTGTACCAAGTCATGAAGAAATATCCATAAGATCATCAACAGCTGTTCATTAAATATAATAGGCCATTGTGGAAAAATATCCTAAAGAACAGTTTGTGTCAACTGTATCAGGCTCCTGTGTACCGAGATTTTTAGGATGGTAAAACAAAACCAAGTTATTTTTTTGCAGTCCATGCTGCATCAGCCAGGCTGTCAAAACCAAATATATATAATATATATAGTATATATAAATAAGGGTTCTGTGACCCTGTGCTCCCAGCAGGGACGTGCTGCAGGTCTATAGGTGTTGGCTGCTCCAACCAGCATCTCTTGGCCAATTTTTTCAGTTTTGCCTCCTTGTAACTTCCAGTGGAGAGGCCCCAGACAAGGCTCCTCACAGCTCTCACCACTTAGATGTTTTCTACAGCACAACAGGAGAGCTGACCTTGGACAAAGTCAGCCTGATCTATAGGAGGAGGGGTAAGAACATGCAGATCCAGCTATTGAACTCAAGACCTTGATGCGAACTCTCCCCACAATTTATCTGGACAGCTGGCATGGTGTCTTTCCTGACTGCTGGTACATCAGCATCACAGCTTGAATGCTTTTAGCTTAAACACCCCTAATTCTAATGCAAATTTATGTTCCTGTAGGTGATATCCTCCACCTCTACATAATCTCTGTATCAGATGGTTTGGAAAGAAATCCAAAAGTAATTTCCGCCTGCATAGAGAAAATAACGCTCCATCTGTCAAAGATTTCTTCTACTATTCTTTACAGGTGATTCACATGGACAACTGGGATTTCTTTCCTTATTTTGAATATGTAGCTTAATATTGGGATTACAGAAAAACAGGCCTCAAAACCAAAATGGTCGCAGAACAGAATTACAAGTACCAGAGACATACATAGCATGACATGAAAACAAAATAAATTGCTGAAGAAATTTTCATGTGTCAGCTGTGAGCTAGTAACTGACCTTGTAAAATTCTGAGCCAACTTCAAAACACATAAAGCAGATCAGGATAAGCCAGTAAAGACAGAACATGAACAAAACTTCCCAGTTCCCAGAATCCAATATAGTTGTGTATATTCATGCTAGGACTTGACCATTATCTGACCTGCACTACATTATTCATACAAATTTCCTCAGGAAACACACTTCCACTGTGTTAGAACATTAGTACTATGATGCCTCTCCTCTTTTTTCTTCCTCTTAACATCTGTGTAATCACAGGTTCCCAGCTCACAAAGGTATCCTAGCAGTCAGCAATTGGAAAGTACTGAAGCGTCCTGGCTAGGCTGTTAGTGTTGCACTACATGGATTGTGGCATCAAGTTGCAGAATAGGCCAGATTCACCAGCCCCCTCCAGTTGCTTTCCACTGTTTTGGTAATGGAAAGCAGCCGTAAACCCACTTTAGCTGAACATTTAAGCTGGGTCTATGGTTATTTTGCACTGTCTGAGAAGCACAAAGCAGCTGGAGCCCACTAACAAATCTGGATTTCTATTTATGTATTCTGGTAGTGAGGGATTAATTTTCAGACCATATGCAATTGCTTACTGGTGAGAAAGGATTTTGTACTTTCCACATAGATATTATGCAATATAACATTTTAAGAGGGTGTGTTAGTACCAGCTGTGAGTGATTCAAATCAGACACACGCAGTGTTATAAAGTCAAACACTTTCTTTTTCTAATTTAAAATTGTTTTCTCATAGAATAGATAATATTTTACCCTTGAAGGGTTTCCTTCCTCTCATTTGTGGAAAGACCAGATGGGTCTCACAGGTCATTCACAGTTATGAGAGAAACAAAACCAAAAGAAATGCCTTTCCAGAGGTGAGATCTTACATTCTTTACTGGAAAACAAATTATTTGCTTGGATGAAAAGCTTTTGTATTCCAGTGTAATTGCTAATATCTGTGGGGTGTCCTGGAAAATGAGATGCTTTGTATCAAAGAGTTGTAACTTATCCCTGTGCATAAAATCTAAATAAATAAGTTGGAGCAGACCTTAAGGTATCGTGCCGGGAGGAGATGCAAGGAATACAGCTGTGAAATCAGTGGAAAACCTCAAGTGACAACAAGTGGACAAGCTAAAATTATTTCACAGCGGGACTGGAGTCATCTGGCTATACGGGCTTGTTGGTAGTATGAGGGAAAAGATAGAGAGTGTTTTTCTCTGGACATTGTATTTTGTAAAGAATCTTAAACCACCTGCTGTTGCAGTAAAAATAGCTGCTACTGGAAGAGTCAATCAAGGATGGATTATTTCACTTGATTAGTGTTCTTAAATTGAAAATTTGGTAAGTTATTTTACTACATCAGAAGAGATTATGACTGAAAGAATTTCAATCTCATTAAGAACATCCAAAATGAAACATTTGATGAAGGGATAAATACCTTCCCCCTCCAAGTCTGCAGAAACCATGGTGAAAACATGACTAAAAAAGTCCATTTAGGAATGATTAGGACTGATGTCGATATCCTTTCAGGAACATTAACAAAACTCAGTAAGAGTTTTGGCCATGAGAACTAGCTAACACTTACTTTAAGCAGAATGTGCAAAGCATGTGATCAGTCAAGCTACTCAATTCATGAATATTTCAGAAAAAATATGTCCTGTTTAATGGGCCTCTGCTGTCTCTGGCCAGTGCTTTCAGCCGTGCAAAACTTGGTTTCTTTGGAGAATGAAGGTGCAGAAGAACACTGTCAGTAGCACAGGACACGGGAACAGCTCTTGGGGTTACAAGATTTATTTCATCAGCCTCAGCACAGACCTGTGTAACACAGATTTCTACAGATGAGAGAGACCAGGGCAGCAGAAAGCTAGTGCTCAGGATCACACCCCACAAGCTCTACATCTACTTTGGAATTATATGGATGGTTCCACAGAAGTATCTGCATCAGCCTACCTGCTACAAACGAAACCTCACGGCTCACACACAAGTGCCAACATTCCAGGTAAGTACATTCATCAGCGGAATATCACGCGTGGTGGGATTCTCAGAGATGTGTCACAAGAAAATGTAAAAGAGAAGTGTAAGAGAGAAAATTGCTTCCTAAAAAAAGGATCAGTCAATACAAGAAGACATGAGGAAAGACACAGACAGGCTGAGCTTCAGGATTAGGACCTATAGCAATAAAAGGGAAAAGTTTAATGTGACAGATATTGGACAGATAAGTAAGAAGGCAGAAATTACCGTTTGAATGTGGAAAAGAGAAATAAATCTCACAAGAATTTTGACAAAGCTGAGGAGGCAGGAAAGGAGATGATTTAGCTGCAAGTACATGTATAGAGCAATGCATATGAATCTTCAGGGATTCAAAAGTTCTTGGTGTTCAGCAGGGATTTTGTCTTTTCTTTCTCTTTCATGGAGTTTCTAGTGACTAGTGCACGTGAAGCTTAGGCTAGTGATGCCAAGCATGAATCCTGCATTTCAGGAAGCTTATTTAAATTCACTGTACACATTTCAAAATAGTCTGGATATTCACATGAGTGCTACTAAATGTATCTTTTTTTTTTTGAACCAAAGAGAATTTCATCTTTCCTAAAAACACTGCTCAAGTATATTTTATTCTTCTAAGTCTACAAAATAAATCCTAATTTGGATATAAAAATTACATTGATCTTGACTGACAGATTGCACCAGTTAGGTATTCAAAATACTCAACATGACTGGACAAGCCAACATACCATGATTAATCTAGTGAAGGTTTGTATTCAGGAGACAAGCATGTATCTTTTCCTTTACAGCATATTGAAGAGATGACTTTTAATATTTAAAAACACAAACTGTGTTACTTGCTGAATTTAGGAGACTACAGGGTGGGGTAAAGATGACTTTATTAATTTCCTCCAATGTGCATTTTGTCCCTCCAGTTCTCTCAAGGTGCCACTGCTATAGTATACCTTGGTTGCTGCTGTAATACTTGTAGAAAACTTTTCACTTAGATTTTGCTCAACGTTTTCCAGAAGAAACTAGCTGTCTGTGGATTAGATCCAAAGCCCATTGATGTCAGAAAGTCTTCTGTGAGTTTTGCCTCAGGACGTAAGTGCATGGAAAAGCTCATGACAGTATCTGTCAAGAGTAATTTGAAAGAAAGATTAATATTTGTAGGCTGGCAGCAACAACCGAGAACCAGGAGTTTGACCTCCTGCTATTGAACCTTACTCAGGCACGTCTGTGTGAAACCTGTAACCTTGTGGTTAAAATTATACCACACCTTTTGGAAGCTTTCCAACTCTCTTGTAAAGTTTGCACAATACGAAGACTGCATGACCTCACTTGACAAATGAATCCAAACCTTAATTGCCCTTGTTGCTAATTACTTAAAAGAAAAAAAAATTGTACAAGTTGCACCTTATTTTCCATTTCATTTTGTCTAGCTTCAGTAGAGGAAATTAATCTGGCAGAAAAAAAGCATTTAGTAAAGAGTCCTTTACTGTCAAAAACATTCCTCCTGTGTAGGTACTTGTAGAAGATGATCAAATTACCTTTTAGTTGTCTCTACAATAAGTTAAATGGATTGCAGCTGAAAGAAGATGTCCTTGTTACAGAAGGCACAATGACAGCATTTTGCACAAATAATTTGTACCAGAACATCTGGAAGGCTTATCAGCTTATCCTTATCTCTCAAAATAGCACACGAGCTCCTCTGAACCAAGCCAGGATCACGTGCAGTCACACAAAAGGGAATGCTAACAGCAGTTGTGGTAATTTTTTTTAAGTTAAGTGGCTATGTACTACAAGGAGTAAAACCACAGAAACTAAAGGTATTGAGGTCTGCACACTTTGACAAGATGGAAAATGCTAAAAAAACATTCACGTACACATATCTATGTGTAAATGTGTATGCATATCTGTATAAATGTGCACAAACATGGATATACGTATGTATACCCATATAAAAGAGTTTTCATTACCAAGATCAACAGCAAAACAAGTAGAAAAAAATCCTGTGTGTCAACATTTCAACACTAAAGAGATTTTTCAACCCAAATGAATGCAAGAGTCATTTCAATGTAGTATTCTGTGTCATAGATATCTTCCTTGGTTCTATAATGGTATTAATGCCCATTGAAGTAGCAATTGCAATACAATGTGTCTTAGTATTTATCATTTTATTATCAGATTTTTTAAAGAAGCACTTTTAGGACCATTGCAACACTTTGGAAGCTTTTGTCTTTTGACATTAAAACTCTGTTTAAAGTAATGCATGCATTGCATGAGAAAGAACAAAAATATTTTGGAACTAAAAGCATGATGAGTAGCTTGACTCTTGAGGACAAAGTGAGTTTTAATAAGAGGCAAATACTCACTCTCATTTTACTAGTCCAACATAACTTTCAATACATTTATGTTCCAAGAATAAGCAGAGTAGAATAATCTAGCTATAAGCATTATTTTCATTTTGGTGCTATAAAAAAAAAATCTAATTGTCTTTTAAACACCAATGATGACAGCAGCCATGGTGATAATAATTTAACATAACTCTTATGGTATTTTTCTGTTAATATAAATATACCATAATAAACACTTAAAACCCAAATACTTAAAATCCAAGAATCTTTGTGCATTCTACTAATAATACAAGCAAAAAAAAAAATCTGTATTTTGAAAGAAAACCAGTCATTTAATCATGAAACAGGTAAACCAGGGGTATTGCAGCAATTTACCTCATTATGAAGGTATTGAAGAGTATTAATTATTTAGCTAAAGAATGTAGGATGGATAAAAGTTTAGTACATGAATGGTCTTTTCAGACTGCTTTGTAAATTTTGATACATGAAATTAAATTTATCACTCTAACATCTGTTTAGGGAGCTTTTTCTGTTTGTTTGGGAGGGTGTGTGTGGTGCGCACTCATTTTTATTAAACATTTTTAGTAAACATGACGGAATATTACAGAAGTTTGCTAGAGAAGTGCCCAACTAGGCTTTTCCCTTCCTAATAAACAGAAAAGCTCAAAAAAGGAAGAGTACATCATATATTTAAATGGGCACTGTGCACTAAGAGTCCATCTTAACCAATTATCCAAGATGCTTTAAAAATGGACTCGAAAAAAAATGTGTAGGTTTGCTGTAGTAGCAAAGCAAGTATATGTTTCCCTTTTAAAACTTGCTGGTTTTTCTGTTATTTGACTGTTAATTTAACTGCTCAAATGAATTGAAATGGCATTTCCATATAAGCAGTATATCAAACTGTTGAATCTACAGGCATCAACAAATTTAGTCAATTGTCTTAAATAAATATTTTGGGGATAATTTTAAAATAGTCTAAATACTCATTATTCTACTATTTTCATATTTTAGACACGAAGCAACTGACCAGCTGTTAACTGTTATGCTTTACTAGACCACTGCAATACTTGAATACTTGAGCTGTTATAAGACAAGTAATTGTAAATATAAATATTATTTCAAAATGAGTATGCTGTGAAGGTGCTTTTAGAACGTGGTAGCATCCTGAACTTGCAATTCATTAGTCCACATGCAAGGAAGGTACTATGAATTTAAAGTCACAGTTGAAATATTTTCTCTAAGATTAGATGCAGTATAGAATTTTTTTTAAAGGAGGATAGCTTGTTTGAGAAAGGTAAGAGTTCACCTTAGTATTCAGGGCATGGAGGATTGTTTTTATTATTTATTATTTCCCTCCTTCCGCATCACCTCTTCTTACAAATGAGAGTTTTGGGCACCTCCATTATAGAAACATGAAATCATCTAGATTTTACAGTCTGAATATAATCCTAATATATAGGAAGATCACTATCACCTTAGCTCACAGTTTGCTCAGGGTGAAATACAGCTTTGGGCAAAAATCCCAGAGACAGCTAAATCATCGGGTAACTTCTATCTAAAACTACTCTGTGGACATAATTACGCATTTAAATCATATCAGCTTTGTGCAGAGATGATGCATAGGGGCTGCTCAAGAGATGCACCACACAGTTGTATCACTCTGAACAGCTTCCATGTCCCATGGTTTGTTTTCAGTACCACTAAGCTTGGCCCAAGGCATGATGAACAAATTGTGAGTTTTTGGTCTTCCTTTGTACTGATTTAAGACAGGTTTTAAGAGAAAACACTACAAATTTGGCTAACTACCTGAACGAAAGAAATCCAGACTGTGAGAAGAACTGGCAGATTGACTGTCAGCTGTTTGGAAACAAAAAAGTCTCCCTTCCTCCTGGTATTTGTGTTACCTTTGTCTAACAACTTCATCAACAACTCCCTCTCTCTTTACAGAGGTGTGAACTTGGGAGAAAAAAATACCTCTGTAGTAAATTGCATTTCTGCATAGACTTTATTACATCCCCAAAATTCTCCTGGTTTTGGATATTGATTCTTAGACTACTTTTGATATAAAACCTCACAGACAGCCAACAAAACTTCTTTACGACATTAAATTTCAAAAAATAGTTTGCATTAAGTTTGATACTAAGGACATGTGTCTGTGAGGTGTCACTGACCAGCACTTCCACGCACCACCAAGATACTGTTATGCACTGTGAGGGATGTATTCTGTCCAAAAAGCACACCCGCATGTCCAAAGGAATTATTTAGAGAAAAATATACAGAGACTCTAATTACCTTTTAAGATGTGGTTTGTATCCCTGCCAGAGCCACTTTGTCACACAGCGTAAAAAGGTTATCAGAGAGAAAAGCTTTAAAATCCTGAACACTTTTCTAGAGCAGCATTTTGAACTCTCGACAGATGTCACTAATGTACCTGATTTACAGTACATGCACTTTTACATTTTGTCATTTATATTGACTTTCCATTTGATACTCTCTAATGGATAATCAAGGTCAACTAAAGCATAATCAATTAGTCTGCATTAATTGGTGGCCAGAACTACATTTTTCTTGTGATTTCCGACATATCCATGTAACCGTACATCTTTCTGCTTTCCCCAAGGTCCCCCTCAAGCATGTTGCTTCCAGGGTAATTATAATGACTTAGAATGTCTTTGTTCACTTATATTCCTGCAAATTATTCTCCAGGAGCAGCAAACAGAAGGTAAATTCTGCCTTAAAATAATCTATGCTTCTATCAAAAATATCATTTTCTCTTTTAGTGGCATATTGACAGTAATGCTATGAAAGAGACCTTGACAATCGAGTGGCACGTAGAGAAGGCAAACTGAAAACTTCTGCCTCAGAAAACGCTCCTAAAGAGGGTAAGGGAAAAAAAAAATTCAAAATTGCTTCTCCCTGCCTTGAAAAAGTGTGCAGAAAGGAAAAACCTGTTTACAATGCACCTCTTTTACTCTTCTACGCAATGTTTTCTCTCTTCTTTTCCCTACCTAGCCAGATTAACCTACTCCTAAGTATATTGTCCCTAGCATTCCTATTACCTTTGGAAGCATCTTGAATTTCTCTTTGAGCTTTATCAGAATCACAACTAAACTTCATTTGATTCATCCTGAGAAAACAAATCCCTTTCACCTTTCAAAAATTGCAGGGAGCAGCCTTGCAATGACATCAGACAGCTTCTAAGTCCCCTTGAAGGCATCACACTGGACTGCAGGCTGGGCTCAGAGACTTAGAAAACATGGGTGTGGCATTACCAGGGCAATCCATGGCAGTGACATCTCAGCCCTTTTGGTACTGTCATTTGTCATATGTCTTCTGCCCCATTGACCAGGAAGACCAGAGGTTCCTCAGTCCTTCTTTTGCTGCTGGTTTCCAGGAATGTCTTCATTCTAATGGTGCTCCCTTTTAACTCAGTAAAGCAGGATTGACTTGTGTAGACAGCAGTAACAACTTGGGAATGACCAGCAGTCACTTTCCTAAAAATCTCACTCTACAATTGCAGAAATAGCATGCTAACTTGAGACCTCTCAAAGAAAAACAGGCCACTAATGGCTTCTGAAAGCTTGTCACTCAGAGGTAGCCTAACACTCTAGTTTTAAGGGCTTCATACAAGTACAACGCTTATTTAGGTTGCTGCCATGGAAACTTATACTGCCAAGGAACTCATGGCAAGTATCGTGAAGCTAATGAAAAGTTTCCACCAAAAGGAATTTGTTTGATCACTTCATGACCTGGGCTAGCGCATTTCGGATTTTCCCACCCAAGGCAGAAGTTTCATGAATATTCAAGTCAGATCCCCTTCCAGTATGGCTTCTGACACTGTGCTTGAGCATGCTGGGGACCCCAGTGCAGCGACATCTGCCACAGCGATTCTCTCTGCAGGGTAATCCCTTGGCTTCCACTCCTCTGTATTCCATGCTGTATTGAAATGTGTTCACATATGAAAACATTTGAAGCCAGCATGTTTAAATACAGAAGACATCAGGAGGAAGGCAACATAGAAGTTACTTTGTTCGAGGTGGTGTGTTTTGTGTCCTGCTTGTTGTGTGTCCCATTGGCAGAGTGCTCCCGGGCCAGCTGCACCCTGTGAGGGCAGAGCATGGCAGAGTCTTTGCAGGTCTTCTCCACTCATCCTTTTTCCTCTTGGACATTTTATTTCTTACCTGTTTCAAAGTAATACCTTCTAATGAAAGGGTGAGGAAGTCCATTAGCATTTATTTAGCCCCCTAAACCAGACACATAAACAGCCTAAAATGCCAGGCTTTACTGAATGTGCAGTCCCATCTGAGACATCCATCACCTTAACAACTCAAAATTAAGAACAGGTGTCCTATTCACAAAAAGATAATGTACAAATTCATGGGACATCTCCAAACCTCATGAAGAAGGAGAATGGTTGTGGGAATGATCTTTTCATATTGAGGAAAAGAAGGATTTTAATTATTTAGTTTTTGTCACCATAGCAACAAGGACTGTTACGGGTTTTCTGCTACTGTTGAGCTTCTTATTCTGACATCCAGTATTGCCATGGATTGACCTTGGCTGGATATCAGTAGCCCATCAAGCTGTTCCATCACTCCCCTCCTCAGCAGGAGGCAGCAGGGTGGTATAAGATGAAAAAGAAAAAACCCTTGCAGGTCAAAATAGAGACAGCTTAATAAAGCAAAAGCAAAGGCCACACAGAGAAGCAAAGGAAAACAAAATATTTTTCCACTACTCCCTGGAATCAGCAGATGATGTCCAGCCACTTCCTAGGCTTCAGTACACATAATGGCTGCTCCAGAAGACAAACATCTTAAGATGCAAGGTCCCTCCCGACTCAATTTCTCTGAGCTTTTATTGCTGAGCTGATGCCATATGGTATGGAACATCCCTTTGGTCAGTTTGGATTAGTTGTCCTGCCTAGGTCCCCTCCCAAGATCTTGTCTACTCCCAGCCTAGTTGTAAGGGGGGAAGATAGGAGAAGGTGATAATGCTGTGCCAGCACTGCTCAGCAGTGGCCAGAACACTGGTGTGTCACCAACACCTTTCTAAATACCAATAAAAAGCACAGCACTGTGAGTGCTGCTATGGAGACAATTAAATGAGCACTGCTGTGGAGAAGATTAGGTCCATCTCAGCCAGACACAGCACAAATATAGATGCACAATGCCTGTGCCCACACCCTTTAGGCCAAATAAGAGAAGGCAGGCAAAAGATGAGTGTTTCTTTCAAGCTAATATTAAAACCACAAGCAAATTTAGCTGAAGGAGAGACAGACGCACTACGAAAAGGAGAAAAGAAATACAGAAATACAGCCATGGCTGATGGAAGTCTGACATACCTGACAAAGTGTTATGTATTGTTTTTACACAACATGAAAACCAGAATGACAGCCCAATCATGCACTTAGAGCAGCTCTGCCAACAGTAGTTTCCCTCTTCCACAAGCCTTTTATGGGCCCTTTATTACCCACGTGACATTGTAGGAACAGGTACTCCACAGTGGTGCCCACCCTCCCTCTGCACCAGCCTGCTGCCCCCACTGTAAAAAGCTGATTAAGTCTTCCCCAAATACCATTCTATACCAGAAGGAAAACTTCCTGAATGAGCCAACCAACCAAAGCATTGAGAAAGGCAAGTTTTGTCACCACAAGGCAGAAAGAAAACAAAGGTGACACGTCTGGCCATGGGCTGCGGATATGCAGAGTCATTCTGCTCTCAGTAAGGCCTAGGAGAGAGTTTTTAAACCTTTCACAGTATAAACCACCATTATGTTCCTCTTCCTCACAGTTAGAGGTGCCCATCTAGCTGCAAAGTCTGTCCCTACCAAAAGGGAAGAAAGGAAAAGAAGAAGGATCTGCAGGGCTTGGGAGCTTGATCAGTATTAATGTTAAGAGTCACTAGGACAACAAGTTGCAATATGAAGTTCCTGTTTAGACCATTTTGCAAATGTTTGCTCTGAAAAAATGCCAGTTTTGCCTGGTTACAAGTTAGACCTATAAATATTTACCTATATATATAAGTAAATACATACCTATAACTTTTAGGCCTGCTATCTGCAAGTTAACAAGAGGGTGTAAGTGCACACTGTTCCGCAGTTTGGAGCTGTGAATGCTCAGACAAAGTTTTTTCCAGATCTCTTCCACAGAACAAAAAGGGGACAAGTATTAAAAAAAAATATCCTCCTGATTTTGCAGCATTGAGTAAAACTGTTGTTACTCCAGAGCTGTTACTCAAGTTGATGTATGGATTATGCACTTAAAAATAACCAGAAATGATGAAAAGAAAGAGTTTCTTAAGAAATTGGATTACATTTACTTAATATACTAAGAAGGTAAGAAAATCTCGTGCCCGATTTGCACAAAAGTTACTGCTGTTATGAACCACTAAAACATCAAATAGCATTACCTGACAAATCAACAGTCATTTCATAAATTTACTGGTGATTTCCTTAGGGACAAGCTAGAACTGCTGCTTAAGTGCTCATTTTTAAGAAATTGGTCAAGGAAATGGAGTTGCAATGCATGCCAACTGTATTAAAGCTCCTGAAAACACTAAAAGGAAGAAGCCACACAGCAATGTATTCAAGGCTGCATGCTGAAACTTTCAGACATCTTACGCCTGAGAAATAAAGCTACATTTAAGAAAAATCAGACCACTTGTGGCATCAGTTCACACTGTGTGGAAAGTTCAAAAGAACACAGGAAAATTTGCTGCATTCTTTCATAGTGCTGGATTAGAGCATGAATATCAGATCTTAGCTTCTTATTTTAAAGGAGGATGAATGAGGAATTCTAAGGAATTACTTGCCCGTATCTTGAATCAAGCCAATCATTTTGTAATCCATCTGCCAGATTTTTGATTAAAACAACATGAAAAAATTTCTGAGATACACATCCTATGGTAACAAGCTAAAACCACAGCCAATGAAGCACAAAAAAAGTTGTTGAATCTACGTTTTTCTACATACAAAGTTCTTTTTGCACCCACCTTCAAAATGGATAATATCATGAACACTTTGTTGAAATGCATATAAATTCTCCAGAATTCTATGAATTATTTTTTTGGCCTCCCCTGAAGATTGTAAGATTTTTTTTTATATATCAGATGAAAAAGTATTTGACTGCTCTGCAGAGCAGAAGTGCCAGGCAAAGAGAGAAGGATTTATAACCCAGGAGAAAGGTTGGACCAGCTGACCCACTGTGGTCCCTTCCAACCTGACCCATTCTGTGTGGTTCTGTGATTGCTAGGGAAATCAATATGATTAATTCCTTCATTCAAAAGTGGAGGGCTTAATTCAACAACAAGCAAAACAATACTGCACATGTAGCTGGCTTCGTGTTCTTTTACATTATTGCCTTTCCCAATGTTTGTGCATTGGTGCAAAAAAGAAGGAAAGTGTGCAAGAAAAGGCAGATATCATTCTGTTAGTCTTAAAAGGTTTGATTGGGATCTAAAATTATAGGCTTCTGGGTTTTTTTGGTTTTTTTTTCAACTAAAGTAAATATTTGCATGGTTTTTTTCCTTAGTTTAGAGAAGTCTTTAAATTTCCAACAGCTTTTCATCTTCACGAAAGAAACACTCTAAAATACAACTACTCATTTTCAAAATACTGTTCTTACACAGATTTTGTTTTCTTTCTGCTACAAGAGTCAATTTCTATGGCAAGATTTTATTTTCAGTGATTGTTCCATGCTGAGACCCCACAGGTGAGGCAGGGAAGTGCACTTTAGTGCATCAAAGATTGAAGACAGAAAGTGGCACACAGATTCCCGGACAAGAGCATAGGTGAGTTATCAGAGTCCCCCTTTGAATCACAATATCTGTTTGGAGGGATTTTGAGTTTCGGAGGGAACGTTGGAGAGATTTCTCTAGAAAGCTGCTTTTGTGGAAAAATGTATCACTCCTTTGAGGTGGTGCTACTGTGGAAGGCTTTGGTTTTTTTTTTCTGTCCTATTATCCATCTTCACTAACGCAACTGGTGAATAAGGGGAAATACTTGCCCACTCCAGCACTTGTTACAGAGATTTAGATGTGACAAGGCTGCTCAAGCAGTTGCACGGAGGTGTCTAACAAACTACTTAAGCTGTTACCTCCAGTGGCTGGCTAGCAGCAGCAAAGGCATGGCTTCTCATTCTGCACGCATAATACAGATTTAACCTGAGGAGCTTTGCAACCCCACTCCCATTAAAGAGGACAGTCTTATGTTCTCAGAACTGTGCAGAAAACATCATTATACCTGAGTGTGCACAAACAGAAACCCGAGTTACTCACCTTGAGACCTTGTCAGAAATCAGAGGACAAAAGATGAAGCTCAGTATTTGCCAAGCGGTGAAAGATAAAATGTTGATCTTATTCTTCAAAATGTGCTGTGTTTGAAAATAGGACACAGAAAAAGCTTTTAAAACCTTGTCTCCCAAGAAAGCATGTCTCATTCGTTCATTTCCAAAGGGATTACCTTCAAAACGTAAGACACCTTTGATAGAGCTTGTTCTCATTTACTGGAAACAAATGAAAGAGAAAGCAACGAGGGAGAGGAACAGAGATGCCCTACATTATATACAACCAATTTCTTTGCTAGCACAAGTTTAACTGAAAAATACTTTGTTTTCATGTTTTCTTCCCCAAGAGAGTGTTGATATGGAACGAGTAGCAACTAAAGATGTGTCAGCTACCAGCCACCTGCAACTTGAAGATCTTCGGAGAATACTGACAATGAACAGATAGTAACTCACTTCTGTGTGTGTGTGCCTGTACTTATCTCCCCCACTCTTGCTAAAAAATCTGTATCATTTTCTTGAAGTTATCAGATCTATGCAGAAAATCATCCTAAGCTCGAGAAAACTGACAGAAAAATATCAGTGTGGAATTGCAAAACAATTACCAAGAAAATGCCCATTCACTTTGGTTTCCTAGCTTCCCGTTCACCCACTTAACAGCACCAGAAGAAGGCAGAATAATTTAGTAAACTCTTCTGCTTTCATACAGAATCATAGAATTGTTAAGGTTAGAAAAGACCTTTAAGATCAAGCCCAGCTGTCAACCCAGCACCACCACCACGTTCACCATTAAATTATGTCCTCAAGTGCCACATCCACACTTAATAGCTTTCTGAAAATGGCAGATTTAGTATTTATGGTATAGTTTTTGTACCATGATTGCAGTTTGTTTTCTTCCTCATAAAAGGAAAGAAAGGTCTACTGAAGTTGACTTAGCACTAGTCACATCACTCAGTTTCATTTCTACACCTAATAAGGTGATTTTCCCCTTTAAGAGAAGAGCAGTCTAGGATCCAGTCAAATCCTGTTCTATCCTAATTTTCTCCACAGCTTTCAAAAACCTGATTCACACAAAAGTTCAGCGAATCCAAGGTTTAGAAAAATCTCAAGGCAAAGACTTGGGAACGGAACAGTACAGCTTCTATGTTTGTGTGCATTTTCCTTCTGTCTTACAGCAACAAAAATGTCAGAGGAAAGAAATGACTAACCAGGCTGGAGGAAGATAAGCATGTTAGGACAGGCTATGTGACCCAGGGAAGAAGCACAGGAGTGAGGGATCAGCCCCCTCACTGCTGAATCAGGGCAGCCTTTCCCCTCGCTTTCTCTCTGAAGGAAGGAAGGCCATCGTATTTCAGAAGACTGAGAAACAAGGGATAGGTCCACCCTATTATAAAAGTCAACATTTAAGAGAAGACAAAGTAAAACTCCAGCATTTCAAAATGGATGAGTAAGTGTAAGAACAATATTTCCCAGATACCTCAGTCTTTGAGCATATACTAAGGATGGGTCACCTTGCTGACTTAGCAACTGAATGTGACCATTCCAGAGGAAGCAGGTGTCATGATTACTTCTGTACACGTGCTAATAACCAAAAACATGAAACCACCCTCACCTTGCAAGTTTTTTCTTCCAACTTCTACTATTTCACCTTTATAATAAAGATTCTTCTCATTTATAAATACAAGAAATGACTCAATAAATATCCTTTAGAAACTACATAAATGGAAGGCTGGTTAGGAACAGCATAATTCACCTTAAAGCAGAAAAGGTAGGGAGTTTACAAAAATCAAGACAAAGGAAGTGCAGGACTGGAAGGCATTCAAGTCAGAATTCAGTCTTTTCAGGAGCCCACGCTTTAACAATGTCATTACAATCAAATCACTGCATAATCACAGAAGGAAATGTTTCCAAGCGAGTTTCCCTCATGCTGTTCCCAGAAGACCTGTCCCAAACATGCAAGAATAAAGGCAAGAAGCAGGAAATGTTTTAATTAGGCTGTTACTCTATTAACTCATCTGGGAAATACTAGCAATAACTTTTTCCATGTAAATTGTCATTCTTTAATTGCTTTACCTAATAAAGGGCTGTCCTCTGTGCACAGCCTTTCACAGCTGGCTTACAACCTGTTGTGGGCACCCAACCCGTGCCCCCTTTCAGGTAGGTTAAAGGAGCTGTCTCCTCAAAGCTCCAGCTTGGGTTCTCACTTCCTCAGGGCATCTCTAAGCACCCATTCACATGTCACAAACATGACCTAACTTCCCAACATCATACTGAATCCCTGAGCTGCTGGGGAGCAAAGACAGGAAGAGGTGGATTAACAGGAGAAGGAGGAAGAAAGAATGATAATCCAAGTTCACCCTAAAGGAAGGTGTTTTGCCAGGTACTGTTTCACCAGAAGGGTGACTGTCAGAATGAGCAGAGAAGACCAAAAAGATCTGATACTCAAACACCTGGTGGCTAGAGTGGCAAGGAACCCTGAATACAACAATAAAACGTTCTTAGAAACCTAATAAATACTAAACATGTGCCATTCATCAGTTCAAACAGTTGCAGAACTATTACTTGTCTGTAAAAGTGGTTTGCTTCCCCTCCTCAATATGGACACAGATTAACAGAAATCAAACAAGGAAGAGAGAAGCACCAACCAAGTTAAGGGATGTGTGTGTGTACTTAATTACCTATATTTAGTATGGAGAGGCTTCAAGAGCAAGCCACAAACATCTCACTACACAGGCAGGAGTCATCAGTATTCTCCCAGCAGCAGCAACACGCTGCAGAGTAGGAGCTTGAATTCCCTCAAGCAGTTGACAGCACAGTGGTACATATGCAAAGTTTTCAGAGCCATAAGCCTTGCTTTAAATTTAAGAGCATACACTGCATCTCAAGACAGTTTGCCAACTTTATTGGAAAAATACCAATGCATGCCTGTTAAAGGCCTGTATATGAACCTGCCCGTCTCACAAAAGGCTGAATAGCATCAAGTTAACAAACCTTAGCAGGCCTTTTCCATAATCCATTAAATGTTTTTAAACCCAGCAGTATTAAGGTAACTTTTAAATTATGCAGTGCTGTGACTTGATATAGAAGTGTAGTGAAGGTATCTGTTGTTTTGTAATCAACTACCTGTGATCGCTAAGATCTAAGGAGAATTGTAGTGGAGGAGTTAAAGGTTTAATCCAACTGTGAGGCTCTGATCTGCTAAAAGACTGATCTGTCTAAAAAGACATTTTAGAGCTGAATCTGAAAAAAAAAATCAGGGTTTCAGTCTGCTTTTCTTTGTTCAACCTTGTTCTGTTGCCTAATGAAACCTGCATGTGCTAGACCTGTGGTGGATTTGACTGAAAAGACTTTCTTTTACCAAACATTTCTAATGTATTCTTGCATAGAAGCCTGCTACATAAAACATTATCATGTAACAAAGCTTGCCACCTCCAGGACTCTAAGATTTCTTTGTTAATATGATTACTTATTTGAAAAACATGGAAGATGAAAGATAAAAGAAGGAATTAGCAGTAATATTTCAGTTAGCTTGTTTATGCCCCCCTCCTCTACTTTGGCAGCACCTAGATTCTGAAGAGTTTCCCTTGTGAAGTCACCAAAAGATTGTCAATCGAATTTCTAAAATAAATATCCTGTGTGTTACAATCAAGTTTCAGTATGCTGGGTTGGTTTTGGTTTTTTCTGCCCCCAAACTGGAGTTTCTTTAAGAAAAGCTGAGTATAGACTCTCAAATGATCTAGGAATACCTGATACACTCATATTTAAGCTACAGCTAAGCTACTATAAACCTCTTGGTTTGCATATTTGAAACACCCTTTTTACACAAAAAAATCCCTGCAAGAAACCAAATGCAAAACCAAGCCCATCAAAAACCAACCAAACAAAACCCCCCACCAAACAGGATTATCACATACTAGTGTCATAATAATGCTTCTGAAGAAGAAGTGGTAATTAGAAGGTCGTCTGGCTTGATAAAATATTCTGACCCTTAACACAGTAAGGCTGTTTTTAAATACGTGTGAAGAAATGGCACATGTCCTAGCTGCTACTCAAAGGCTTCAAATCATCACCCACTCTCAACATACTCCTTGAAAAATTGAACCAAGAATGATTTCTTGATATTTAAAATGACTTCATAACCTAGATGGCTTCCTGGTCAGGATGCAAGGCCAATGGCTTTCCAAATAGGAAAGACAGGCTCGGAACAACTATTTCATGGAGGTAAACGTTACTCTCGTGTGAACAAAGCTTAAGCAGGAGAATAGGACAATAAAGAAGAGAGAAATGAAAACTGCAGCTTCTATGGTTGGTGGAAGAGGGAAACTTTAAACAAGGTTTAAAACAAAGCAGATCCCTGAGGGGAAAATTGATCAGAAAACAGCAACAGAACAAGGCAAGGCCTGAACCCTGCTGTTAAAACCGTTGAATTTGTAAGTTCTCTTCAATAACCTTTAGAAAAATGCCTTTGGTTTTGAGCAGAATTGTGACACCCTACAATGGGGAATTAACCTGAAGGCATATTCCATCAGACAAATATCTACCACAACAAGCATAACTAGGTTGCCACATAATACATAGATTTCCTCTCCTCAGTGGACACTAACTGTTACCTTCAAACTTCCTCTAATGGTTGCAGTGCTGTCCCTGCCTCTCTTCCTTCCCAAACTACAAACAACCCATGGCATTAGCTGCTTAGTAAAATACCTCCTTGTATTTGCTGTTCTTCCACAGATTTCCTTGTGCCTGTATTATTCACTTCCATTTTCATCTCTCTCCTTCCCTGCCAAGTTATCAGACTAATATTGTTCTTATAGCTAAGGTATCCGCCCAGGTATTTAACTTTAGTTAAGATTAGCAACACAATCAGGTTCTATTTGTACTTCAACGTTGTCTTGTTTAGAACAGTTGCTAAGTCTGTAAATTAAAATAAGTTTTTAAAAAAGAAAAAACATAGGAAGCTAAAATGTAATAAAGAGTTAGGAAAGAATCATCATTAGCACTAAACCTAAAGATAAATACCAGGAAGAGCAGCAGGAAAAATTTGAAGTGACAGAATATTATTTCAATGAAGGAACAAGAATAATAAGATGCTCTTAAAATAGTACAGAAGCACCTGGAAACCTTTCAGCAGTCTTTTTGAGCTTCAAGTAATGGCACAGATCAGAGGATACAGACTGAGACAATCCTACAGAAAAGCATGAAAGCAAAAATATGAGCTATGAAAAAACAGAGTTAGAAATCTAGCGTCTTATCATTTTACTTGCTTAATCCTGTAACCTGTTTACCTTTACAAGCACAGGACAGCACAGAATCACAGAACTGGTCAGGCTGGAAGAGGCCACAGTGGGTCAGGTGGTACAACCTCCCTGCTCAAGCAGGGTCATCCCAGAGTACACGGCACAGCATTACACCCAGACAGTTTTTGGATATCTCCAGTGAGGGAGACTCCACACGCTCTCTGGGCAACCTGTTCCAGTGTGTCGTCATCAGAATCAAAATGTCCTTCCTCATGTTCAGGTGGTACATTTTGTGCATCAGCTTCTGCCCATTGCATCCTGCCTTATTGCTTGGCACCAGTTTGCACCACCACCATCCTCTTGACACCCTCCCTCCAGATACTTCAAGACACAGATGAGGTCCAATCTCATCTGTCTCTTCTTGAGGCTGAACAGGCCCAGCTTCCTNCCCAGTCTGTGCTGGTGCCTGGGGTTATTCATCTCCAGGTGCAGGACCCTGCATTTGCCTTTGTTAAAATTCAGACGGTACTTCTCTGCCCATCTCCTTATCTGCAGATAACTGCAGGAAAGAAAAGGATTAAAAATTCTTAAATTACCTCTCCACATTCCTGTTGCCATTCTAATCTCACTTTCCACTCAAATATATATACATGAATAATTATTTCAGCATCCCAGCTAGATCCTATATATTGCATCTTAAATTATTGAAAGTGTATAAAAAAGTCATTGGTTGATTAAAACAGATTTTAATTGCATTAAATGTAATTCCATGGTTCTGGGCTTTGACAGGGATGAAGAAAAAAAAAAGACATTAAAGAAGAAAACAAAAACCTGTTGATTGAAATTCCTCAGCGATAGCTCAGTCCTTTCTACAGCAAGAAGTTACTGCAGGAAATCACTGCAGAAATCATTCAGCCTTGTACACTGTGGGACAAGCCACGCAGCACAAGCTGTCAGAGGAACAGCAGGGGGCAAGTTCCAATCATCATCATTCCCTGGAACCCTCGGTGGAGACTGAAGGCAGCTGGAGGGTTAAACTACAAACCTTAGCTGATACTTAGCACGGGTAAAACCTTTCTTTTCACTCACTAATTTACTGACAGGAAGAAAGATATAGAGAAATTAAGTAACTCTGGTTTGGGGTGGTCCTATGTGGGTGAATCTAACTGACGATACCTCAGTGTCAAGCCTTCAGAAGCCCACAGGTTTCATTACATCCTAGAACCCCAGCAGCTCCAGCATTACCAAAACGGAACTGAGAAGTAGCAGCATTGGGTTTTTTTTTTGTTGTTGTATGCGTGTGTGCGTGGTGATTACACAACGTTTCAACTGAATGGAAAAAAAAAAAAGCATTATAAGAAATAGTGCCAATACTTACAGTGTGGTAAGTCTGCAGTGCACCCTAGTCTTGGGCATATTTATAAAAATATAAATACATAGGTATTTATACCTATATATATATATATAATAGCTCAGGTCAGAAATCTAAGTTTTCTCTTCTTCCACTGTACAATAAGGGCACATTCATCATCACTTCATCTGGAAAAGAGAAATTCCAAGCAAATCTTAAGGAAAAACTCAAACACAGGAACGAGCCCAAGTGTTACAAAGACAAATAGAGAGACAGTGGCTGAAAGTGGTGCCAATCATATGAATAACCTCCTAAAACACTGGGGCTTGTCTATTAGGAATGATGAAGCAAATGACACCCACTGCCATCAAAAACTTGCACGTGTTCAGTCTGTGTCATCTCACACGACCTACTCTAGGGGAAATTATAGTTATGTATGAGGTTTACAGAGGTCACATGAGGCCATGCACAACGTATCGTGAGGTTGCACACTGCAGCAGAAGCAAAAGCTTATATTTTAAAGATTAAGAAATAATCGGGAGTTTTTGTTATCATCCCCTGTGCCTTAAAATGTTTGTAAAAATCTGATATCTATCTGAGTATGTGGAGTTCAAGTACTTGAACTTAGTCCATTCCCTCTACAGTTTAGCCACAACAGAGCTGGTTGCAGTAGGCAACAAATATTTAACATGCTACTTTATCAGAGGCTTGTCATGGGAAATAACTTAAAGTAATTTATTTAATAAGATTGCCATGATAGCCAATAACATTTCAACAGGAAGGGTGCTCTTTGGACTAATTAAAACTAAAGCTTTCGAGACCTTTGTGCTTTTCTCCCCCTATCCTCCCCACCCAATGTGCCTTCAAAGGCATGAGAGATGAAGAGTCTTTCTGAGGTTGTTTACTAAAGGTAATTTGATAGAGTTTTGAGCTCTACTAATGAGCTCATGTGTCTTGCATATTAAATATTATGACAGAATAACTCTGGGAATACTGAGTCCTTGGTTGTTGGACCACATAAAGAACTGATCTTACAAAGGTCCCAACACTCCCTCTATGCTTTGTGACTTAGTATTATAATATGAATATTAATATTCCTACTCTATTTTTCCTGTTTGCATTTTTGATGTCTGAGGACATGGCAGCAGGTTTTATTTTTAAATATGTATGCTGTGTTCTTTTTAATAAATGTATTTTAATGCACGTATAACACAGAAAAATTGCCTTAAAATTTAAGTATTAACTTTATTTTGGTATTTAATTTTATTATGAGCAGCAACAAGGTTAAAAAAAAAATTTGGAAAGTATTTTAAATTTTATCTTGGCTTAAAATTAAGGAGCCTGCTGTTAAACTCATCAACAGTTTTCAGGCCAGAAGACACTGTCCAAATTTTGTCTTATGGTAGGTTTCCGTGACTGAAGTGAACAAAAGCCACATTCTGATCTTGTCTGATCCTACATGCTCCAAATACCTCATCCCCATAGAGGAAAGTTTAAAAAAAACTACCACAAAAAACCAGTTGTCAGTTCACTTGTTTCTTTCCATGATATCATTATCACACAGATAAGTATATATTAGAATGGATATATGTGACTGAAAATGATGGAGGTTAATGCAAGACTCTGTTGGCATAAACTTCTCATATCAACAATTTTTTCATGCTCCAGCTCAGCTATTTTTTCCTCCCATAAGGATGGGAGGGGAGAGTAGGAGGAATAGAACGTAGCTATTGAGTTTTACCTGTCATAATTGGTGTAACATTCCAACTGAAATTATGAAAAGGCCCTAAACTCTTGCTTAGAAACACAGTAACAATTTCAATCAGCAGTCATTTACTTATTTTATACCAAAGAGATAATAATAACAAATAATTCTGAAATTCTGCCTTCTCTCTTATGATTGCCGAAATGGAGGAATATCTTCATATAACATGTAAATAGTACAGTGTTTATATCCTGTATGGTTTTTCTTCTCTTTACATAGATACATTCCACAGCTAGTTAATATTTAATAATTTGCAAGTAGAATATGTCAGGATATATATATATATATATATATATGAAATATATAGATATATAAACATAAGAAGTATCTAATCTTAACTGTTTTATTGAACACTGTTTCACTGAAATCTTGCTGAAGTAATTCCTGCAGCAGTCTGGTCAGAGCAGAACTCCAGCATTAGAGGCACTATATGTATTCATAAAAAATGCCTCCAACTCCAAAGATTTTATTGTCTACTGGAAAGTCAGACAGATACAACTAATTTTTCTCATTTTTAAAGTTCAACTTATTGGAAAAAATGAAGAATTAAAAAAGTATCTCACTTCTAAAATGAAAGATCTCCCATTTTTTCTTTTCCCAAAATATGTAAACAGAAATGTTAAAGATATTTTAAAGGGATACTATTCCTATTCAAACTCAAATAAGATTTTGTTTTTTCTTCTTAATATTTTAAGCACCTGAAGTTCCTAAGAAAATTTGGTTTTGGTCAAACATTATAATCACAGTGACAGATTTTTCAAGGAAATTCCTATCTCCAACTTTTCCCAACCTTTTGGGTTCACATTCCACATCCTTTTTCAATACCACAAAATGAACAGGTGAAAAGCAAGAGACACTGTTGGCCAAAATTAGAGGGTAAAAAAATGACAAGTTTCATTAAGTTAATTTCTAACTTAAGAAGTGGAAGAGTTTTTATGTGCTGTACTATTCCTACATGCTTTTATCTTAAAAAAAACCCCTAATTTGTGTCCATACATGGTATTTATTTTTAAAAATTACTGAATGATACATTACAGATCCTCTTAAATATTTATTATGGTTTGAAAATTTATTACACCAGTTAACGGCCTCATTTCTCCAGAAATGTCTTTCAATTTTACCTGACCCATTTCAAGTCACTAGCACGCAAACAAAATCAAATAAGGGGTTTGTGAAAACAACAGGGAAACATTTTCTCGAGGTTGTTCAAGATATTTTTGATTTCCCAGCAACGTGATTTCTGGATATTCTACCACATGCAGCTGTTGGTTTGCTGCAATGTTAATACACTGAAAAACCCTCCAGTACCACGAGCCCTGATTCTAAATAGGGCACGATTTTTATGCAATGCTCAGGTCAATTTTGCTGCAGCTTCTCGGGATCATGAGGGCTGCATTCTGCTGCCATCACTCATGATGTTTTCTGCCACTGCACCTTGAGCTTTGCTTTTCCACACCTACTTTTAAGGTTCATCAGCTACAGAAGTCACAAATCATGCAGCCACACAGGTGGAACTGACATGTTTAGCCCACTGCAATCACTCCATGGTAGGAAGAGTCATGGTATCTTTTAGAGACAGGCTGAAGTATGGTTAAGGAAATGGTCACAGGCTAACTACTTTTTGTGTAAAAAATGTATCCCTAAGTGGTTTTTCTAGCCTATTTTTAGTCCATGTCTCAAACAATCAACAATCTCCCACCCTCCAAAAAACCTTCAACAACAAAAACCCCAAGCAAGCAAGAAAAAAAGGACCAAAAAGATCCTTTACACCAGGGAAAATTCATAAATGCTTATGCCAAATTCCTCAAAAATACATTCAGTATTTTTTGCTACATTCATATTTTGAAGCAAGACAGTGAAGGAAAAGCAACAACTTACTTTACTACAGGCTTGATTCTTATTATGTCAGAAGGTGTACAGCAGGCAGTTTACTAATATGTATTCTGGAATGAAATATCTATCACATGGAAATTTTCCAGTGGTAAAAATGTAACTTGTTGTGACTAGCTGTGATCCCTAAAGTTCAGAAGTAATTTTCATGTCATCTAGGAAATCAAATACCTCTGATTTTACACACTTTATTAATAAGAACTATTCTGGGATACCAAATCATAAACCAAAAAACGGCTCATAATTATTTACCAGAATTTCAGCAGTTCACAACAGTTAAACTAATCCATCCTCCAGCAATTGCTTGGTTGGAAAAATATAGCTGTGTCTATAACATCTGAGCAATAAAGACAGAAAAATAAAAACATTTCAGTAAAAAAATATTAGAAAACCATCACATTGTCTCTACCACAAATCCCACATTCCTCTTTAGACAGACAAATGCTGTTGATTCACCTACTGGCCAAGAACCATCTGTTCACGCCTCCTGCTCCCTCTGCCTCTTCTTCTTCCCTTTTCTTTTTTTTTTTTTTAAACAAATTTTTTTTTAACCTTTTAAAGCTAGTTCTCTATAATTAGCACAAGCCAAAAGTAGCAGGTATCACACAATTTATTACACAGCAGACAAAGCAGGAGCAATAGGCATTCAGAAATGACCAAACCCACTTCTTGGATAACATTCAACTGAGCCCATTACGGAGACAATAAAAGTTCAGGGTCTGGCCCAAGCAGACACAGAGTCCAGCTGCACATGGCAGCTAACTCTCATAATCTTGTTTCCGATATTTTCATTGCCTCAAGCATTACAATCTATTGAGCTTCAGCCAAAAAAATCTAGCTTCTATAATTTCTTTCCCTTGTAGTAGGAACTACTCACAAAAACTCATGCTCCCCCTTGAATGACACCGAAGGTCATTCACCAAAAAGGGAAATAAAAATCAAGGAAACTTGTCTCTTTCTCAAGTTAAAATTCTGTCTTAATAAAGCCCTGCTTTTTTCAGCTACTCATCTAGAGTACAATCTAAAGAAGCTGTTCTCCTCATATTGTAAAGGTGAAAAAATGATGAATTTATTTTCGCAAATTCACAGGGAAAGATAGTCTGATCATTCCTGAAGCACTGAGGGTGCATCATATATGTCATTTCCCATTTTAGTGGGCTTCAGTAAGAACGTCTGTGCTAAACTGATAAATAGTTGATAAAGTTATCCAGAAATTTGCAGCTGAATTTCTAAAATATTCTGTGCCTTCTCTATTAAAAAAAAATGGGTCTTGATGTATTATTTATTAGCAATGATATGTCCTTCAAGTTACATGGGATATTAACTTGCTTGAATGCTCTTAGTTCAATCAGAAGAAGAAAACCACAGGAAACAAGAATGCATGAAAATGTGGTCTTGATAAACCAGAAATCTATTAATTAAGTAGTTTCAGGTTGTTTTCTTACAGTTTTCTCTATTATCTCTTCTCAAGCCACTCTAAACATGACACGAATGTTTATACACTAATGTGTGCATATGCATATTCATTAATATTCTAGCAAGTAAAATATAAAAATCACAGACACATTATACAAAACGAAGTTTGTCTGAATGCTGAGGAAAGGGAAATCTACAAGGTATGCATTTCAAATGTCAAATTGGAAGTGCACTTATTGGAGTTTCCAAAGAAAACTATTCCAAAAGAAGGAGGGGGTGCATGAACAAAAGCCACACAATGAATTATCTGTCAGCCCTAGTAGGAAATGATAGTTTTGTTTTTAATGGAATAAAAATTATTCCAGTTTTTGTACTTTGAAGATTGTTTCTGCAGCTGTGGCATTAAAGAAGTGAGAAAATGCTGGATGAATACAGCAGACAAAGAATGTTTTTTCAGTCAGTGGGAACTTCTCTGGACTGACACAACCTCTCAAACAGGGTGGTTTGGCCACTCCTCTGACAGTTCCCTCAGGATCTGCACATGCATCTCATCAGGTCCCATGGACTGATGCACCTTGAAGATCCTTAGATGGCCTTGAACTTTATCTCCCACTGTGGGTGGTTCTTCCTTCTTCCAGCCCCTGCCTCTGCCTTTCGGGCAGTGTGGTTGGAGCACTTGGCACTGGAGAAGGGTGCACAAAAGTGCATCAAGTAGCTCAGCTTGCTCCAAATCCCAAGTAACCAGGTTTCCTGTGGCCTTACAAAGAGGGCCCACATTTTTCCTAGTCTTGGTTTTACCACTGACATACTTATAGGAGCAATTTTGTTGCCCTTGACACTCCTGGCCAGATTTGACTCCATCAGGGTTGAATGGATGAATGTGGTGTGTGGTGGGGGGTAGGTTGCTTGGGTTTTGTTTGTTGATTTGCTTTAGGGTTTTTAAGCTATAAAGATCTGTATTGAAAGAAATAATATTCTGTATGAGGTCAGGGTATACTTAATAAGAAAGTGTCACTCCACTACATGAGAGAGAGGGAAGAAAAAGAAAAATCTCTACCCTAAAAATTTCCTAGAGTAGTCCATGGCTTTATCTTGTGTTTAATAGTCAGTCCAGGTACTTGCACTGTTGATATATTTCACTATTAGAATTTGCCAAGTAGGGAGGCTGAACTGTCTAACTTTTACTGTTCACTTCAAACTATGCTTATGAGCAACTGAACCCTGCGAAGATGTCAAAAGAAGAAAAATCTTACAAGCTTATTTTCTGTTTACTGAACTGTAAGCAATAGAAATATTAAACAGACTGTGCATCTTAAGTATGCTATGAAAAAAGATTCAAAACACTGAAAGAAAAAACCAGACAAAACAGCAGAATGGCTTTGAATACAATATAAGGGCTTGTTTGTTTGTTTTCTCCAAATAAACTGTTTTCTTTAAATCAAACTAGGGAAAATATAAGACATGATGAAAATCCTAAATGAGAAATAAAAGTAAATCTCAGACACATTCTAAGAGATCTTTTGTTTATATTATTATACTACATTAGTAGAATACTTACAGGTAGTTTTATAGGTCATCATTTGAACAAACAAATCATAACACATTGTCAGATCACCAACAGCAGAAGAAAGAATTCTTGGCAGCAAAATGCCAAATCAAATTATAAAGCACATACATTTTAGAAAAGAAGTCAGAAGAGAAAAGAAGTACAACTTCCAATAGAAATCCTTGAAATCATGTACTCAACAATAACTCCCAGAAATTACAAGTGGTGACTCCTTCTGCAGAAGTGTACTGTGGCATTAATTTATATGAGGCTGAAGTTGAAAACATAATTAAAAAAAAAAAAAGTCAAATTGGAATGCCAGGTGCAGCGAGTCTCCGACAGAGTCAGAGATTTTAACGTGCTATAAGCAGCCATAGCTTTAAGCTCCTCTGACCCTTTTTGATTTGAAGTTTCTTTTACTACAGCTATTATGTAATCTGGGTTGGAAAACGCTCTTGTATGGACAGTGGGCAGAATACTGATGATGTAATTCATGATTATGTAGATGGAGATTGTAATTGCTGACTTTTAAAAATAGCAGTGGCTAATTCCCCCATGACCTCTTTGAGCCAGTGGAAGCTGCTGAAGGAGATATCTTCATAGTTAGAGTAATTAGGAAGCTTGGGGATATGACTCTCTCTGGAGGGTTACCTTAATTTTACATTCTGCTGTTTGTAGTGCAAATTTTAATGCAACTAATAATTCCTTTTTTTTACGCATCATGATGCATCAGCTATGAGATTGATATGAGGAGAAAGAGAAGTGGGGAAAAAAAGCAAAGATAGTGGACTGGGAAGCACAGATCTCCAGTATCTAGTGAGATAAAACCTTCCACTATTACAATTCAGGCAGAGAGTTTTAGTGAGTCATATCCACAATGCCCAGCCTGGCATCTAACCATGTCAATAAATAAATTAGTTGATAAAATGTTGTATTTGACAGTGTTCTCTACAAGCCACAAGCTAAGAGTACTCGGCAATGAGGAAAGGAAAGCAGTTACTAGTAAAAAGGTAATAACTGAATAAAAACCCCATCTTCGGGAACAAAAACCATAAATTATTCCACTTCACTTTCAAGAGACATTTTCTGCTATGAGTCAGCTTCAATTTCACTGTTAGCTCTGTAGTAGATTCATCCTCAGTTTGGACTTCTTTGTGGAGTAGACAGTAGTGACTGAACCAAAGTGAATTAACAGGAATGTGAACCTCCCTCAGGTGAAAGTAGGATCATATAACCCTAATTCTGAATTAAATGCTGGAGGTAACCTCTACAGGGGAAATAAATATAGACAGAATGAAATCTGATTTATTCCACACTCTTTCAAAATAAATACTTGTTTCCACAAGAAATATTTTCTAAATGCTAGTTTAATGATCTTTTTATGAAGACCATGTATGACATTATTTTTAAGGTTCAGAGCAAAGTGATTTTTTGGGACATCAGGTCCAGCCCCTTGTTATGATGAGCATCACATCACAAAACTCCTTCATTAAAAGGCACAGTGGCTGTTTTTTGCTAACTATAGAGGTTCAAAAGGAAGGATGCCAAGGTGTAAAGAAAATTCTTACAACAATCCTAGTTTTCTTACAACAACCTTTGTTTTTAAGTGAGGAAAAAGAACTCTAATAGTCAACATGGGAGTCTCTGCCATTAACTATGGAAACTGATGAAGAGTGCAGTATCTCAGTACCCAACAGACATCACAGACCAGGCTGTTCACATACAAAGATCTGGAATTTGTCACTGACATGATCATCTCTGCATGACAGTCAAAGAACTCCCATCCTGAGGTGTCAACACAGGATTTCTATTCCCACATTAGCACCCAAAATTATTTCTCTAAGATACCATAGCATAAGGATGGGAAAAGTTATCCTTTCTCTTGTATAGGTCTTAAGTAGCAAATTATTTTTCTTTTCCTCCTTACCCCCCTGTCTGTTTTTGAAACAAATATATTTAGAAGTTTCCTCTTTTGAAATTAAAGCGAGAACTCTGGGAGAGCAGTAAGACTAACACCAGACTCTTTAGTGATTTATAACACAAAATCCTTAGAAGGCTTTTTTGTTTTCCTTCCTTAGTTATTGCCTAAAGTAGCATCTAGGAATCATTCATGAGCAAAATGTTCCCAGAAGTTAAAAACTTCACATAATCACTTCTATTTGAAATAGTTAAGACATTGAAAATTCCAGCTACCCTAATAGAAAACTTGAAGTCTCTGATTTTTTTTTTTTTTTTTTTTTTTTTTTTTTTTTTTTGGTATCTGCCCAGATCTGGACTAGCTGCAATAATGGAGATAGCCAAGATGTAAGTGGAAGCACTTATAATGTACTGGATCTCCCATGTATCACAATTATTTTTACATTTGGTCTCATACATTAGATAACGTGACTATATCAAGTGAGTGTAGATGACAATCTGTATCCACGATTGCTGATAGAAAACTTAGATTGAAAAAAAAAAAATACCACCATAACAATGCCTAGAGAATCAGGAGTTTCATAAAAGTTTTCAAACAGTAAAATACAGCCCAAGAAACAAACCCTAAGGTACAGAGTAGAGTGATGCTAGCCTGTTTCTTATAGGGACCTAAACAAACACCAAAATTTAAGGTTGTTTATTGTCTCCAGAGAAGCACATTGAAGCTTCAGTGATGACAAAAGCAGAATACACTGCTCACATTTTTAATTTACCATAATAAAGCTGTCTAGAATTAAGTCAGAAATTACAGTGCACATAACCCTGCCCATCATATTATTTGCTGCATTGTTGTCCCCAATAATACCTCAAGGTCTTGCTTCAGAGTGCAGCGAAAAATACTTGAGAATACTGTAGATGTTTTTACTACAGTCTTCCTTATGCTCCCACATCATCAGTACAAATCTCCATTTCTCCAGCAAAGAAAGAGGAACAAAATAACCCATCCACAAAGTTTTTGTTAGAACAGTTTCCCTTAGAAAGGGAAGTCATACTATTGCACATATCTACCATCAGTCAACACTCGGGTTCACCTAACATAATCCGATTATTTTACTTCTAATTAGCAGAGATAGCTGCAAGAATTAAAATTAACCAATCATTTTCTATCGTCTTGTGTACACTGGGCATAGCCACGTAAAAAACCAAACCAAACAAAACAGCACGTGAAACAGCAACTTTGTCACAGAAAATGTCTGTAATAAAATGAATATTTAACAAGTTGATGTCAAGGTAAACCAGCATTCGCTGCTCTCTCCCTGCCTACACAGCCCAAAATCTCATTACACTATGTAAATACATTGAACAGTCACAATTTTCCCTGGTAAATCCATACAATCTCACTGTACCTAAGTATGGCAAGATAGTGGCAGTGGCAAGTTCTGCTAAAAGACCGAAAAATCACGGTAACGAGTCTTACCCAGGGACTGCCCAGGACAGCAGCTCAGAAAAAGCAGGAAACGAAACCAGAGCAGCCTGTAATACCTCCGTGAGCTATGCAGGAGTCAGGATCAAGACTTGAGAAAAGACTACTCACAGCGTAGGTCTGGAGTCCATGCAGTCAGGAAGTCAGGGCAGCAAAGGCACCAGCTGAGGGAACAGCTCAGAGCAAGGCTGGGCTCCCAAACCTGTGAGCAAGGCATGGGTGTGGGTGTCACAGGTGGGGCTGGGAGGAGCAACTGAGGCTCACTGATGTCTTCCAGCCCTGAGAATTGATCAGCTGCCTCATCAGCCTGGAGAAAAGGCACCTGGGAGAGCCTCTAGGAGCCCCCCAGTACCTGAAGGGGACTACAAGAAAGCCAAAAAGGGATTTTTCATATAAGGGCATATAGTAGTAGGACAAGGATGAAATGGCTTTAATCTGAAAGAGGGCAGGTTTATCTTCAATATTAGGAAGAAATTATTCACTATGAAGGTTGTGAGGCACTGGAACAGGCTGCTCAGAGAAATGGGCAGAAGGCCTCCATAGATGAAGGGAGGTGCATAGGTAGTGAAAGGGAGGACAGGCTACCCAGGAGAACTGCAGGCACATTATCTGAGTGTAAATGACAGGGTTAGGCAAACCAGAGCTCGGGTGGCGTTGGGACAGAGGGAAATGAAGGGCAACAAGAATGGTTCTGGCTAAAAAAAGGCTAAGAATAGCACAGATTAGTCATAGACTCATAGAAAGTTAAGGGTCAGAAGGGATGTTAAAGATCACTTATTTCCAAACCCCCTGTCAAGGGCAGGAACTCCTTCCATTAGACCAGGTTACTCAAAGCCCATCCAGCCTGGCCTGTTCTGTAAGCACAGCTCTGCTGCCAGAAGCCATACATTCTCATCTTCCTCATGACGGTAGTCCATCCTCTCCTCTGTGCACAGCCATAGCAGCACATTCCATCCACAGTGGGGTTTAGGCTCTTCTTTCTGCAGTCTCTCTAAAATCCCATCAATATTGGGCTCTTCCAGGCCAGTAATACACAGTCTGCTTATCTCCTGTCAGGGCTCCTTTACGTGGTGACTCGGTGTCTCAAGGACAGCCCTCCTCCCAGAGGAGGGGGAGAGGGAAGGCCACCCTGAGCACAACCCCAGGGAGAGTCACTGGCACTACCTGCACACTCCCCACAGAGTTCCCTCTGGGTCAGGGCCTCAGATGTCCCCAAACACCTGCTGGCTTGTGGCAAACCGGCACCACGGATGAGCATGATCAGAGAGCTTTCAGCAGAGTCTCTAGACTCCTTTGCAAAATAAAAGGAAAAAAAAAATCCGTAGCAGCTGGAAACAAGAAGTGTGGACACTTCCAGGGACTGCCAACACAAGCTGACTGTCAGAGCTGGTAGAAGCAAAAGCCTCCAGAAGCCACCTCTCACCTGCAGCAGCAGGCTGCCAGAAGCTCCCCCAAGAAAGATGATCCCGGCAGAAGAAACATATGGAAGAAATTCCCTGAAGAAGAAGCCTGGAAGCTGCTGTGACAACTGTTATATCTCTACTATCTGATTCCCTAGTTGCACTGAAGAGCAGACACAGTGAGAACTAGTTTGTTAGCACATGGGTGTTGTGAATTAATTTAAAGATGAGGAGTTTTCTCAGAGCCAGCCCACAGTCAAGTCTTGTGTGTTGGAAAGGGAAGATTTTCTTATGGCTTCTGTGAGTTTCTCACAACCCAGAGAGCCGTTCAGGGAATGCTGGCAACTAGAGTCAAGACTGGAAACAAAAGCCGCGGACAAAGCCATGGGCAGTTTCTGTGCCTGTCACAACCAGACCACAGAATGCCTGAGAACTTTTGCATGAATTACAAGACCCTATACCAGTCTCACTAAAAGCTCTAAAAGTCCTTTGGAAAGGTTATGGCAGTGTCCAGGCAGGCAGTCCTGCTAGATTTTCATTTGCCTCACTAGCTCGGGCATCTGTTAAAGATACAGGTAGTGAAAATACATAGAAATAAACTGCATGTGGAAACAGCCACTGGCTGTGCTTGTATTAGTGAGAAATGCTGCACAAATGAAACAGTTCAGAGGAACAAAACAACTGTGCAGACAATGAGACATCAAAATTTTCTGTGCTTCAAGAGCTTTTACTTCAGTTCCATTCTGGTTTTGTGAACTGCATGCTATTGGCAGCTAGAGCATGCTAGGTATATTCCTGGAGTGCATCTGCTCCCACGATTTCAGCTGAAAAAGACCCAATTCATGTTTTCATACCCTGGGAGACTGTTCCATGACATGAACTTTTGGCAGTAGAGAGATTTTTTTCAAAAAATTTAAACCCAAATGCTCATAGAGTTACACTCAAATTTTTAAGAAATGCAAAAGATATTTTTGCTCTCGACCCTTCAAACTCTACAACCCTTTAATTGTTTGGACTCCTTGGATGCTAATATTGGCCTCTTACAGATATTACATAGTTTTTAGAGAAATTCTTTGTCCTTCCCAGGCTGGCTTTGGACACTGAGTGTAATGCTGTTATGGTTTGTTAGCTCAACTCTGTCTGTGGGCTGAAGCAGTCTGGCTACCCGTGTGACCTTGGAGCAAAAAACCCAGACATCCATGTACCAGAGTGCTGAACGTGGCATACATAATGTGTTCTGGCTAACACTGAGCTGGCCATCAATCATTCACTGAAATTGTCCCAAAAATTAATGCTGGGAAACATTTGCACCCTAAGCATGTCGTGCCAATGCCAAGCAAGATCTTTCAGGGTTCGGTGCCATCACAACTCTTAGCACTTCAAAAAGTTTTGAAACTAAATCATGTGGTTTGCAGCACAGTTCCTTACAGGCTTCCAGCCACTGAGCATATCAGTGACCATATCAGAGAGATGGGGTTGGATGAAAAGTGGGAGGTCTGCTTTGGAATCCAGAAGAGACAGGAGAAATGCAAGATATAACACTGTTTGAACTTAAATGCTGGTGAGCTTTCCTCTCTGAGAATTAGACTTTCCACTCAATCCTCTTAATAAAGAACAAGCATCTAAAAATTGTATTCTACCAGTAAGAACTCTGCCTGAGAGTTCACAAGAAATTATCAAACTATGCATTGTTTATGTACAACTCTAGATATCTCTTAGGAAAAACTAATCAAACCAAGAAAATACATGAAATAATTAAAATGGATAAGGTTTGTAACTTGCTACATTTTCCTGTAACTATAAACAACCTTGCAAATTTACTGCAGTTTAAGGGTTACCTAACTATGTATTTGTTAGCTGAAAGCATTTTTAAACCACAGACTATTTCCATTTTGAAATTCGGACTATTTTAACTCTTCAGAAGAAGCAGTGAACAAATACTTTATATCAGACTTTCACCACCACACAGGTTCCTGTCAAATCTGTTTTAAGGATTTGGATTATGCTGCATGGACTTCTCTTTCCTTCGTCAACTGAATTTATTGAGATGGTAAACAGGTACTCTGTGTTGTTAAAATGCTCCTGCTATGGAAATAACTTGTCTTTTCAATCCCTGAACAGTACTCAGATACTATAATGACACATGAAATATAAATATTGCATACACAAATGACAGATGCCAGAGCTTGGTATGTCTTTTCTAAGAAAGACCTGTTATAGTATTCCTTTCTAGTTAAAATATCACTATAGCCACTGGTCTTGTCAAATCAGTTTTTCAAAAGCACTACCAGAAGGGTCTTGAATTATTGCAATAATGTCATTCAAACATTATAGATATTCTAAGTCTTGTTTTTCATCTGCCCCACAGAAAACTTCAACTGTAACAACTACCAGCTAATAAAACATTATCTCATTTCAGAGAATCTTTTCAGGAAAATCTTTTTAGATTCTTGTACACCCTAGCAGTTTGTAGTTTCGACGATATGATGGAGAGTGACAAATGCAGACACCAGACAGTAAAAACACTTACTGTTTTTACTGTTACTTTGTGTGGACACAAAAGAACAGAAGAGTCTACAGGATAACTGAACAGCCTTTTAAATATTAACACCAGCGAACGAGTTTCAACTATTTCCTGGCATTTTTCCAGCTGTTTGGGGTTTTTTTGTGTTGTTTCAAATCTCACATTTTGTTTTTATTTTCCCCTTGACACTTCACCATGATATTGCCTCTTTGAAAATTGCAGACAAAGTGAGACAGATGCCTTGAATGTGCAAATACCAAGGGAATAGTTGACCAAGAGGCTCTAGGCAGGTGTAGGTCTCAGGACTTTCTGCCTCCTCTGTTGTGGGAGATCTGCTAATAATGTGCATAACAAGCAGAGAAAATCAGATACAAAGTACTCCAGCTATCCAGACACGTTTGAGCAAAACACTGGGAGAGAAAGTCAAAACAGTACTTGTGAATCAGCAGGTCTGCTGTGTATCAGGAGCTAACAGATGATTTTCCAGAGAGTGTACTGGCCTAAAAAAAAAAAGAAATAAAGTATTATAAATGTATTATAAACAGTAAAGAAGGACATCTGTTTCTGTATTTCTTTTTATCAGTTATTAAGCGTAGTTCCCCCTGCCCCCCTTTTTAATTTCATTGGCAGGAGACTGGTTTTCCTTTCTTTCGTTGGATGGAAAATGCTAGAAATTATGAATAAATTTGCTGTGTTGTTGTTTTACAACTTAATTACATTCAAAAGCGTTTCTATGCTTTTTGTTTTTTGTATACACGGTAAGTTCGAGCATATTGCTTATAATGTAATCAAACATAATCAAATATGTGGTTATTATCTGTAAGGTAATGAATGAGGAAGAATGTGTTACTGTGTTTTTAATCATTGGGGAATCCAGATGATAACACTAACTAAAGGAGCCTAGCTCAAGGGCTCTCTAATAACATCTGAACTCTACTATCAATTTATACTATTAATTTAACTTAGCTTGCTGTGACTCATACAGGTAAGAAGAAATCAGTTTCTCTTGGAGGAATTTGGAACTTCAAAAATAAAAGTTTTAAAACATTTTCTTTCCTGAACCATAGACCTCAAATAGAATTTGATAGCAGTGGAACAGCAAGTCACTTTGTGCCAATATGCATGAATTGATTTTATCTCATTAAGATGGATAATTGTTATTTTGTACTATTGATTTCTAGGTTCTCTTTCATAATTTTTATTGGCCTGACACTGTCTTATTCTTACCACTATTTAGTTTCCAAAAAAGCCTCTATTCTGGGCTCTAGTACAAGCTAACTTGCCCTCTGATCATCAGTCATCTTGTGCTACTGATACTGAGACAGAAAATCCAGAATTTAAAAAAAGAAAGGTTAAATCTGACCCATATGTACAACTCAGAAAAACTGTCCTGTTTTTCAGAGCTCAGATGATGTCTGGGAAATTTTTTTTCCTGAACTCATTTTCTTGCCATCCCTTATCATTTCCTCCCTTTCACAACTGTAAAATATCCCTGAAGAATAAGGTTACTGACAGTTGTTACCATTGTCAACACTGTCATCCTCAACTGCTCAACAGATTTTAAGTTTCTTTTAGTTTAAATGAGGAAAACAGGTAAGATACAGAGTCATGGTGTCAGTCATTCAACTGCAATCTCCATCACATATTTGATAACTGTTATGCTTCCCAATGTTATTCAACTCTGGAATCAAAATTGTGACTGACAGTATAAAAGACAAAATCTATTCCCTAAAAAGCAGGCAATTATATTTATCCCTGATGCCAAGAGAGGATCCAGAGAGACAGTGTGGAAGAAACATGAGTCAAGATGTGAGCCACAAAACTACTGCTCCGGTTTAAATACAGCCTTGACTTGAAAGCAGCCAGTAAAGAATTCTTGAATTAGCTATGTATGAATCAGTAATACAGAAGGAATAGAGCAATTTAGGATAGTCAGTCAGTTTAGCTATTTTGGTTGATGCATTAACCTTCTCAGAAAAAAAAAGGTCTTTTACATGTGTAGTACACAATAGGCCAGGTGAGCAGCGGGGTGAGGAGACTGGCCTTGTGCAAGGGGAGAAAACTGGAAACAAGGGGAACATAAGAATGGGAATGGGGGAGAAGGCTGAGAAACAGGAAGGTGATGATATATGATGTGATATACGGAAAGAAAAAAGGATAAAAATGTGCTGGTAAAGACTAAGGAGGATGTGGCAGGGCACAGTAAGACAATAACCTCAATCTGAAAATATATAGTTTGGCATTAGGAGTCATGCTCCAGAGTTTTTGAACTCAGGTCCACTGAGGCCAGCTTGGAATTCCTCAAAGAGGAAGGCTTTCCCATGCTTTGTCCTCAAGCAATTCATTGCCTTCTCTATGCTGCCGAAGCATTGGCAGGATGGATAACAGTACTGTTCATTTTCCAAGTATGCATTAATGCCATTGACTTAACTTGTCTGTTTTGAAGAGCTATTAGAGCTCCTTTGTGCTGTATCTATAGGTTGTATTGTGGGTTGTCACCGCAGCACAGGCACATCCTGCACAGCACTCTGCCTCCCTCACCCCGCTGCTTATCTGGCTGTCAACTTCATTGTAAAACATCAGCAGGAAAGATGTGTGGCGTATTTTTGTCTTCGCAAACACACTGCATTATTTGAGGCTGCAAAATAATTACATGACATTCTCTGCTTTCCAAATTCAGGATTATCTGGCCTGTGCCTATGGCACTAATGCTACATCTGCTGGTGACATACATGACAGCAAGAGCAGGGGCTGATTTGCAGTCTCAGGAGCTATCAAAACTAGCAGCACTGAAAACACAATAATTATATTAATTGGGCAATGCCTCTACAGCACAAGCTTCAGCTTTGCCTTAGCATTTAATAACTTCTCTCATATATTGGTTATGTCAAATGTGAAGAAAAGTCAGAAATAACTCCTTAGTGTTTTGGCCTCACAGTAGGCACACTAAGAAACAATTTGAGCTGGTCAAAAGCTTTCCAATGGAGTATTTCCTTGTCAGAAGACATATTTCCAGCAAAGTAAAAATATTCTGCAAGAATTTACTGATTCTGACAAATATAATTCAGAAAAAAACCCTGTGAAGCATTAAGATTTTTGCTTTAATACAGTTTTATTTCAAGAGCATATCCTTCATGGAAATCAAAAATTAGATTAATAATAATATCAGATCTATTGAAAAGAAATGTTTGGATTGAACTAGCATTATCTTCTCAAAGAATCATAATTAAACAGGTTCAGAAGTCACAGAATTTTCCTTTCCACCGACTTTCTGGCATTTTCCTGCAAACACGATGTAAAAAAAATTACCTTACTCTACTACAGGCATGTAAAGGACTTTCACAACACTTTCCTCCAGAAAAGCGACGAAGTTTACAAGCTGATGTTTCTACTAAACACTTCCTAGAACTCAGAGGAGATCCTAAAGTGATATAAATCAGACAAGTCCACTGTGACCACAGCAGGCAGAGTTTGATGCAATCATCATGAACGCTCAAGCTTTTCAGGTGCACCTGATGGTGGACACTTACAGCATGTTCTGTAAAGGTAGCATTTAAAGAACTTACCACTGCAGCTCAGTTTGCTGTTCTGTTCTGTGGTGGGAATTTCTGGGAAGCCACTTAATCACCCTCAGTCCAGTATCCTTCTGTAAAACTGAAACAATATTTTCCAGCTCTCATTCGTTCTAGAATTAGACCTTAATCTTGCAACATACCAATGCTGGTAGACATGTAGAGCAAATTGGAAGAGGAAGCAAGAACATGTACTAAGTGGTTAAGAGTGGAAAATATCATCTAGACTATAAACAAGAGTAAAGAAGTAATTTCTGGTTTTAGAATTGGGTACTGAATTTGTACACTGAGATTACATTTCTCAAGTTGCTAACTGGTAAACTCTTCATAATTTAGAATCCGTAACTAAATACATAATTCATTATCTCTTCCATTACTTGGACTTTTTGGACATTAGAAAACCTCATATCTCCACATCTCTTCAGTAAGTTAGTTTTCTAGCATTCTTTTTAAAGTCTGCAAATTAAAACAGTGATGGTACAGATGCTGTGTTGCAAACCCAAGCCTCCTCCACACAGGCCTTTTTTTAAAAAACTGCTTTCCACGTACCCAATGAGAGCTAGTCCATGAACACTTGAAGATTGCAGAGAAGAATGAACTAGATTTTGAAGAATGAATTCAATTTTGACTAAAACCTGTAAGGGAAAACACCTTTACATATTCAATAGCTAACATACTGGTCTATACTGAAGGATGTCTTTATACAGAACAAGGTTGGCAAACCCTTCAGTGGCACACCAGAGAAGTGTTAGAGAGAGAGGTGCTGATTTCCAATTACCCTGTAGACCAGGTGTCTGAGCAATATTGATTATTTCTGTTATTTACTAATTATTAGCTTTGTCATTACAAGACATTGTTTGAATTTCACCTAGTCTGCCCTTGTCAGAGGGGCAAAGGACACTTACTTTATCCCAGAAATTATCAAATTAGTTTCTTAGCTAATTAATTAAGCCCCATTTGTTATGGGAAGCTACATAGACTAGAATTTGATGCTCTCTGTTAGCTGTGTTTCTGATTTAATACAACTTGTGGTTCACACCTATGCAGGAGTGAAAAAAAAGAGAGAAAAAGCACTAAGTATAGGTTAGAATGTAACACTGCTTGTTGAGAGACAAGAGAGACAAATACATGCCATTTGTTGGTATTCTCTACGTGTGGTCTAAAACTCTCAGCAGCAGAGCATCTACGATTCTGACATTCGTTAACACAAATTACCATGTGGTGCATCAGAGGAGCCTGTAGCAGCACGCCACACGATAATTGCCTGGGATACAGCGCTGTGGATTCTGCAGGGCCTCCCAAGAGTCTGCCAACTGCACAGCAGAGGGCCAGCAGCTCGTGTGCAACAGCTGCACACGTGGCCTGTCAGTGAGCAGGGCTCCTGAAACAGCCAGGAGCACGGCGACAGCCTCTGATAAACCAGGGCGCACACTCTGGGTGCCTCCCTCCCTCCTCGGGGCTACAGGAGCTGCTCAGCAGCTCCCAAGTTACACGGCCGAAGAGATGGGATTGGCCTACGAAGACACAGCTGGGAGTCCAACATGTTTCTTTTGTAGCATTTCTTAAGGAAAGAGAAAAGGGATTTTTTAGTAAGAACTTTTAAAATTGTGTGTGGGGGAAGTCAAAGTAGGGTTAAACAATATTGTTTGAAATAACATTTTATCTATGTAATGACCTTCAACGTAAAAAAAATCCCACAGCCTGAATCTGTTTCCCCATTGGCATATCTATACAAATCAAATTAATTCTATCCTAAATTTTCTTAATAGCTGCACGGGCCTTAATTTGCTTGGATCGTCTTTATCCCTGATTTTCTAGCTACCTTTCCTAGCTACAACACAACCTAGTGCTACCACAAGTGTGATGAACTTGGTAGAGAGCAAACACTGTACTAGATTTTAATAATACATCTTCCATTCCAGCTATTAAATAGATAACAACCTCATTCAGTAACAATTCAGGAGAAATAAAGAAACAAAACTAGAACAAGTGTATAAACTATACTGTATATATGCATTGCAGTTAGTGATGAAATCAAACTGACCCAAGAGTAAGTTAAGTGGTTTTAGTAATGCTCATCACTATTGTATCAGTCAATAGATGTATAAAATACAAATAAATACGAAAATTGGTGTCATGCTAAAATATCACATAGGTCAGTATCCATAGCAGCTGTATCATGCACATTTTTCACAGCAAGATCTAACAGTGAAAAAATACTTGAGGGCCAGTTTCAGTCCGGACACGCATGTTGGACCTGAATGAGATTCAGGGTTTCATTTTCTGCCGTCATGGAGATTGATCCATGTTACTCCAGCACTCAACAAAATAAGGCCTGAGAAACCAGTGGATTTCATTAGAGGCTGAGTTGCCTTTTTAATTAGGCTACTCACTAAAGCTTTAGTGAGTGATTTCTGCCACAGGATGACAACTGTTTGTCTACACAGGCTTAAACAGTAATGTTTTCAGTCAGGGCAATTATTTCCCTTCCTTTGCTGTAATCCCTCCTAAACTGTGCTTCAAAGTTTGAGAGGTATCTTTACCCCCTACAGTAAAAGGAAGCTAAGTCTGAAGTTCAAATTATTATTGCCTACCACAGATATCCTCAGCTTGCAGTAAATTAATGAAAAGGATATGTTCAGCTTGGTTAGCCCAGTGTAATACAGTTATATTCTACTTCCTGTAGCCACTAATTCATTAAATGCCACTGCTGGCTGTGTCTCTATATCCCTCAAGATGTAGCTCTGGTACAGTAAGTTCCCAGGAAAACCTTTGAACACAAGTTTTTGGTTATGAATACTGGGAGTGGGTTGGTTTTTTTTTAGTTTTTGGGGTTTTTTTATTCACATGGTGAGACACTTGCAAGCAACCAATACAATCTGGAATTCATACAGTTAAAATTCTGTTTAGAAGTCAACATTCCTGCCATTATCGAAAAGACAGAAAAATATTGTTTAACTTCCTTCTTGGCAATGTAATTACAAGTACATAATAATTTGAGCTATTTTTTACTTGGTACCAGTATTGAATATCTTCTATAATGATGAACTCTAATGATAATATAGAAGTTGGGGAGGTATTGATAGGCTCAGAAAATTGCTTTGGCAAAAGAAAACACTCCTAATGAATGAAGTCAAGAAGTATTGCTTGTGTAACTGAAACGCTTGCCATCTAATCAAATAACTCCAAATCTAGTAATTATAGACAAATGAAAAAAAAACAAAAAAAAACCCAAACCCAAAATCCTCACTAAAAAGATTACTATTAGAGAAAAGGTCTCCATAATAATAGAGATTAAACTGCTATACAGACAATTCCTAGTCACTCCCTACTGTCATGGTGTACCCTTCCATTATTCTTTGTCCTGAGGTTATTGGCTAAACTTTGGGGGCAGGAGGAGTCTGACAGCAAGTCCTTAAGAGGAAAAGATCTGTTGAAGGCAGGGATTTCTTTCTCCCCTTTGGTGGCAGGAGGATAACTTCCTGTTCCTCTTTCTGAGGTCCAAAGATGGGTGTTTTTATGTCTTTTCATCTTACCACTTTTTACATTTTGCTTTTCTTCCTTGCTCTGCAACTCCACTTTGCAGTTAAATGTACTACATATGGAGTGTCTTACATATAATTGATGCTTGTTTTCTGATACCCTAAAATCTGTACTGTCCAACCCCCCTGGCCTTTTTCTTCTTTACTTATAAGCAAATAGTCACAGGTGAGTTGTTTCCTGCGGTCTACAGTGTCACCACGTGTCACTTTTCTTACCATGTCACACCCACATTCCTCTACACTGCACCAGGTCCCCACTTTCAAGCTTCTGTTGCTGTACCATGCCCATACACTGTATTACTTCATTATATGAAGATTAAATTCTTTTTTCTATGCAGAAAGAACTTCAGTTGTTACTATCAATTTTACAAAAACAAAGAAATCTTTCAGTAGATCAAGACAAGTCCAGACAAAGCCCAAGAAGAATCAGCCCAGAGACCTTGTCCTGGTTTCACCTAGGGTTGGTATCAAGGCTGTACCATCCATGTCAGCACTTCAGTTTTTAGGAGATGGATGCATAAATCTTTAGGGAGTTTTGTAAGTAAAAATGAAGGGTGACAGGCTGGACAGCTGCTAAACCAGGCAATAACAGCACTTAACTTATCCTGGTAGTATTAGAAGCTTTAAAGGAGGTACCAGCCACGCTTCCACTCCAGGAGAAGAGGTAACCACATACCAACACACTGCTGACAGCCCATGGAAACAATTATCTTTAATTTCAGCTATGAAGCAAACCCACAAACATTATTAAATCATGGAACTGCTTTTGTGGTTTCAGATACATGTGGTTCAAATGAATATCTTCAGGAAATGGTTTGATATTTGACTCACCAAGATCAGTGTGTTATGCAATTACCAAGAACATGTTTACACAGTGTAATACTTTGACATATTTTCCTAGAATTCACAGCAAAACCAATTTTGCAATGAAACATAGTGATTGATAAAGGCTGGAATTCTGCTTTATGAAAGTTTTCTTATATAAACATTCATAGTAGCTCCTAGGATGGAGATGCTACTAAAGCAGAAAGGAAAAAATAGTTCAAGCAAGCCATACTTTTTCTTTTAAAGTAAAATGCCAATAACCTATCATGACTGTGATGGTATGACTCACTTTAACACTGACACATATAGATCCCACAAACCACAGAAACATTTGGGCTGTTATTTTTAATGGCCTTTTAAAGACACAAACAATAAAAGCAAACAATAAAACATCTTTATTGCTTTGCTGTACTTGGCAAAGGAACTAGAGTTGTTTTGGATGATGGCTGTGCTGGGTCTGGCTGGGATGGAGTTAACTTTCCTCACGGCAGCCCATACAGTGTCATGTGCTGCATTTGTGGCTAAAATGGTGCTGATAAAGTGCCAAAGTTTCTGCTGTTGCTGAGCAGTGCTCGCACATCATCAGGCCATTCAGGCCAGAAGGCTGAAAGGATGAGCAAAAGTTGGGGAGGGGACACAGCTGGGACATCTGGCTTCAACTGGCCAGGGATAGTCCACACCATACAACATCACGCTCAGCACTAAAAGGCATTGGAAAGGCAGGGGGGAGAGGGTTTCACTAATGAGCCAATTATCTTCCAAAGCAACTACTCATACTGAGGCCTTGCTTCCCAGCTGGACATTGCCTGTTAATGGGAGTAAGAGAATGAATCTCCTCATCTTGCTGTGCTTCTGTGTGTGACCTCTGCTTTGTTCACCACACTGCCCTCATCTCAACCCACGAGCTTGCCCATCTTACTTTCTTCTCCTGTGCTGCTGGGAAGGGGAGAGCAAGATCTGCAGGGTGGGAAGCCTGAAGGCCAGTCAAGGTAGACCCACTGCAATCCATTTATTTAAAAGTAGTGCAGTAATTGCCACTGCTTTCTTTTCCACAAAGTAAAGAATAATCTCATTGCAGACCCTTTGATATGGAATCTCCAAAAAGCAGGCCCAAATATAAACTGTTTATTGGTAATACCATAATATAGAAATATCATATTGATAGCAAGAAAGTTAGGAACTATTCTTTTAGGGCTTCTTTAGCAGAGATGAACATAAAGTTATTTATAATTTTATTAAAATAACAGAAAAAACCCAACAAAAACTTAGCTGGGTCAAATCCCAAAGTCAATTACAAAGCTCCTGATTACTTCAGGCTGCAAAAATTGCTCTCTACAAGGCAAGAATTAGAAATGAAGGCAGAAAAAGTCTAGAAGTTACCCAGATAATAGAAACTTTTCCAAATCAGTATATATAGTTTCTCTCATCCTCAGTTCATCTAGGAACTCTTACAGATCATCCAAAGTCAGAAGAATATCATAATTTTCTAGGCTATGATTCTACTGCAGCACCCAGGACCACACCAATCCATTCAAAGATCAAAGAAACACGTTTTCTTTAAGTTTGTCCAATGTTAATTATAAGTGAACACTAAAATACACAGTTTGGAAAAATTAAGTTCTGGTCCTTAAAGGAGCCATCTGTTTTCAGCAAGCTCAGAAAAAAAATCTCTTTTGCTTTTCTAACACATCTGCCAAATGTCAAAGTTCTTGAACATTCTTGAAATAGGCTACTCTAGCAAAAACCAGCAAGATGGTATGGAGATTAATAGATGGTAAACTAAAATTACCTTTCTTGCTTGTTGTAAGTCATGTTTCAATTGCTTTGACAATAACGTAGCACCCTTTCCATCTTACAGATGGGAAACTGAGTCAGAGGGAAGTCATTCAGCCACCATTTGCTAAGCTAAGAGAACACAGGATGTAACTTGGGTTAGGGATGGAAAAGAAGGAAGGTATCCTGGATATCAAACCCAATCTTTCACTTGCATTCCATGAGTGTGGGGGCACAGACTACACAGATCTAACTGCTGGTGTTTCCTCTTTTAGGTAAATAAAGGTCCCTTTACCTTCTGGGGATTCTTATTTTTCTTGGGTGGGGGAAGTGAGGGGAAGCTTAGGGAGAGCTTCATGTCCTTTTCAGTTCTCTGGTCTTATTTTATGAATTGAAAGATTATCACTCAGGTATATTTTCAAATTGCAGGGGTGTGTGAGTGCATATATATGTGTGTATATATATATATATATGCATATATATATGTATGTGTATTTATATATGCACTCATATATATGCATATATATATATGTATATGGAAATAAAAAGATGAAGAGAGAAAAATCTCAACAGTTTTCCCCACATACTAGTGAGGGCTACAACCTACTCACCACTTGTGGTGTCTTATTCAGTCTGAATACATAAAAGTTTACTGCTCAGACTCAATACACTGACACTACACAGGCTCTTCCTCACATACTACAGGAAATACCCTCAAGTTAGGCAAAATTCTCAAGGCACAGAATCTCTGGTGGACTGTCGTTTTTTGGACTTCAATATAATAGGGCCCTCCTGATTTGTGAATGGCAGGGATTGGATTTCACAACTCACTGCTGTTACATGCAGAGAGAAAAATAAAAAGAGTAAAAACACTCACTCATTTACTTACTTTGCAGAAAACAATTCTGGAACTAAAGACAGAAATGATAATGCTTCAAATACATTCAGAAAAAAAAAAAAAACCACCTCAATTATCTTACGTGGTTGCCCTTTAAAAAAATTTCTGCAGACTGCAGAGGCGTACAGCAAGAATTAGATGGGAAAAACTGTATCTGTTGGGCCTCATTTTTTATATCCTTGCATTTTTATAGTAATTGATGCCCCTGAATAATAAGGTGCAAACTATTTGAAAAACATAATTCTCCATTCAGCTATAAATCTAGTAGCAATGACATTTTTAAATACTTTACAGCAATACACACGAACATATTTGGCATACTTTTATACTAAAGAGTATGGAACAGATTTTAAATTTGAGTGTTCTTTCACAGAAGGTTCCAAAGGTTCAAAGGTTATAATGTTTTACTTCTGTTCTACTTCCCCTCTGGTACCCAGTTAAAAATGATCTGAAATTTCAGATTCCCCTTTCATATGCCTTTACTGAATGCAAATATAAGCTGTTTTAAATAAACAAAAGGGAGAATTTCAGATGAAACTAAAGAAAAGTCACTAAAAAAAAGGAACTAAAGAATGGGTCATAAGTATTGCGGTATAAAGGATGTCTCATAAGGACTGTCTTCTAGGTCTTTTTTTTTTTTAATTTTCTTAACTTATAAGACATTCCTTTTTAATAAAAAAAAGTTCCAAAAAAGAAACATCCTTTCCCCCAACAAGTACTTTTGACATTAATACAAAGTCTTGCAAGAAAAAAAACACTTATACAGAGTGGTTGTGACTGTAGGAGTACCAATTAGCTAACTGAGGGAAGGACGATACTATTTTTTCAAGATTAAAAAAAGTAAAATTAAATGCACAGTTAATATGAGCACAACAAAAGAATCAGTCACGTAGAACACTCAGTGTTTTAGAACATTGACACAGATGTAATCATAACAAAGTTAAAAAGAAGGAAGTAAAAGGAAAGAATTTTCCTATTTTTTTTTAAATGGGATACACTGCAAGTGGTTATGAAGATGGTGTTCTTTAAAAGTAAACTAAGATTCTACATAAACTGTCCCACGTATTTTAACCTATTTAACATATTTCCCACTTTTTAACGTATTTCATTGTTTCCAGTTTAAAGATTTTTTTCACTTCTAGGACTGCACTTGTTGAGAATAATGATTTTTAGCACAGACTAGCCCAAATAAGAACTAGTCTGAGACCAGAATGCTGATACTGCCTTTTTCCATGAGCACCAACAGATTGGAATAGAAGTCATACTTGAAGAATTATATTTAAACGTACTTAAATAATTCTGCTGAGCTTTCCTTACCAGAACACCCATATATTTTCACAATAAAGAATTTGTCTAGCATATTCTTCACTTAAAACATGATAAATTTCATAAGCTAATAACGTTCAAACTTCAAAAGCAGGCAGAATCGAAAATAAACCCTAGAAAAATGCTGAAATGCTTTAAAATACCTTGAAATATCTCCACATATCCGTGTTTATTTCAGAATACCCTTATAATCCTATTAGATTGTTTGCAGAATACAGTGTCTTCATTTCTCCAAGAGTGGGTTCTGATTCCCAGATCAGTCACCTCTACGTTTACTTTAATGGATGTATTTTCCTTCCCTGATATTTTATTATCGTTGTTTGATGTCATAATGGATTTTAAAGCTATATGCCCAAGAGAAACATGGAAATTCAGTAATACTTCTGTTACTGAGGCCTGAAACCTGTGCAACTCTACAACAAGAAATCTTTTTTTCTCATTTTACACAGTTTGGGTTTTTCCTTCCTTGCCATATAATTAGACCTAAGTGTTTCCATTATAAAATACATATTCATAACAAAGATAAAAATTTGTTTTCCAGTAGAAAAAGAGGACTGAAATAATTGAAGCTGTTCAATGTCCTAACTAGGATATTGTGAACTAGACAAATTTGAAAGCATGATTGAAGAAAAATGTCAAAAATAACTGGCTTGCCCACATATATATGTGGTGATAGAAAGAGAGAAAACATTTTTAAACTGAAAGAGGGTAAATTTAGATTAGATATTAAGATGAAATTCCTTACCATGAGGGTGGTAAGGCACTGGCGCAGGTTACCCAGAGAAGCTGTGTCTGTACCATCTCTGGCAGTCTTCAAGCCAGGTTGGATGAGGCTCTGAGCAACCTGGTCTGGTGGAAGTGTCCCTCCCCACGGCAGGGAAAATGGAAATAGATCATCTTTAAGGTCCCTTCCAACCCAAGCCATTCCGTATCTCTGACCGACATTTAAAGCTGTAGAATTTACACTGTGTAATGGAAAAATGATACACCCCATCATGTCAGCCCTACTCAGTCCAGGAAGCCTTGTTTCCAGAAGACAGGATCTGGGCCTCTCACCTCCATTGCACAAGGCACAATATGGCCACTAGGTGAGATCAGGATGAAATCTTACACCTTTTCCCCTTCAGTGCTCTGGGCGTGACTCCACACAATCTGTTGCAAAGCATCACAGAGAACTGGAAGGATCTAGAATGAGGTACTGCGTGAAGAATTTCACCATGGGTCTTATCCAACGACAGCATTCCCATGAATGTGTGTTAGCTTTAAAAACAATACAAGATAGCTCAGCCTTGCTAATAAATAAGGATTGCTTAAGCACATACTCCAGTGTGTTGCTAAATTAAGAAACAGATCAGTTACTAAGATCACATTTCTGCGAATAAAATGACAAGGCTGTGGCCTGGGATAAGTTTGTTTTTCTATAAAGGAATGTCTCTAAAGAGACTGTAGCATCTTTTGGGTAAAATAAGCTAAACTTTCTTTTGTTAATTAGTAAATTAAAGAAAATTTAAAATATATTAAAAATAATTAAATTATTAATTCATTTCAGAAAAGGGTTCTGTCATTTCCTTGATGATCATTTGTGTCCTCACCATGTCTGTAAACAAGCATGAGCGCTGTTCTGTGCTAGGTACACTGAGAACTTTGAATTCTTATGTATTTATTGGGCAGATGAATCCTACATAATTATTTTAGGGTCAGGAATATCAAACTGGCCCAAGATCTTTCTCATCTAACACATCTTCATTAACACATTTTTTTACAATCAGCTTATTGTAAAAAAAGTTAAAAATTCTTTTAATTTCATCTGGTATATACTTTTATTACACATATATATTACCTAAGAAAACACCCCAAAATACAAATTCCAACCAACTTCCTATTTCAAGTATGAAACATTAAAAAGGCTCTACAACTCCTGTCCTTTTTTTTTTACCTTTTTTAACTTCCTAGCAGACTTGTCATACACACCGGAGTTTGTCATATCTCTGATACCCTGGAAAAAGGCAATTTTTAGACATTTGTATATCATTTTTCTGCAAGATTATCACTATTTCTGCCTTTCACAGAGTTTTGCTAATCCGTCACATCCATTTACCCAAGCTGCTGCCTCTGACAGATCTAATGAATGGCATATTTTGTAGCATGTTGACTGGTAAAATATTTAAAAAACAAGGAAAAGATTGACTGAGGTCAGTAAAAATAAATAGCTTATCTCTGTGCTGCATCTCCTTTTCCTTCATATATTTTTCTTGTCAAAGACATCAGTAATGCTTCATTTTCAGAGTCACTGTTTAGAATGGCTGAGGATTTAAATGTCACCCTTCATTATTGTTTGATGTGATAAAGGTTTCATACCACAGACTTCCTGAGAAAGGATAACTGTTTATCCAATTCTTTTAGGAAAAGTATTCATTTTGGTTCTTAAACCAGTTCTTTATCAGAAGTCTTTTGTTCTTTGTTACATACACTATTAAATAGATCTTATGAGACTTAAAGTTCATCTACAAAAGTATTTTATGTGTTTTCCGAAATGTCCTTTACGTGTTTCACATTTTAATTCTGCCAGGTAAGGGCTTGATAACTTTTCCCAATAGGAGAGATGGTGGTTAGGTGACACAGTGAATTAACTTTAAGACATTCAAACCATATGCTCCCACGGCCTTTATGCCTAAAGGAATAGTAAATCATTCCACCACCTACTCCTCCTAGCCCAAAAAAGAAAAAAAACCAAAAACCAAAAAACAACCCTCCATAAAAATTCTGAACCAAACAAAAAAAAAATAATCTTATCTTTCTCCAGATTCAACATGTGAGCTAAAAGAGCCCTGCCTTACTCAGAATCCTGCTGGGCCAGGCAATAAAAAATGGCCAAACTAATCAACAATTTCATGTAACAAAAGGCTTGTAGGACATCCAGCCTGCATCTATCCAGCTGAGAAGAGCGATGTTCTTTTCACTCAGCCCACAGCTGGTGGGGACATCCCACTGTCTGGAGGGATCTGTGCAGGGCACAAACTTCCCTTTGGGAGGGGCAAGTGAGGTTCTCAATACAAATGACTCATTTAAGCACATATAATTGAATGGAATAAATGGAGGCTTAGTCCTAATAAAATGTTTCTTCCAAAACAGCAGTGCTGAAACCAGCAAGAGCCAGAAGAGTTTACAAAAGTAAAACACACATACTGTGCATGCTAATTATTCCTGCCTGGATTTCTGGCCATTCTTGAAGTAAGGAATGTGGCATACAATGAAAGTGTGTTAACTGCATGAACAGAAGCCTGCCAAGGCACGTGCTATTTTAATAGATTTTTTTAATCTTTCAGTATTCTTGATACTCTCCCTCTTCTCCAGTATTCCTAGACTCGAAGATGTGTATTCCCACCCGCTATCCCAGAGTTTCAACCCCAAGATATTTTGCATTGTGCAGACATTTTGGCATAACCAAAACTAAAACCAAAACCAAAACCTTTCTCATTTTTAAGATTATGATTGCAACTGAGGCAGGATCTTACACTGGGGAGTGTAGAAATAGTGTAATTTGCTACCTCTTTGTTCTTTGCAAATATCAATACTTCATATAGAAACACTTCTAAGCGTCTGCAATTAAAGAAAGGCAAATTGTGTTTGATTCCATTATAAGTAAAGACATTCACCTTTTACTAAAATTATGGTTGCAGAATTGTGATAGTTTGTTTTCCTTTTTCTTACAAGTATGCCTCTGAATCCTACGGAAGACCAGAGGACTTCATCAGGGATCCTTCCAAGCTCTCACCCTTGTTTATGGCATTTTTTAAGCAGCATTATTAGTGTTAGAAAGCTTTCGTTGTCTGCATTTCTATTCTGTGAAGTTTTCATAATTAGGTATGTATAATTAAGATTTCCATTAGTGGGATTTTTTTTTTTTTAATTCCCCGTGTCCCAGTAAAAATGACAGATAAATACCTTGAGACTGCTATGCCTTAATTGTTCCCCAAGAGTTAGATTACTGAGTTAGGACCTGATTCACACACATTTTATGCACCATTTCCTTGACTTCTTTTTAATTTAACATTTTGCTCAGAAACTTAATATTACTGAGACAAGTGCCAATACTTCTTATTTACGTAAATCCCTTGAGAATAGTTGCCACGTCTTCCCTCTGCACCTCATTATGCACTACATGCATTCCAAAGAAGAGAAAGAATCAGCTGCAATAGTCACACCAACCAAATATTTACAGCTTTTTGTTGTTATTTCAACCTTTCAGATAAATCATGCCATGGGCTTCAGCAGTGTATACCTCAGAAAATATTCACTCTGAATACACATCAGTGTAAATAAAACCAGATTTTGAATACTAGGAGACAGCCATCAAAAGAATGATCAAGAAAATGGGAGCACACATAGCAGTCTGTTTTTCAGACTTATAAATATTTCATCATAAGACTAAGTCACTATTATGCAGGGGCGAGCTGCTAAAAGAATATTAAAATAATTTGCTAGGAGTCAGACATAGCGTTAGTACAAGTCATGCTGCTCCTCTCTTCCACGGGAATCAAACAGCACTGGGGAGAAGCGCTTCTCTCACTGCCAGCAGGAGTAATGCAGCTCCCAGCAAAAATGCTGGAGCTGGAAAGGGTCATGCTGCAACCTTGCTCTAAGTGGAATGAATCACTTCCAGACCAGCCCTGCTGTACATGACAGCATTATTAGTGCAATACAGTTGGAAAACACCAGCCATAACATACCTACTGTAAAGCATTTTCTCACTTAGCATAAAAACTAGCAAATTTACTTCCTTTGCCTTTTCTGATAACTTGCCTATCACTTCAGTGTCCCAAAAACCTAGAGTCTGTCAGCCTAAAGGGCACTGAGGGTGGCAGGAAACTGAATTACTTGCTGTA